>PPNM03000004.1:0-399286 GCA_003707275.3 Kregervanrija fluxuum
TGAAAAACATTTCATCCTCGGATATTTTCTAATTTCATATAGAACTTTTTATAGGACAACAAAATAGAAAACAAAAAGAAGTCAAGAGAACTTCTTATTTATTTCCTCCAGAACCGTTTTAAAGGCTCTGAAACTAGTGCCTTCTACTGCACTGCAAATGCCCCTATAGTATAAATATATTACGACTATTATGTGTACGTATTTAGATATCGTAATGTATTGTTTGGGTTGTATTGTGATGTGTTGTATTATGTTGTGTTATTATATATTTACTGTACACAAGGTTACATAAGATGGGATATAAGATATATGATATCACACTAAGAATCTGCCTGGTGATCGTCTTCTTGGCCCGCTAAAAAGTCCCAGTCTTCGAATCCATCTTCGTACATTTCAGACACTTGTTGATCAACCAATAATAGATCTTTTTGGTTCGCAACTTTAGTGAATTGAGCGAATTCTTCATCTGTTAACAAACAGTCATCAAAGGCCTTCTGAATGGCCTTTGGTTTAATCTTAAACCCGATACAGACGATTTCCTGCCTTCTGTCTTCATGAAGACCTTGAAAATCCTTTCTAATCGAGGTCAAGGTTGCCTTGTCTGTTGGCCAATACTCTTTACCCATTGCTCCGAACCATGGATTACCAGCATTTATAGTCAACATGGAACCGGCAGAACTCCATTCCCCACGTAAAACATATCTTGTTGCGAGCCAGAAAAAACCTTTGGATCTGATTAACGGTCCCAGAGGTGAGTTCTTCTTGTTCTTAAGCATTTCTTCTTTAGTAAGCTCTTCCCCATCATCTCCTTCTTCCCCTTCTTCATCATCCTCCTCTTCTCCTTCTTCCTCTTCCTCTTCTGTTTCTCCCTCTTCTTCTTCTTCTTCTTCTTCTTCTTCTTCTTCTTCCCCATCCTGTCCGTCTTCATTCTCATTTTCAGTTGCATCACCCGCATTGTCTTCAGCGGGAAACATAACTCTTTCAATGATCTGAAATTTGTCACAAAGCAAATCGTATAATCTTTTTGGATGAAAAGGCTTACGAGCACGGTAAATAAAATTATTAATACCATATTCCTCAGTTTCAGGCTTTGGAGTAACTCTATCTTTAGTTAAGTCATCACCGTAACCTTTTCTGGTTTCTAATTCATGTAAACTTCTTAGCCAACCAGATGACGTAACAGCTTTTTCAAAATCAAATAATTTTGTATCAATTATTTCATTATTTGAAACTTTTGAGTAATTTGTGGTTATAATTTTGGCAACCGGATTTAAAGTGTGGATAATCTTTCTAATTTTCTTACGAAGTCTTTTAGAGATTTCATCGATTTTATTGATAATAATAACATCAGCAAATTCAATTTGATCAACTAATAGATCTGTAATTGTTCTATCCTCTTCACCCATCGAATTATTTTTTGAACCCCATCTATCTGCCAAAAAGTCCGTTGTCTCAATATCACTCGAAAAATTCACTGCATCAACAACTGTAACGCATGTATCCAATCTAACGATCTTATTTAATCCACCTAATTCAACAATACTTTTAAGAAGCTTAATATCTTCTTCATTTCCTGCTGTATCTGCCATAACCTCAGAAAATTCCTGTGAAAATGTTTCGGCGACTTGCATTGGTTCTCCAATACCTGTACTTTCAATAATGATATAATCAAATTCACCAGCCTGGGAAATATTAATCAATTCTTCTAATAAATCGCCACGTAACGTGCAACAAATACAACCGTTTTGAAACTCAATCACTTTTTCCTTGGTTGTAACAACTTTATGTTCTGAAATTAACTCTGCATCAATATTTAAACTTGACATGTCGTTAATAATAACAGCAATTTTAAACCCATGTTCCTGCTTTAAAATATTTTCTAAAAGGGTTGTTTTACCACTACCTAAGAATCCTGATAATAATGTGACAGGAATGGCATCTTTAACATTTTTTTCATTTGTACCAATGACCATTTTAGTTTTTAAGATCTCTGTTCGTTTTCAATTTCTGAAAATTTTTAAAGTTTTTATCATCGACATGATGAAAATAAAAGGTAATCATCAGGTATATATATGATGAAACAATTTAGATTAATTGACTCTTTCAGCTTGGAAAATAAAATAGGCCGACTGAAAAATTTGCTAGTAGTTACAATATTTCAGACAGTATTATAATCAACAGGGTGTTGAATTGATAATGTATCTTTAATATTTGACCAATCAGAAGACACGAATATGTAACTTCTTGACTTGGCATAAAATTAAATCCAAAAATTCATTCTGATTGTGCCTTTTTTCAATAACCAATACGGTTGAATAATACTGATTTTGAAAACTTTTTTTTTCACCAACACATTATGAGAACATTTATTATCCTAGGAAATCGGCGAAACCTTCATAGTTTTGAAGACCCTCCTGGTCATTGTCTACAAAAAAAATTTTCATTGAAAAGCTTGAAGGATGAAAAATATCAGAGTTTCTAAGTGTTATGAAAATTATGCAACTTTTATTCTTTACTAGGAAAAATATAGACGGCTTATATATGAATTATTTCAAAGTATCGTTGACACTTTTTTCATTGTCATGGTTGTATTTAAAGTAGTTGTACGGAAACAATCCAATTGTATCATCTTTAACATTTATACCTTTCCACCAGCCATCCTCATTTTCTTGGAGCACTTTGATCGAATCATCCTTTTCAAATTTTAAATCACCTTCTCTTATACCATCAAATTTATACAACGCTAGGCCAATATTTCCTTGTTGTTGTAATCTATGTTGTAGGTCATCAATAGCAGCTCGGTGATACCTTGTAATCTTTAATGTTTCAATCTTTGCGAGTATATTCTTTTGATTAAATTTAACCTCACCAATGAAAATATCAAAATTTTTATCATTACTTTCAAATCTATTCAAATTATCAACAACAGAATAAAGTTCAGCATATAAATCATGAATTTGATAGAAAATAATTGTTGAAATGCTTCTTATAATGTTGTCATTAATGATCTTGACAACAGGTAATTCAAGTCTCATATTTTGATTAAATAATTCTAGTTTCTGTTTTGAATCTTCTAATTTTTTATGAACCTCAGCTAGTCTCTTGTGTTCCTTCAAATTTAAATCCTTCTTATTATTTAATTTATCTAATTCTTGCAGATATTTTTGATAATCCAACTCAACGTAAGCTCGTTCTTTTATCGCCTTATGAATGATTTTAACAAATTTCAAAATTTGAGCTAATAATTTGTTCACACGCTCATAAAAATCTTCAGCTTGTCTTCCAATTTCAACTTGATATTGCTTAATCTTCGATATCAAAGTTATAGATAATTCATGCATTTTATTATCCTTGTGTTCATCATATGAAATTTCGTGAAAACTTTGTGCCACTTTCAAAAAATGAGTTAAAAAATCGGTAACAGAAACTTTATATCTATAAACTGTACTTTTTAAAATCTCATATTGTTTATCGTATGATTTAACTTGTTCAATCAACTGTTTTAATCCATAATCTGGATCACTGGCTAAGTATTTTGAAGTATTTGTGATTTCTTCATAAACTCTTTGTTTGATAATTTGCGGGGCCTATAGCTATTAGTATTATGCTTTTATAAAACTTTGAAAGCTCTAATTGAAGGGCTTGAAACATACCCTAGTCAAAGATTTTCCTAAGTCATCCCAATCGACATTGGATATGGGTATATTGAAATTTTTATTAGCAGGAAACATTTCTCTATTTCTAGCCGAGCTATAAGCAAATTGTCACTTGTTAATTTAAATGAATCAAGCTATTATTGTTACTTAGATATAAAAAACTGGATATCCAAAAACACGACATGAAAATTGCAACAGAAATTTTACCAAATGGGCAACATACATGATCGCATCAAATTAAATATTCCCTATTTATTCATGCTTCTTACTTGGGTGTCCTGGGTCATAACCTGGCCATGCACTGATTTTCTGAACTTTCTTCTTAGAATACACAGTATCACAATCATCATTTGAAATAGACTTCTCCAATTCCTTAAATATTTTATCACGATCTTCACTATTTGCAATCTTTTTTTTCATATTATTGACTTTCTCTTCTAAAATACGGCTTAATCCTTCTATAACCTTAATAGAAAAAGATTTATCAGTCGGTGAATTCATCAAAATTGCATGTCTTAATTTTTTAACCAATTTAATTGAATTTATTGAATCTTCTATGGATTTTTCAGTAGTGGTTTGCAAATATGTTGGTGGCCTTAAAATTAATAATGCAGCATAATACAGCATAATATGAATATGAATGGGAACAAATTTCAAAGCACCTAGAATATCAGAATCGTTTAAAACAATATTTAAAACTGTTTCCGCTGCTGAAAGTGCCAATTCAGAGGAAACTCTTCGACTTTGATAAGACGACATTTCTTTACTGAAGTCATAATCATTGTCATCATCACTATCATAATCATCTTCTTCTCCTTCACTATTATCTTTGTTACCGTTCTCTAACAAATGTTTGCGGATTTCTGTTTCATCTTCCTCATTTTGAATTTCATCAAAACTTGGCAATTCAGCACCGTCAGCATGAAAATTCCTAACTGCAGAAGAGTTTATATGCATTTTTGCAAAATTATAATATATCAAAGTAGATTTGGATGACCAAATTGGATTATTGTTGAAAGGAGATAATAGCACCGTCCACTGAACCATCCATTTATCTAATTCCAGATTAGTTTTAAATGGTAACCCAAAAGATGCAGGTGTTAATAAACTCCATGCATCCCCTTCCAAAACAGATCCTATAGCATTATGGTACTCAACTTGCGAAACTAATCTTAAATTTGAATAACTAGTGGTGAATTTAACTTCTTGACCATTTTCATAACCACGTTTCGTAGATTCGTCGCCATCTCCGGAATCATCAGATGCGCCTAATAATTCTTTGCTCTTTATTAAAACTTCATCCTCTGAATTAAACATTGAATTTCTATTAAACACCAATGATTGTTGCCCATCTAAAATATATAACAAATACCATAACTTTAATCTATCCTTTTTTGGTATAAGTGATTTTTTATTTCTAGGTGAAATCAAATGCATAGTTTTAGCAAGTTGTAAGGCTAAACCAGTAAACATTTGATTTTTTCTAAACCAAAATCCACAAAAACATAAAGCAATGATTGTATTGAAAGCTTCCATTTCATTGTATGGAATATTAAACAAAATGTCTTTGGATATTTGGTATATTAGTGATTCGAGCTGACTTGAAAGATGTCCAAAAGATGGATGATGGATGGATGCGATGCAACAAATAGTAGCAATCAATAAAGGACAATTTGTCCATATATCATCAACAGAATAATGCGATATACTAAAACCAAACAATTGTGGGGATATGTTCGAATCAAAAAACTCAAACAATTCTCTAGCTCCTTCTTTATCTAATATATTCTCTAGTGACAATAAATGAGATGTTATTGACAGGTCTGTACTAAAACCAGAATTGGACGATATCGATGAGTTTCTAGACTCTGCCTGAGTAATATCAACCGAGCCGGTTCCAGTTTTTTGACGTTTGTTAATCTGACTTAGCGGTGGTGAACAATTTAAAAATGTTCTTTTATTGTAATTATTACTATTGCTAGTAAGCTGTTCTTGATCACTATTACTGTAACTGATTTGTGGACGTGGTTGATGAAATTCAGTTGACGAAGTTAAAGTGTTGAAGCCAGGTAACTGAGACATTTTTTGATCTGACACCTGCTGCTGTTGTTGTGGTTGGGATTGTCTTTCCAAAAGAGTTAAAATATTACCTAATTTTGAACCAAACTGTTGCAACCTATCTTCAACGGAAGATTTCCAATGATCACCTTGATGTTGGCTTTCTTCAGCCAATTTGGCCCTATCAGATAAATCTATTGGGTTTAGTAGTCTGGAAATTGCGGTTTGCGGCTTCATAAAATCTATTTGCTGAGATTGAATCTGTGATACATTTGAAATCGAAATTTTATGTAACAAAGAACTACGGTCCGTTGATTTGTTTTCAGTTTCAAGCAAGTTAGGTATTTTTGTTCGGGATCGCTGCATAGGTTCTAAACTATTAGATGAATTACCAACAACTTTATAACTTGGAACTTTAAATTCATAGGCGCATTGAATACCTTGAGCTCTGCATCTCTTACAGACTTGATCATTATCTAGTTTTATACATTTCACTTTTGATTTTCTACAATTTGTGCAAGCCTTACTTCTTCTTTCCTTTGCTTTATTAATCTCGGAACTATATGCGTTACTGTTATTATCATTGGATCCCAGATTTTCGGGTTGTTTTTGCTGTTTCTTTGTTATTTCTCGTTTCTGTGTTGGATTTGGAAGTATTTTCAACTCTTGTCTTTCTTTTCCCATATTTTTCCCTGTCATAATATTGTTTCAGGAAAATACAATCAATTTAAATTCCAAGTATAAAAGTTATTTCATATAATATTCAAATATCAAAGGTAAAGCTGAATCTCAATATTAGAATATTTTTTTTTCATTTATCGAGCTTCCAATCGATTTCGTTTTTTGGATATTCATCCCCACACTTCCTCTTGCATGTTTTTACCAGTGCTTAATATATATACCAATGATGCAAAGGTTTTTTGCGCCATCAAGGAAATATCTTGTTGTTGGAGCTTCCAATAACCCAATGAAAATAGGAAATCGTGTTCTAAAATGGTATATTAATCATGAATTACCAGTTACACCAATAAATCCAATTTCGAAAACAATATTGGGTATACCTGTACAAAGCTCTTTAACTTCATTTTTCAATGCGAATCCTACGATTTCAGACGTTGCTGTATCTGTTATTACACCACCATCAGTATCATTAAATGTTTTCAGGGACGCTGTTGAATCTGGCAATGCAACTAAAATTAAAAGTATATGGTTTCAACCTGGTTCGTTTGATGATGACGTTATCAAATATTGCGAAGAAAATTTAAATTTAAATCAAGAGGATGGTTCTTTGATTGCAGACGGTGATTGTATTTTAGTCAGCGGTGGCTATAAATTAAAAAAAAGTTTAAAATCGTAAAAAACTAAAAACAATTAATTAAAAATTAATAATACCCAAAAAAAGCCTTCTTATTTTATATATATATCTATATATATATATATATAGATTTCTGTGTTTTTGTCATGTTTTAATGGGAAAATTATATGAATTATTCCAAAAACTTCTTTAAAAAATTATACCCGTTTCGTAACAGTTCTTCCCCTGAAGAAATCGCTCTATAATTAGCTCCATTAACGTTGCCATTACCATTATCAAAATTACCCATTATAATATCACCTGCCTCCGTGGTGGTTATATATTCCATACTTTCTTGACTTCCGGATCCACTGTCACTAATAGCCGGAGTATTATTCCCTTTTATGTTTGAACCAGAATCATCCAATTCAAAATTACCAAACGCCGTATCTAATGAATTCGAGTCATGAGTATTTAACGCAAACAATATTCTATAAGGGAAGGGGCATAATTCTGTGGATTGAATTGGTGGGATATGGTCTTTATTTTTATCAACATATTTAATTATACGAAAAATATTCTTCTCAAAATCATTCTTATATGAGTCTAGCTTGTCAAGTGATGACATATGAGTATTATTATAATTTGAACTATTATTATTTATAATATTAATCATTAGAGTCCATTTTTCCCAACAATTAACATATTTTTCATTTGACTGTTGTAACTGAGAATTGGTAGATGATGCATGTGAAGATATTTGTTTATTTTTATTTGAATTCGACGATATTGATTTGCTGTCCGAAAGTTTATTAATTGTCGTTTCATAGAATTTTATTATCATTATACATTTGTAGAACATTTCATTAGATTCTTCAATATTAGAAATATCTTTTTTTAAACCGTTCAATATACTATCAATTTTGTACTCTATGAGGTTATCTAATTCTGGAAAATTAACCGTTGGATAAGGGACGTTTAAAAAACTTTTAGAATCTTCCGGTATAACAAATCCAAATATTCTATTGAAAAAAATTGACCATAAAATTCCTTTAAGATAATCATGTATAGTATCAAGATCAGCTATTGTTTTCAAGTTAAAATCCATTCTCACTGATCATATAGAATATTAAGTATATTAAACACACAAAATATATATTAAAATACTTACTATTACACAAAAACAATAACACTTAAAACAAAACTAATGTGTCAACGGCAAGATTAAGAAGATAAGATGTTAAAAAACCCTTTTCAATGTTTTTCTTTGTGGCGTATGCATCGAGCAATAAATTCTTTTAATCGACGCGTCGATTGCTTTTAGATTGACGATGTGTCTTTTTCGGTGTCGTGTAACAACTCTTTTTGATCAAATTTGTTCAATGTTTTCTTAATAACTTTAACCGAAGATAATAATTCTTTCCTCATCGTCTGCAAATAATCTTCAGAATTGTAAATCCAGGTTTCAATTTCTTTAAATCTTTTGGTTGCACGCTCACCATCCATTCTATAAGCAGATTCTTGCCAAATTCCACGTTGCTAAAAGTATATTTTGTTAGTAAATCTAAGAAATCCACGAAATTCGGATAGTTGTACCTATAGTGTTCAAAACTATTTTCAAAACTTACAATATCTACCTTATCAAAATCTTGAATGATTTCTTTCATTTCTTCAGCATAAAGATTATAAATATATTCAAAAACATTCGACAAAACCTCCCAGTTATATCCTGGAATCGGATTTAGAATACTTGAATTATTCTCCTCATTATACTCTAGGTCTTGATGCTGTTTAATGAAATCAATTAAATTAGGATCATCTTCAAAATTATTTACAGGTAAGCTTGCTAAAAGTTGGCTTAATAGTGCATTTTTGATTTGATTATCATTATTTTGATGAAATAGCATTGGATTATTTCTGTTTGTGGTTGGAGGTGATGTGAGATTGTTAGCTAAACTTAAATTTTCACTTTCACCAAACGTAGCAGCAGTCGATGCAAAACTGCACGAGTTACCTGTTGATGGTGGATTTATCCCTGTTTCGGTTGGATTACTGATGTTAACAGTTTCTTGGGCTGTTTGGTTCGACAAAGTAGCTTCAATTTTTTTATCTGACATCGTTGTGTTGTTCAATCTACAAGAATATTAAAGATAATAATTGAAAAGAAAATTTATTATAGAGGTAGTTATGGGTTAGAAAATAAAATGGGAAACCAGTACGACAGAGGAAAAGTGTTGTGCCGTCCCAAGTAGGAAATGAGTGGATTTTCTAACATGACGATGCTATTAACCATTATACAATACACCATTTTAACGATGGAATCTATCTAAACCATAATTGATGAATATAAACATCACTGCACAGAAACATCAACAGTGAAACTGTAGTAACGTGGAAAGCAAAAGAGGACTGAGGGACACGAAATTTATTTATTCGAATTGGAAATTTCTAATCGAACTTTTCGTTCCAACTCTAAAAAGTGTATAGTTTCTTTAAGCCTTGCCAGTTGTTTCTGTTCCAGCCAGCTTGCTCTTTGAGAACGAATTTTCATTCTTTCGATCGTTGTAGTTAGTCGTTTTTGCTCATTAGCGTCTTTATTATTTTCACGAGTTGGTTTACCAGGCGACCTTAAAGTTGTTTTGATGACTTCACTATACTCGAGAAGTGGAGCATCTAATGGTTTTGCAGGGTCCAGCTTTCTTCGTATGATGTTATCTCTGTTGATTGTCGGAGATAATGGAGTTGTAGGATGTCTTTTTGTGCCGTGAGGTGCATCATTTCCATTTCGTATTGGCGACGCACTTGTTCTTCTAGGTGTAGAAATATTAATAACTGACATTATGAATGCATAAAATATGATAATAGGATATAAGATAAGATAAGAAAAATTTAAACCATGTTTACAATACAGCTGAAAATAGAAGAGGTTCGGGAGGTTTAACAACTACTCGGTGTAGAGATGTGTACTTATATATTACACGTTGTTAATTTTTCTGATCTTAATTTTTTTTGAAATTTCTCGACATTTCCAGTTTCCTCGATCTCAAAAATCTCTTTGTCAAATTAGAACCTTTTTTTTTTCTTTTTCCTTCTTTTCAATTGTATATCACGTTGTGTATCAATTAGTATCGTTTTAATAATGTCTAACTCCGAAAGAACTTTTATTGCTGTTAAGCCAGATGGTGTCCAAAGAGGTATCTTCCCAGAAGTTATGAGAAGATTCTCTAACAAGGGTTTCAAATTAGTTGGTGTTAAGTTAACCTTAGCTAACGAAGATTTGTTAAGAAAACACTATGCTGATTTACAATCCAAGCCATTTTTCCCATCATTGTTATCTTACATGACTTCCGGTCCAGTTTTGGCTATGGTCTGGGAAGGTAAGGATGTTGTTAAACAAGGTAGAGCTTTATTAGGTGCTACTAACCCATTACAATCTGCTCCAGGTACCATCAGAGGTGACTTTGCTTTAGACATGGGTAGAAACATCATTCACGGTTCTGACTCTGTTGAAAATGCTAACATTGAAATCGGTTTATGGTTCTCTAAGCAAGAATTAGTTGACTACAAGCCAGCTATGTACGGTTGGATTTACGAGTAAATGTATTGATTGATTAATATTTATCATTGTAAGTATTTGTTTAAGTATTTAGCTTTGTTAGTTTATTTATCATATATATGAATCTATGATTATTTATTTCCTTAAATTTTCTCTAAAACAAAATCTTATGAGGTAAAAGTTCGAAATCAAATCAATTTATGTATAGCACGGTAAAATTTTTCAACAATATAATTATTGAGAATCGCGACTGAGCTTGTGTCCGATGGACGAAGCAAGATCTCACCCATTTACATCAAATTTTTCCACGTTTTTTTACGCTTTTTAATCCATCTTCTATTGTTTTACTCTATTTATTATTCGACAGATTCATTCCCAACTGCTTTGTTATCGTTTATTTAATAAATTTGCAAATATTAAAATTGTTATTTTTTAGAAAAGTTTTCAATTATTAGAAAAACAATATTGAATTTAATTTAACCACTACGTGAAAAAAAAGTCGAATCTAGATATAATTTTAAGATGTCGTCAGTTCCACAATTGTTTTGTATGTATTTATATTATGGTTATTGATATATTTATTGGATTTATTACTAACTAGCCACCATTTTTACACAGGTCGTCAACCAAAAACTGTTGAACTTATACAAGCACAACCAATTTTCAAGCCACTACCAGGTTTTAAACAACCAGATAATATTGAAACTAGAAATGCACAGTATTCTCCAAATGGTAATTTATTTATTTATACCCAGCCCGATGGTTTAAAGATTTGTAATCCATCGACTGGTGAACTAATTTACACTGTTGATATTCCTGATGTTTTTGAAATTCATTTTTCACCAAATGGTAATTTTATAACTACTTGGTCAAGACCATCAAAATTGAATGATGATTCAGGAAATTGGAAAGATAACGTTAATATTGTCAAATTAGACATTGAAAATAAATCTTTCAAAATCATTCAAAGTTACTTAAATAAAACTCAATCCGGTTGGATCCCGCAATATACCTCAGACGAATCAATGATTTGTAAGCTAACAGGACCAAGTGTTTTGGATTTCTTTAAAACCAATAATGAATCAGGTATTAAAAAACCAGTTATCTCACTAAATTTAAAAGATACAGGTAAAATTCAATCATTCCAAGTTTCACCTGGTAAAAATCCTTCTGTGGCAGTTTTCATTCCAGGACAAAAAGGTAATCCAGCATTTATTCGCATTTATTCTTTACCAAATTTGAAAACTCCAACTTCTCAAAAACAATTTTTTAAAGGTGAAACATGTCAATTTAAATGGAATGATTTAGGTACATCAATTTTAGCATTAGTTTCAACAGACGTTGATTCTTCAAATAAATCTTATTACGGTGAAACTCAACTTTATTTATTTGGTATTTCAGGTTCATTTGATCAGAAAATAGATTTAGAAAAGGAGGGTCCAATTCATGCTGTTACCTGGTCTCCAACTTCGAGAGAGTTTGCAGTCATTTATGGTTATATGCCAGCTCAAACAACATTTTTTGATGCTAGGGGTAATCCAATTCATTCTTTGGCCCAATCACCAAATAATACTATACTATATTCACCACATGCGAAATATATTTTGGTTGCTGGTTTTGGTAATTTACAAGGTGATGTTGATATTTTAGATCGTCAAAATAAATTTAATAAAGTTGCGTCATTTAAAGCATCGAATACTTCAATTTGTAAATGGTCACCAGATGGTAGATTTATTTTAACTGCAACTACATCTCCAAGATTACGTGTTGATAACTGTGTTAAAATTTGGTATTTCAATGGTACTTTATGCTATATTAAAAATTTTAATGAGTTATATGGTGTCGACTGGAGACATCAACCATTAACTGATTTCCCACCAATTAGTGTCTCAAAACCTGATAAAGTTGAATGCACACCGGATATTAGTGCAATTGAATATCTAGCCAAGAAAACTTCATTAAATAAATCTTCAACTGGTGGCGGTGGTGCTTACAGACCTCCTAACGCAAGAAGAAGCAATCAATCGGTTGGTGCTAGATCATTAGCTCAAATTGAAGCTGAAAAAACCTCTCCTTCAATTTCGAGTTTAGTGCCAGGAGCAGGAGTTGGAGGTAGACGTATTCCAGGTTCTGCACCAACTAAAAAATCCATTCCAGGTGCTACTGTTGTTGGTGGTGATTCCAAGGCTGCCTTAAAGAATAAAAAGAAGAGACAAAATAAAAAGAAAGACAGTGATGAATATACAGAAGAAAATGGAAATAATAATAATAATAATAGTAATAATACTGGGTTATCTTCTGATTCACTGATTGTTGGAGGTGTTTTTTCATTAGAAGAGAAAAAGATTAGAAATTTGTTGAAAAAATTAAGAGCAATTGAAAATCTAAAGATCAAACAGAACAAGAATGAATTTTTAGAAGAAACTCAAATTTTAAAAATTAAAACTGAACAACAAGTTAGAAAAGAGTTAGAAAGTTTAGGCTGGAAAGAAGGTCAAGAGTAGTTTAATATATTTAACTTAGTAAATCTTTGTTTATAGTTAATATTATGCTAAAGTGTTATTATTACCTTTGTTTATAGCAATATATTAAGTAGCGATAAAATAATGTGAGGCCCAGTTGGTGTAAGGAAGTCTTATCGAGACAATAAACAAAGACAGTCACGTGAGCAAAGTAATTTTTACACTACCTCGCTGACAGCCAATAAGAGTGCGGGACCGAGTCTTTTGAGCGAGGAAATTTGTCTCCAATTGGAGGAGAGAAAGAGTGTGAGAAGGAGAGGGTTGACGCTCTCGCAGCGGATGGCCCACCAGTGTTTTTTTAATTGAATTAATCTTCACTCTAAATAAGATTTTCAAGGTTTAAATATCAACATCACATCAAACAAACATGTACAGATTAGGTGCTTCCCAAGTTGCTCGTGCTTCTGCTGCACAAGCAAGGTAAGTTCGTTTTATTATTTCAAGGTTGAGGAGAACAAATGAATGAATCAATAAAAACTAGAAATGAAATTTGAAGAATCAAGGGTAATGCATATTGAATATTATGATTTAGATTAACTGTCAATTTGAAGAATATATATATATTTATTGTAGCTTAATTGAATTCCAATAGAATGAAACTGGCTGATCGCAATTTAGAGATTCACAAGTGTATTTTTTAAGATAGGGAAAAATTTCAACACCCATTGAACTGTTCTTGAAACTGACCTTATTTCAATTGTATGAATATGACTAAAGAACTTTTTTTATTTTTCCTATTATCATTATTTGATTAGACTCGTTTTATTATTAATCATTTATTGGTTTAAATCATTTGAATGTTTGAGTTCCAATATTTTTATTCCAGTGTGCAGTCCAAATGACTATTTAATCTGATTAGTAATAATCTCATCTAAGTCCAATATTTATGAATGATTCATATTTCTTTTCTCTCCTTTTAATTGTTTTCATAAGCTAAATTTAATACTAACTCATATATATATATAAATATATATTAATATAGAAACTATGCTACTTTGAGAGAAATTGAAATGAGATTAAAGTCTATTAAGAACATTGAAAAGATTACTAAGACCATGAAAATTGTTGCTTCTACTAGATTAAACAAAGCTCAAAGAGCTATGGCTTCTTCAAGAATTTATCATGAATCTGATGTCGAATTCTTTAAGACAGCTGAAACTGCTGCTCCACAAGGTTCAGACAAGGTTTTGATTATTGCAATTACCTCTGATAAGGGTTTATGTGGTTCTATTCATTCTTCCATGGGTAAAGCTGCTAAGGCTAAGATTATTGAACATCCAACAGCAGATGTTGTTACCATTGGTGATAAATGTAAAAATCAAGTTATGAGAGCATTCCCAGATAAGGTTGTTTTATCTTTTAACGGTGTTGGTAAAGAAACTCCATCTTTCAACGAAGCTTCTTTAATTGTTGATGAAATCAGCAAATTAGGTGAATACGATGAAGTTTTCATCTTATATAACAAATTTGCTTCTTCAGTTTCTTTTGAATCATCTACCGCTATCGCTTTCTCCGAAAATGCCATTGCACAATCCGTCAAGTTATCTACCTTTGATATCGATGAAGATTCTAATTCAAATGAAGTTGTTGCTAAGGTTGGTTTAACCAATGCTATTTTTGCAGGTATGGCTGAAGGTTATGCTTCTGAAGTTTGTGCCAGAAGAAATGCCATGGATAACGCTTCCAAGAATGCTGGTGATATGATTAACAAATACTCTATCTTGTATAACAGAACTAGACAAGCCGTTATTACCAACGAATTGGTTGATATTATTACTGGTGCTTCTTCATTGGATTAGGTATCTTGATTTTGAGTTATTACATTCTTTCTTATTTATTCCTCATAAAAATGATTTTTGATGTCCCTTTATTTATTATTTATTTGTTATTGACTTTATAGTTTCTAGATTGTAAGATTTCTGAAAGTCTATATTATAATGGATGTTCGTTATGTTATAACAGTTTTTAGTAGAAGTCTTTAAAAAATTTGTCATTTACGAGATTTATTGGACAATCTGCCTAGCAGATTTAGTACGTAGTCACCTACCTTACTATACTATTACAATCAGTATATGTATTGTCCCTCCTTAAAAATAAAAGATCAATTTCTCACCCTTGGTATCACCAGATTATATATCAGTTGATCATCAATACGATCATCTCAATTTGCCGATTTGACTCAATATATGTTTAAAACTCATCTGTTAAAAGAGACATATACTAAACTAGTTAGACCCATCCGACCATTGAGTGAAAGGAATAGGTGTGTATTGATTCGAATTAACTTTTTCAAAGGTTAATCAAGATATTTTACTCGGAGATTTTTTTGTCTGCTGATGTTCCAGCTACCCGGGGAACACAGATGCGAATCAGTGACAGCGTTAACTATTTAACCTCACAGGTCCCCTGTTGTTTAGTACTATATTCCTTCTTCTTCTTTAAACATTTTTAGTTACTAACTAACCCAATTACTCAATTAGAATCACAAAACACACAATGTCCTTAGCAAATAAATTATCAGTTAAAGATTTAGATTGCTCTGGTAAGAGAGTCTTCATCAGAGTTGATTTCAACGTTCCATTAGACGGTGACAAGATCACCAATAATCAAAGGATTGTTGCTGCTTTACCAACAATTAAATATGTTCTTGACCAAAAGCCAAAGGTTATTGTCTTAGCATCTCATTTAGGTAGACCAAATGGTGAAGTTAACCCAAAATTATCATTGAAGCCAGTTGCTTCTGAATTAGAATCATTATTAGGCAAAAAAGTTATTTTCTTACATGACTGTGTTGGTCCAGAAGTTGAAAAGTCTGTCAATGAAGCTCCAGCAGGATCAGTTATTTTGTTAGAAAATTTAAGATTCCATATTGAAGAAGAAGGTTCCAAGAAAACACCAGAAGGTAAGGTTAAGGCTGATAAGGATGCTGTTGAAAAATTCAGACAACAACTGACTGCATTGGCTGATGTTTATGTCAATGACGCCTTTGGTACCGCTCATAGAGCCCACTCTTCAATGGTTGGTATTGAATTAGATCAAAGAGCTGCGGGTTTCCTAATGGCTAAAGAATTAGAATATTTCTCTAAAGCTTTAGAAAATCCAGTTAGACCATTCTTAGCTATTTTAGGCGGTGCTAAAGTTTCAGATAAAATCCAATTGATTGAAAATTTGTTAGATAAAGTTGATATGATAATTATTGGTGGTGGTATGGCATTTACCTTCACCAAGGTTATTGATGGTACTAATATTGGTAAGTCTTTATTCGATAAGGCTGGTGCTGAACTTGTTCCAAAATTAATGGAAAAGGCCAAGAAGAATAACGTTAAAGTTTTCTTACCTGTTGATTTCGTTACAGCTGATTCCTTTTCTGCTGATGCTAAAGTTGGCTATGCAACCTCTGAAACGGGTATTGCTGATAATTTACAAGGTTTAGATGTCGGTGAAAAAACTCAAAAAGAATTTGCTGATGCCATTGCTCAAGCTAAAACTATCGTTTGGAATGGTCCACCAGGTGTTTTCGAATTTGAAAATTTTGCTGCGGGTACTAAATCTATGTTAAATGCCTGTGTTAAATCATGTGCTGCTGGCAACACTGTTATTGTTGGTGGTGGTGATACCGCAACTGTTGCAAAGAAGTTTGGTGCGGCTGATAAATTATCTCACGTTTCCACTGGTGGTGGTGCTTCTTTGGAATTGTTAGAAGGTAAGGCATTACCTGGTGTTGTCTTTTTATCTGACAAAAAATAGTCATAATATTTATAGTCTTAATTTATAAAAAAAATTAATCAAAGTTATATCGGGATTTTTTTGATTTAAAGTAAAAATATGTTTTAGTACACTTCGTTAATGGATCAGAATTACTAATCGACCGAGAACAACTCAGGTTCATAAGATATAAATCATGAATATTAGAAAAAATTAAAATCATCACTTAGGATCCCTAGTTGATTTCCCCAAATACTCTAATTGTGCTTTAACTTCTCTACAAACTTGGTCAGTTTCAACATCTTGCATTTGAAAATTCTTAAATGTAAGTTTTTCATCACAAAGAACACGTTTCATATTCTCCCATTCCACATATTCAAAGTCATACTTTGCTTCATCAATAAAACCTTCACCGAATAATCTATTACGCTCACCAGTGGATTTATCCACGATAACGTCCTCCTGATATAATTTCCAAGGATCTAATTTGGGAAAGTTTGCATGCAGAAATAATATTGATGGAGTCTCTTTGACATAGTCAGTTGCGTCTTTATATTTAATTGAAAGGTCTAGATCTTCAACTGGATCATACTGAGCCATTGCGGAACCTTTAAATCCATCTTTTGTATGTCTACCTAAAGTATGAACATGTTTTAAAACTGTATAATATTTATCACCCAAAACATGGGCACCTGCAATGAAAGTCTCTTTATCACCTTCACCAGGTGCACCTTGTGAAAACAACGGATAAAAATAATCTGGCCCATACATATTGTAGTAAAGTGTAAGCAACATTGCTTTGAAATGTTTCTTTTTGGAATAGAATATTTCACCAGATTCAGTACTCGGATTAGGTAATGTACCTTCAAGTTGATGAAATAATGAAACGCCATCGGGAGTAATCGATTTAACATAATTACCATATTCTTTATATCCAAATGATGCTCTTTTAGTTTCATCAATCTTAATACCTGCAATTTCATAAAATGCTGGATGGGTGGTTCGTTGCCAATAATCAGGCCATAAAATAAGACCATTATCAAGATAAGGCTTTGTTTCGAAAACATATGCTGGATCTTTTATAGGAGTATTATCAGCATCTAATAGAATAGCCTCATCGAAACTCGATAATGCTAGGGCCAAAGCTTTGTATTGATATCCTTTGAAATTGGCAGCTTTGAAAACATTTTCCCCTACTAGTTTAGGTAAATATATACAACGTGCATTGTATTTTGGAAAAACATCCTTACATAGATCAAGTTCATATTCTTCAATATTTGGAATTAAAATTTCGACAGGCAATTCACTTCCGACATGTCTTAAATTCATAATTGAAACTAAAGTTAGCCAACTGAACCTACTACCACCAACATACACAATACCTTTTGTTTTTTTATAGGTGCTCGAAGGGTAAGTTGTTGGTAAAGCATCGACAAATGATTCATGCAACTTTTTTAATTTTTCAATATCATCATCAGTAACCTCAAGATACCCAGATAAATTTTCTAAAGTATATGGATGATCATCATTATATGAATCAGCACCCTGTTCACCCGAATTTTTATCATTTTTATATTTCTTTAGTGGTTCAATATCAGGTTTAAATTGTAGAATAGTTTTAAATATCTTTTCAAAAAACTCTAGTCTATGAGGTAATGATGTGTCCTTTTCAGCATCTTCATTAATATACCTTAAAGCTAAAATTTTATCTGATTCTTCTTCGAGAAGTTCCGAGCTTGCATTATCCAATTCTTTGTTTTCCTTGGAAATGTCAGCTTTAACATCAGGGTCCTCTGATAAATTTTCCTCCACAGTATCAGCACTATTTTTAGATGAATCTTCTTTGACATCATTTTCGATATCAACATTATGTGAATCTGTATCTTTACCATATTCCAAGTCTGCAGAATCAGAATTCGCCGTAGGTCTGACATCACCTTTATCAGTTTCAGAAGGCTGCTTTTGAGATTGCTCGAAGTCTTTTAAATCCACAGACATTGGATCCTTACCAATGAAATCATACTTTATAGATTCTGTGTAATATAAAGTGGCACAGAGGGTGGTCAATAACAATGCAGCAACAATAAGTAGTTTTCTTAGTAATGGTCGCCTCATTTTGTTTATACCGTAGTAGCAATAAAGAATATACGAGAGTGATATGTATTCCCAGCGATATAATACGTTGTTTATATATAAAAAACTCTACAGTATTATTACAAACTCGCGAAATCAAAAACACGGGCTCTAAGAGCACGCGTCATATGGTCTTCAAAGGACTTGTGGATTGCTATGTCAGTCGATATAATCTAGTCTACTCCAGACTTCAGATATCTTTTTACTTAAAGCAGATCCAATCTTACGAACGCCAATTTCATCACTAAAACGCTCACTTAGCATGGTTTCCGTGTTACCTTTATAGGCTCGATATGCTTCAATAAACTTTCTTGGTGTCTTGTAATGTTTTTGTATGACAATCGCTTTGTCTAATGATACACCCTTCACTGTCATCAACATCTTTATGAACATTTCTCTAACAGTCAACATTGTTGTTTTAGCCATTATGCTTTGGAAAGTACCGTAATTATACACACATTCGTGTTTATCACTATGTTTATTTCTCATTCTCTCCAGGGTTTCTGTATAATCTTGTTGAGTTTTAAAATCTCTTGGTTCTAGAATTAACAAACTCTTGTCAGAATAAAATTTTTTAATTCTACCCGTCATATTCTGGATTAGTTTAACTGTGTCATCAGCATCTTTAGTTTTTTTAATATGAAAATTAGAATATGTTATTGCCATTGCCATCGAAGTTTGAATTGCATCAGAATACTTTGAGACATCGCTAGCATATTGAAATTCAACGATGTACATAACCATTTTCAATCCTGTTCTTTCTAGTCTACTTTTCTGTTCTCTAAATCTCCCATCTTTAATTGAATCTGCTAAATCATCCAACCTTTTTCTTTCAAAAATAAAATCTAGAACAACTTCCTCTCCATTCTTTTTATTCACCGCAATCCATACACCGTCACCCACAGGTAATGCTCTAGTTTCACATTTGATACCTATACTATTTAATTGTTTTTCAAAGAAATTCCTTTCATCTTTAGATAAAACTTCTCTATTATCAACAACAAATAAAATGTCATAAGACCCAGCTTTCCAAATTTTACAGGGAATATCATCAAACAGATTATTATTACCATTAGATTTATTGGTATATTTATTATTACTTTCATTAATATCCATCGGTATGTTTCGTAACGGTGAAGAATTAACAACAGGATTATTCATAGCTTTACTCCCAAACTCTCTTACAAGTGGACTACTAATTTGGTCAACGCTATTATCCGTGTCTTTAGTGACGGCTGAAACGTCTATACTTTGTTGTATCAATGGAGAACTACCAATTTTACCATTTTTGCTGTTATTTATAGGGATTGAGTTTTTGTTATGCGCTAGTTGTATTTCTTTTATAATTTTAGCAATTTCAAGACCTTTTTCGGTAAGTGCGTAATATGTTGGTCTGCCTTCTGCTAAAACATATTCTTTAGCAATTAATGTTTTCATACCATTCCAAGCAGACCAAAAATTTTTAGTCGATGCATTACTTACAAAACTAGTATTACTATATGGACCAGCATATCGTATAATTTCAGCCTTAGTTAATCCATCTTCATTGGGATCATGTAAATATAAAGCAAGTAAAATGGCATAAGAGCCAGTATTTTTAGCGGGAATATAAGTTTTTACTTTTGTTTTTGATTTCTTTGTCTTTGGTTCTTTATCCTCATTATCCGTCGTTTCACTATTTTTAGCATTACGTTTTCTAGAGGTGATAGTGGAGACAGCTGTTGATTCTTTTCCTGTTTCTGTGGTAGTTTCGCTGACATCTTCTATAGCATGCGATGCAGTAATAGGCAAATTAAAACCATATTCATCGCAGTAAGCTTTCAATTTATTTGTCATTAGGGCAACAATTTTATCACCAATAAATTTTATACTCTTTAACTGATTAGGGTGTGTAATGTTCCCAGGATATTGTTTTAAATGTTTCACAGCATTGGCATACGTCCGAGCCATTTTACTACCAGCCTGTTGTTTTGTGACCTGTTCGACTTCCATCCATTTGAGAAATAAATGCTTAATATCTTCAGGTAAATCCATATCAATTCTTAGAATAAATCTTATTTCATATTTAAAACACAAAGCATAGCATAAACTAAATTTTAAAAATTCATGATGTCAAAAATAGATTGCCATCAAATTTGCGTTCGCGTATGCAAGGATTTACACCATACATTACAAGCATTGAACAAGAGATAAATAAAAATATATTATATATTTGTATATACAAAATTTTCTATAAAAGACAAGTGGGATTATGTTAATATTAATTTTAAAGAAATCTCAAAGATTCTAACAACAAAAGAGTCAACCACGTTTTAATGGTTTAACTTTTGCAGGAATTGGTTCATCAGATTGAGTACTAAATGGGCTTGAACTTGATTTATCATTCTCAGTTTGTTTTGGCGTTTTACTAGTTCTAACACTAGCTTGTTGATGTGGTTCTGTTTTCTTTTTATCTTCAATCTTGTTTAATTCTTTAAACATATTATTCATAATTTTATTATCAGAAACCGCTCTATTATATTGTTGTTCTTCATCTCTAAATTTTGCTAAAGTTTGTAATTTTTCAATTCTTTGCTGATCCTGGATTAATTCAGTTAAGGTTGGTGCAACATGTCTTGTATGTTTCAACCATTGCACCCATTGAATTGGAATCATACTAAAGTAATCAAAAATTAAAGCTTGCGGTCTTAGTGGTTCAAATATTCGACGTGGTCTAACTTCTTTTCTTTTTTCTAGGTAAAACTCCCAATATGTATTACCATCCAAATCATAACCTATTTAAAATCATCATTGTAGTTAGTAAATAAGAATAAGAATAAGAAGACAAATAACAATAATAAATCATCCTGGTGATTTTTTACTTATAATAACGTACCCACAAAATATTTCTTTCTAAATGGGACCCCTTTTAAAGATCTCCATTTATAATATATTTGTTTCCAAAAAGGTATAATCTGATTAAATTTTTTTAGTTTATCTACTGGAGCTGGCATAATGAATGTTGTATTCCGAATTGAAAATGGTTAACTCTCTTATGCATTATCAGTTTTAAGAAAGAAAAATAGTTTGCAAGCACAAAACAAATGGTGTACAGGTGTAAACAGTACGTAATTATGTATATTTAAACATACTATATGCAGTAGTGAAATTCTTAGAATTCTGGCATATTAAATTTAAAAAAAACGATACAGGCCAGGTTTGCAATATGATAGCTGTACGACTCTGGAAGATATCAAATTAAAATACCATGGAATAGAGACAAACTAAGATAAGAATGAACTCAGGAATTGCCGAAAGCGGATTTCTAACAGATCTCTATGCATCATAATTCATATCTATTTAGCACGGAATTTCAAAACACATAATAAGTCGAAAATATTGTATTATTCACCATTTGTTCCACTGTCGACGGTCATTCTAATTGCTTTATTTGATACACCATGCACCTGCCTTTCCTGTTGGAAATATTACTAAGGTTCCGGCAACAGCGGTGAGGCTTAGTTATTGTCTTTTTTTACGTAATGCCAAGTAAGCGTTTTGTTCCATTTGCCCAACTATCTTTCAAAGTTTAATGGAAAAGATTACTACAATTCAGGACTGAAATTTCTTCTATGTCTTTATAAGGAACATATTTTTCTTATATGTTGATTCACTTGTAAGCATTTTGTTAGGTTCCGATAGATATTTTTGTTAAATCTGTGTGCTATTTTTCGGCTCTGTTAAATTCATTTTATTGGTTTCATGGATATAAGACAAACCTTGCATTTTTTTTATTTAATTCATTATTTCAGTCTTTGCATCATATTCAAAGTTAAAACACAATTCATTTTGATAACTTCATAGGATTCTTTTTTAAAGCATTATTTTTATTTATATTTTTATTTTTATTTCTATTTCTACTTTTATTTCTATTTCTATTTTCAGGCATCTTATCATGTTAGTTTATTTCCTATTTTTTTTCTATCTCTTTAATTTGGTTACATCATTTAATTTGGCTGTTGAAAATATCTCCTCAAAAGAATCATCAGATATGGGTGATAAGCTGAATGATGCATGCAAATACACAGATCCGAAAATGCCAATTCGAGATCATGATAATATTTCAAGGGTCAATGCGACGTTATATACCTTATGCAGAAATAATGAATTATACGAGCTACTAGATACAATTATAGACTATGAATATAGATTTAATAAAAATTATCATTATGATTGGGTGTTTCTCAATGATGAACCTTTTACTGAGGAATTTATTACGTTTGTGACAAATGCTGTGTCGGGGAAAGCAAGATTTGGGCTAATAAATGAAGAGCATTGGTCAATACCTGAATCTGTTGATCAGGATTTAATGAAACGTAATATCGATGTTATGCTGAATGATCCAGATGGATCTCCACCATACGCAGACTCTATATCTTATAGACATATGTGTCGTTACGAATCAGGTTTTTTCTATAAACATGAAATACTAATGGAATACGATTATTTTTGGAGAGTTGAACCTGGAGTACGTATTTATTGTGATATTGATTACGATATTTTTAAATATATGATCGATAACGAATACCAATATGGGTTTACTATCAGTACATTAGAATATCCCAAAACAATCCCATCCTTATTTGAGGCTTTCAAAAATGTTCTAATAAAAAATAGTATGCTGGATGATTTATTTGATTTTAATAATTATTCTAAATTTATTTTTGATCCAAATTCATCATCTTATAATCTATGCCATTTTTGGACAAATTTTGAAATCGGTAATTTAAATATGTTCAGATCCAAGGAATATAATGACCTCTTTGAACAGTTGGATAAATATAATGGATTTTATTATGAACGATGGGGAGATGCTCCAATTAGATCTTTGATTCTTTCCGTGATTTTGAAAAAAGGTCAAATTAAAAGATTTAATGATATTGGTTATGAACATTCACCTTATATTCAATGCCCACAAGATATAGAAACTAGACTAAAAAATAGATGTTCCTGTAATAAACTTCTAGACATCACAAATAAATGGTACAGTTGTTCTTGGTATTTTGATGAAATTGATAACCTTAAGATGATTAGATTATAAACATTCCCATTTCAAATTTTTTTTTCGTTCCATTCACATATGATCTTATAGCATACTACCTCAGCATTACAATATTTATGATCTTATTTACTATTATATTATTTTTATTATAATCCAAATCATAAAATATAATACTTCTTTTCGTAATCATTCACCAACCAGTCAAATGCTTCTTCTAAATTCTCACCAGTGTATGCACTACAACATATTAAATTCCAGCTGTGATTTTCAATATTCTTTAAATTTAATGTTTCAGAGATCTTCTCCATTAATGATTCCTTATCTCCTATGTAGACATCTATTTTATTAATTAAGACTAATAATCCACAACCAGCTAAACGGTCTTCTCTTAAGACTTTTTCAAATTCTATAAAACTTTCAGATAACCGATGCAACGATGAGGCATCGATAACCCAAACTAAAAAATCTGTCCTTTCAAAATAGTTGAACCAAAATGAACGTAATGTTGCTTGACCACCAATATCCCAAACATCAAGATTAAACCCATTTCTTTGAACGGTCTGAATGTTAAATCCCATAGTTGGTGATATTTCAGTTATTGATTTGTTTAGTAGTTTTTGCACGATGGTTGTTTTCCCCGAATTGTCCAATCCGAGCATTAAAACCCTGATATCCTTCTCTTTGAGTTTTTGTTTCCTAATTATTGATAGTAATCCCATCTATGTTATTAATTTAAAACAATAAAACGAAATGACCCACAATTAAATAAGAAAACACTAGAAAAACAATTTTTGTGTCTTATCATGAATCGCTTCTTTTTTTATTTTCCATTACTTTTAATTGAAGAAAATTGACATGAATAATAAGAGAGTAGTACGCTCCAGACAACGATCTATTTGCGATTTTTATGCATCATCGAGTTTAGAAGAAGTTAGTGAAGTCAAAATTGAAGTCAAAACAGAATTATTGTTGTGCCCCATTTGTAATTTTGATTTAACCAGGTTTACAGTTGATGCTCGATCAATTCATGTAAATAGATGTATTGATCCTCCTCATAAAACCAAAAAATCATTATCCCGATCAGGATCACCAAAAAAAAGAAAGAACAAAGAATTTGCAGTTACAGTTTCTTCTGAATCTTCTTTTATTAAGACTGAATTAGAATTAGCACAGGAAAATGAAGCAGCACCTGACAATCTAGCACAGAAATCAAAGATACCAAAAATACCTAAGAAAACCAGACCAAGGAAACCAAAAGCACAAATTCCAAATAATAAAATTCTTAAATTCCCACCACAATCATGTAATATTATAGCAGTGGATGCATTTAGTTACGCAATTGATCCTGGAATTTCAATATATTTATTAACGCACTTTCATAGTGACCATTACGGCGGTATAACAAAATCTTGGGATAAGGGTTCAACAATAATTGTGACTGAAGTAACAGGAAAATTACTTATGCAAAAGTTTAAAATACCAATTGAAAAATTATTCATTATTGAAAAATTTAATGTTCCTACCAAGATACCCACTACAGATATAACAATAACTGCTTTAGATGCAAATCATTGTCCTGGTAGTGGGATATATGTTTTAGAGTGCAACAATGTTAGATATTTACATTGTGGTGATTTTAGAGTCAATAGAGATATGATTAATTCATTATTGCCATTTGGTGGCTTTGATAAATGTTATCTAGATACTACATATTTAGATCCAAGGTACATATTTCCCAAACAGGAAATTGTTATAAACCAAACTTCGAAGTTTTTGAAAGAACTTTCGATTGAATATAAGACAAATCAGAAAAGAGTTCTGGACTTTTTTACCAGTGGTGGTAAAGATGTAAAAGAGTTTCTTGTTGTTATCGGTACATACCTGATCGGTAAGGAAAGATTGGCAATAGGCATAGCAGAAGCTTTGGGCACCAAAATATACTGTTCACCTGAAAAATGGGCAACAATGCAGCTATATGGATGGGATAATTTAGATAGATTGGTGGATACTGATAATCCTAATAGCTGTCAAGTGCATCTGATGCCAATAATGAAAACCAAAAAGGAACATCTGGTGGAATATATTGGAAAGTATTCCGGTAAATTCAAATCTATTCTAGTTATCAGACCAACGGGGTGGACATTTACATATATTAATAAGGAGCAAGAGCGTTGCTTAAATGATCTGGTTGAACTTGACAATAATCTGGTTTCAGAAAAACTGACTCAAGTACTAAAACGTGAATTTAAGGAAGAAAAAGGATTTACATTGTTTAGAAAGATGAATGTACCATATAGTGAACATTCATCATTTAGAGAGTTGTTCTTTTTTGTTAACTTGGTGCAATGTAAAGAAATAATCACAACTGTAAATATGAATCGAGACAAAGAACAGTACGAGTGGTTGAAACGGTTCCAAGAATTTCCAAACTTGTCTCTGGATCAGTTTTAGTATGTATTAGTGTATAAATAGGATACATTTTTATAGCTAAAAAAAGCTAAGTAAATATTGGACGCAACCAAGTGGAAAAAAAAGTTTCGTGCAGAGGGCAACACAAAAACAACGAAAACAACATGGAAATATTTTTTCTGCTTTTTTGGCAATATGATTAATCATTTTTTACGTCAGCAACCTTCTCTTTTAGATAACCACCTGTATTCCAGTGATAGAACCATTTGAAGCTTATAGTTCAATATACCACATTAATAATGGATATTAGTACCCTCTTAGAAAATGCCATTTTAAACCCTAACCCGGTTGAAAGACAAAGGGCCGAATTGGAGCTTAACAAGCTTGCTGAAGAGAATTGGATCCAGTACTTAGGATTAATGGTTCAAGTTTTAGGTGATGATTCCAAAAGAACAGAAGTTAGGATGTTGGCAGGCTTGGGTTTAAAAAATCAAATCACTTCAAAAGATAGTAATAAGAAACAAAAGCAAGCTGAAAGATGGGTTCAAATTGATGAAGAAACTAAAGTTCATATTAAACAAATTGCACTGAATACTCTATTGACGGAAGATGAAAGAGTTGCAAATCAAGCTGCGCAATTAGTAGCTGCAATTGCAGATATTGAATTACCAAGAGGTGGATGGACTGATTTGATTCACATAATCATGGAAAATACCAAACCAGAGAAACCAGTAAATGTTAAAAGAGCGTCTTTATTAACAATCGGTTACATTTGTGAAACTGTGGATCCAAATAATCCTGTATTTTCTTCTCAGTCTAATGGTATTTTAATAGCAATTGTTCAAGGTGCACAATCTTCAGAACAGTCAATGATTGTTAGAAAAACTGCTATTAATGCACTTGTGAATTCTTTGGAATTTATTAACTCCAATTTTCAAAGAGAAGGTGAAAGAAATTACATTATGCAAGTTGTTTGCGAAGCTACTACTTCTGATGATCCTGAATTACAGGCTCTAGCCTTTGGTGCACTAGCTAAAATTATGAGCTTGTACTATGTTTACATGAGTGTCTACATGGAAAAGGCTTTGTATAATTTGACTATAAGCGGTATGAAAAGCGAGAATGACCATGTTGCCTGTATGGCCGTTGAATTTTGGAGTACTGTTTGTGAAGAGGAATTAGAAATTCAAATTCAAAAAGAGGAAGGTGTTGAACAAGAAGATTTAGTTTCTTACAACTTTGCTTTGATTGCCATTCAAGATGTTTTACCAGTTTTATTAAGCCTGTTGACGAGACAAAATGAAGATCCAGAAGATGATGATTGGTCCGTTTCAATGGCTGCCGCTGCTTGTCTTCAATTATTTGCACAAGATACTAGTAACTACGTTGTTCAACCAACTCTACAATTTGTTGAGCAAAACTTGGCATCACCTAATTGGAGAAACAAAGAAGCTGCAGTCATGGCATTTGGTTCTATTTTGGATGGACCTGATAGAACAGAATTGAAAGGCTTAATCAGTCAAGCCCTAGCACCTATTTTAGCGTTAATCAGAGATGAAAGTTTACAGGTCAAAGACACAGTTGCCTGGTGTTTAGGTAGGATTGCTGATTTAGTTATTGATGCTATTGACGTAAATACGATGTTACCAGAAGTTATTAAAGCTCTTATTGAAGGTTTAAAAGATCATTCAAAAGTGTCTACTAATTGTTGCTGGACTTTAATCAATCTTACTGAGCAACTTTGTCAGGATGCTGCCCAGGATGAAACAAGTGTTATGTCGCAATACTATTCTACTATTGTTCCAACTTTACTTGAAATATCGGGTAGATCTGATAACGAAAACTCTGCTAGAACTTCTGCTTATGAAGCTTTATCTACTTTAGTTTTATATAGTGCTAAATCAGATCTACCTGTAGTGTCTGAAATAGCAAGCGAAGGCTTAAATAGGTTGGACTCCACAATAAATATTCAATTGAAAGTACAAAGTGGTGAAATCTCATTAGTTGGCGAAGAAAGAGCCGCATTACAAGAGTTGCAATCCAACATTTTATCTTTATTGACGAATGTAGTTAGAAGAATTGGACCAGAAATTGCAAATGTATCTGATCAGTTAATGGAAAAATTTTTAAGATTGTTGCAAATTCAGGAGAGTGATTCCATCATCGAAGAAGATATTTTTATGGCTATTTCGTCCGTTGCATCCGCTGTGGACACTGGTTTTGAAAAATACATGCCTTCATTTTTACCATTTTTAACAAAGGCCTTGGAAAATGTCGATTCTCCTGTATGTGATGCGGCTATTGGTTTGGTTGTTGATATTTCACATTCTTTAGGTGATTCTTTCATTCCTTACTGTCAAGGTTTTATGGCAATTTTGGGTCAAATTATCTCAAATATTAATGTCAGAAGAGAATTAAGACCTCTAATTTTATCATGTTTTGGTGATATTGCCTCTTCCATCGGTGAAGAATTTATTCAGTATTTGGATGTTGTCATGGCCATTTGTTTGAGTGCTCAAACTATGGAACCATCTGACGATACAATTGAAACTGAAGATTACATATATTCCGTCCAGGAATCTGTTTTAGATACCTACGTTGGTATTGTTGCAGGACTTCATAATAACCCACAAGCATTATATCCATATTTACCTCAATTATTCAACTTTTTAACGTTAATATACGCCAATCCAGCCCTCAATAACAATGATGCAGTTTGTAGAGCTGCAGTTGGTATTCTTGGTGATATTGCTCAAATTTTTGCATCGAACAGTTTAGAGTACTTTGCTCAACCTTGGATTACAGAATTCATCAAAAGAACCAGAAACAACACTAGATTTAATCAAGTCACCAAAGATACGGCTAGATGGGCTAGAGAACAGCAAAAGGCACATTTGGGTCAATTATAAAATTTTGTATACTTTCTGTTAGTTGTTTTGTTCTTCTATTATATATATATATATATATATATATATATCTTTTTACTTTTTATTCTCCTTTCCTTATTTTGACTTTTACTTTTCCCTTTCCCTTTCCCTTTTTACATTTTTTAATCTCTCTTTTTCATATTTCTTAACTCTTTTCTCCTTTTTATATATAAATTTTGCATGATTCCTTTTTAACTTTTTAGATTCCTTTTTAACATTTTCCCTCTTTTCTTAACTTTTTTAAATTTCCTTTTAACATAGTCATTTTTACGATTAAACAATCGTTTCTCTCTTTAAGTTATAACCTCTACTTTTTACGACTTTTTAACGTTTATCTGTACTTTTTTGCAAGTACCAATCTTACTATTTAATAAATTTGAGTTTTAGCTAAGTTGCATGACTGCATATAAAATTATTTCCATGATGCCAACGCAGATAAGAAAAAATGTATACCCGCCCCAAACATTTCTGCGACAAAAAACAACTAGTGGCATCCTATAGAGGCTATGGTTAACATATACGATTAACCTTCATTCATCGTTAATTGTTAATAAAATAAAAATAATGTCAGCATTTTCATCAATAAATTTCTCAACAAAGGATTATTCAAATTATAGACCGACATATCCAGTCGATTTCCTATCTTACTTACTATCATATCACACCTACCTTCCAAAAAATACCACTAATAAATTAATCGATGTTGGCACTGGGCCAGGAGAAGGCAGTTTGCCCCTTATTCCCAAATTTAACGAAATTATTATGACTGACTCTAGTTCTGTCATGATTGATGAAGCAAGACAAAACGTTAATGGAGTTCTATCATCCATTAAGAACCCGCCAAATGTTGAATTTTATGTTTGTCCTGGTGAATCAATTTCATCCAAGGTTGCATCAAATACTGCCGATATGATTATTTCAGCAGAATGTGTACACTGGTTGGATTTTCCGAAATGGTTGGAGGAATGTTGGAAAATTTTGAAACCCGAAGGAACATTGTCATATTTTGGATATGTTGATCCAGTGTTCATCGATGTTGAAAAAACATCTAATAACTATGTTGAACAACTTAAATCTGCTAACGAAATTTACGAAAATTTTGTTTACGAACGTAAGGAAGGGTTGGGGAAGTATTGGCAACAACCAGGTAGAGGTAAACTACGTTCTATGTACAGGGAACTCAATGATATTTTGTTGAATGACAATAGGTGGGGCGATATTGCATGTACTTATCATGTTCCAAGTATTGATAGTAAAGTATTCAATGCTGTTGGTGGTGGGAAAGAAAAATGGGGGAACGATTGTTTCATACTGGAAAAGGAAATGACTGTAGCTAATTTTTTGAAATACGTCGACACTTGGAGTTCGTCACATAAATGGAATCAAACTCACGGAGCAGGTGAAAAGGCCGGAGAGTTATTTCTGAAAGAATTGAATCAAAAGATTGGTTGGAACGATAAAACTATTATCAAAGTAGGCTTTAAAACGTTCTATACGCTGGCCAGGAAACTGAAGTGACGTTTGTAATAATCTATAATTATGTATCGTAATAATGTCATAATCGGAGTTTGTAGGCAAAACACAATTCTAAAATAGATGCAATGTGATCGCTCCGGTAACGCTTCAGATGCCGCCCGGGATCGGAGAGGATATGAGCATCTATTTAAAGTCAGCCTGTTAGTTTTTGCTATGGATAATTATACATAATACTATTAAATTCCTACTATGTAAGTACTTTTCAAGTTTAAATATTCACTAGTCGAGCAAAAATGGCAACGTATTCACAGTCGAATTTTTCCTCTGTTATGTATTCAAAATACAGACCAACATATCCGACAATATTTCTTGATCACATTATTAGATATCATAGTGCTTTGCAAAACAATAATACCGGTAAGTTGTTAGAAATTGGTTCTGGACCTGGTGAAGCCAGTATTCCACTCATTCCTTATTTCGAAGAGGTTGTAATGACAGATAAAAGTCCAGGTATGCTGGATGAAGCTAGAATAAATGTCAAGAAATTAAATTTTAGTGACAGAGTTATATTTAGTGCTACACCGGCTGAACAAATATCCAAATTAGTTTCTAAAGAATCTGTTGATGTTATTATTGCAGCAGAATGTGCTCATTGGCTTGATTTTTCTATATGGTTTGAGGAATGTCTGACGGTTTTAAAGCCAAATGGCACACTTTGTTACTTTTCTTATGTTATCCCCATTTTTATCAATGTTTTAGACGGTTCAGATAGCGATGAAGAGAAATTGAAACAGGTTAAGCTTGCAAATGAAGCATTCCAAGAGTTTAATCTTGGTGATAAATGGTTGGGTAGTTACTGGGAACAACCCGGATATGGAAGATTACAAGCGATGAATAGCGAATTGAATGAAGTACTTATTGCTGACGATAGATGGGCCGATGTAACTTGTGCTTACAGAATTCCAGGTCCAGAAGATAATTATTTCCGTGCTGAGACAAGTAGTGATGAATTTGGTACTGATTGTTTTATTATGCAAAAAGATATGACCTTGAAAGATGTGTTTCATTATATTGAGACATGGAGTGCAAGACACGTTTGGAATTCTAGGCATGCAGAAAATGAAAAGGCCGAAGACTTATTTATGGGTTTGATAAAGGAAAAGATAGGGTGGAATGAGGAGACTCTTCTTGACGTCAGTTTTAAAACTGTTTATACTTTAGCTAGAAAATCCTCCTAATGATCAATGGAATTTTGAAGAACTTTAATGGCTTCACATTTAGTTTTTAAAATATCGAATACATAGTTACAAGAATACTTTATCACTTTGACAAAAGTAAAAATTTAGTAAAAGTCGTATACAGAAGGTTTTATTTTGTATTAAGATAGAAAGTAATAAAAAAACAGGATTAAACAATTAGTATATTATTTATTCGGCTTTACCACCTTTTCTAGCGATCAAATCCTTTCTGTCCTTGTCTAAGTGTAACTTGGTAATAACAACCTTAGATGGGTGGATGTTTAATGGAACTGAAGCACCATTAGACTTTTCCTTGGTCAATTTTTCAAGTTGAATGGCAAATTTCAATCTGTAAACAGAAGAAATGGTACCTTCTTGACCCTTCTTGGAACCTCTGACAACCAAAACTTGATCTTCTTTTCTGATTGGTAAAGTCTTGATACCATATTGTTCTCTTAATTCCTTAGATAATGGAGCAGACATCATAACTCTTCTGACAGATGATGGAGCATTGAAGTAAGCCTTTCTAGACTTTGATCTAGAGGAAGAAACGTCTGTAAATATAATTAAGTTTAATGTTAGTAAATTTGCTTTAAAACAAAAAATGAAAAATTCATGAATTTATGAATCAGAAAATGTAAGCAAGGCAAAATTTTACTTGTAAGAACAGTTGCAAAATCAACCATGTTTCCAAGAAAATAGCTTTAATAACAAAATATATTGATAGCAACTTGATGCATTTATAGGCTGATTTATCTTACAATATTTTTCAATGTCTAATAAAGTAAAGTTTTTGAAACTACCATTGAAACTGGTATTAAAAGTTTCATACAAGTCCATAGTGTTCATGATAATCAGGCATTAAATGCTTAAAAATACAAAATGTGATATATGTGAAACTTCAATATTGGTTGCTTTAACTTCAATGTCTGACTTCATATTCATTGTAAACGTATAACGTTCATATTTTAAGATTTAATAATCACATACCTTGAGAAACCTTAGCCATCTTGATATGTATATTGATGTTTGTATATGGTTTTAATACAAGGGAGAAAATCTATTTTTCAATTCTAGAAAATAGAGAAAAATTTTAGAGAGTTAATTTTCCACAGTACCTACTAACTAATCGCGCCGACATTACTTTACAGGAAAAGAATGTGGGAATTTTCACAGTCGTCTCGCGAATAAATTTACTTATGCGGTGTGAGGAGTACTATAAAGGGCTAAAGGGTTTTAAAAATAATCTAAGTATCACGTGCACGTCTGTTTTAGCCCTTTTTCAAAACGGTAATACTTTTCTAGGTTGCATAAGGATTGAATTTAATTGAATTTATTATCGATCTATGGACTTTAGAGTATCTCTGAATTACATATCCAACATAACCACAATTCATATTGTAATATTTTATTATTTAAAATCACTAGTGAGTCTCTATATTAAAATGGTAAAAATTGTTAATAACTATACCGTAAAAATGACGAATTTGAACGAAATAACACGAAAATTCAATGATTCCACAGAGTTAAAATCGTTATTTCCAGATCTCTGTAAAAATTAAAAACAAACGCCAAAGTTTTCAAGCATTGCGACGCGTCAAATTGCCTTTAGCTACTTACTAAGCTTTAGTTTCCACTTATATTAAACTATTTCCTACCTGTTTTTTTTCTTTTCTCTTGGTTTCAATTTACAATTGTTTTAACTTTGTATTGTTTACTTTACTACCTTCATCACATACTTCCCCGTCCATACATTTATTCAAATTTCAACTATGTATGTTTTAAAAAGAGATGGTCGTAAAGAGCCTGTTCGTTTTGACAAGATTACTGCAAGAGTTCAACGTCTATGTTACGGTTTAGATCCGAAACATGTTGAACCAGTTTCAATAACTCAACGTGTTATTTCTGGTGTTTATCATGGTGTTACTACTATTGAATTAGATAATTTAGCTGCTGAAACTGCTGCTTATATGACAACTATTCATCCTGACTATGCAACTTTAGCTGCTAGAATTGCAATCTCAAATTTACATAAACAAACTACAAAACAATTTTCCCAAGTTGTTAAGCAATTATTCCATTACGTTAACCCAAAAAATCAATTGCTGTCGCCTTTGATTTCTCAGGAAACTTATGATATCGTCCAAAGGCATGCTGAAGAGTTAAACTCCGCAATTAATTATGACCGTGATTTCAATTATAATTATTTTGGTTTTAAAACACTAGAAAGATCATATTTACTAAGATTAGATGGTAAAATTGCTGAAAGACCTCAACATTTAATCATGAGAGTGGCGGTTGGTATTCACGGTGAAGATATTGAAAAAGTTATTGAAACATATAATTTAATGTCCCAAAGATACTTTACACACGCTTCACCAACTCTTTTTAATGCTGGTACTCCTCATCCACAAATGTCTTCTTGCTTTTTGGTTGCAATGCAAGACGATTCTATTGAAGGTATTTATGATACGTTAAAGCAATGTGCTCTTATATCAAAAACTGCTGGTGGTATCGGTCTTCATATCCATAATATTAGAGCAACAGGATCTTACATTGCTGGTACTAATGGTACATCGAATGGTATTATTCCAATGATTAGAGTTTTCAATAATACAGCTAGATACGTTGACCAAGGTGGTAATAAGAGACCGGGCGCTTTTGCTATTTATTTAGAACCATGGCACGCAGATATTTTTGATTTCATCGATATTAGAAAAAATCATGGTAAAGAAGAAATTAGAGCTAGAGATTTATTTCCTGCTTTATGGATCCCAGATTTATTTATGAAAAGAGTCGAAGCCAATGCTGAATGGACTTTATTTTCGCCATCCGAAGCTCCTGGTTTATCAGACCTGTACGGTGATGAGTTTGAGGCTTTATATACCAAGTTTGAAAATGAAGGTAGAGGAAGAAAAACAATTAAAGCTCAAAAATTATGGTATGCAATTTTAGAAGCTCAAACTGAAACCGGTACACCATTTATGCTTTACAAGGATGCTTGTAACAAGAAAACCAATCAACAGAATTTGGGAATGATTAAATCATCTAATTTATGCTGTGAAATTGTTGAATATTCTTCTAAAGATGAAGTCGCAGTTTGTAATTTAGCCTCTGTTGCATTACCTGCATTCGTTGAATCTGATGAAACAACTTCTTGGTATAATTTTGAGAAATTGCATGAAATTACTAAAGTTGTCACTAAAAATTTAAACAAAATTATTGACAGAAATTATTATCCAGTTGTTGAAGCTAAAAATTCTAATATGAGAAATAGACCAATTGCAGTTGGTGTCCAAGGTTTGGCAGATGTTTTCATGTGTTTAAGATTACCATTTGATTCCCCAGAAGCTCGTGAACTAAATATTCAAATTTTTGAGACAATTTATCACGGTGCATTAGAAGCTTCAGTTGAATTAGCTATGGTTGAAGGTCCGTATGAAACATTTGAAGGTTCACCTGCCTCGCAAGGTTTATTACAATTTGATTTATGGGGTAAGAAACCAACTGATTTATGGGATTGGGATACACTAAGAGAAAAGGTTAAAAACCATGGTATAAGAAATTCATTATTGGTTGCACCAATGCCAACAGCTTCAACATCGCAAATTTTAGGTTATAATGAATGTTTTGAACCATATACTTCAAATATTTATTCAAGAAGAGTTTTAGCTGGTGAATTCCAAATTGTTAATCCATATATGTTGAGGGATTTAGTTGATATGGGATTATGGAGTGATTCAATGAAAAACCATATTATTCAAGACAATGGTTCCATTCAAAACTTACCAAATATTCCAGATGAAATTAAGAAAATTTATAAAACCGTTTGGGAAATTTCACAGAAGGCAATTATTGATATGTCTGCAGACAGAGGTGCTTATGTTGATCAATCTCAATCATTAAACATTCATTTGAAAAATCCAACTATGGGTAAACTAACTTCAATGCATTTCTATGGTTGGAAGAAGGGGTTGAAAACTGGTATGTACTATTTAAGAACCCAAGCAGCTGCCAGTGCTATTCAATTTACCGTTGATCAAAATTCTGCATTAACTGCAGGTACAGTTGAAGCTGTTTTAGATAAGATAAAAATTAAAAAATATATTCCAAGAAATGTTTCAGCTGTTGAAGACGTTGAAGCAGCTGTTTCAATTAAACCTGCGGCGTTAGAACAAGAGTTCGTTAAATTAAATATTGCCAAAGAAGAAACTCCAAATCCAGTTGAAATTTCTGAAACGATTGTGGATAGTCCAGCGACATCAAATGAGGGAATTGAAACTGTTGTTTCTGTTTCTACCACTGTCACCACTACAGGTGAAGAAGAAGTCGATATTTACAATTCCAAAGTCATTGCATGTGCCATTGATAATCCAGAATCATGTACTATGTGTTCTGGTTAGTAATGTTTTCATTGTTAATTTTTATTTGTTTGAATTTTGTTTACCTATTTGCTTGTTACGGTTTTAGCCTTCGATAGGTTTTTAATATCATAATAATTTTTTTATTACTTGATTTTCTTTGGGTTTAATTGCTTTTTGTTTCATTTCCATTTATATCATTTATATTTTGTTTATATAGTTCTTTAATCAGTCCTTAATATAATAAATACTACTAAATACCTTTACTATTCAAAAATAAAGCGAAGCCATGAATCATGTTTTGTCTATCGTATTTTTATTTTTTTGGTTAATTCGCCCCTGCCAGAAATTAAAGGCGAGAAATTTGTGGAAAAACGCTTGTTTAATATATTGTGGTTGTAGTTTATAAACGTTTGTTTTCATACATATAGTAAGAAACATATATATAATGGTGAGTATACACATTCTAATATATTACATTCTGCATTTTTGGTAATTATAGAGGATTATTTTTTGGACGAATTCAATGTTTGCACGTCAAGCGTATGGATATCAAATTTGACACAACAAAGTTTTATTTCTAAATGTTCCTAAATTTATTTTCCCTACGTTAAAAGGCTTAGAAATAAGTCATTAATTATATATAAACCTAACTATATATTGGCGTGTATCACAATTGTCCAGTTAGGGAGCTGAAACTATAAAGGTCACTTCCTATGTTAATCTATTGCGATGCCGATTAATTCCTTTACATTATATTAGTACGATTACTAACAATTTTTATTGTTATTATTTATAGTCTGATAAATTAAGCTCTGAACAAATTGAAGAATTTAAAGAAGCCTTTTCAATTTTTGATAAAGATGGTGATGGAAAAATAAGTGCTGCTGAATTAGGTACCGTCATGAGGGCACTTGGTCAAAATCCAACACAACAAGAACTAAATGATTTAGTTAATGAGATTGATACCAATGGTAATTCACTAATTGAGTTTTCTGAATTTTTAACAATGATGGCAAGACAAGTTAAAGAACAAGACGTTGAAGCTGAAATCTTAGAAGCTTTCAAAGTCTTTGATTCCGATGGTGATGGTAAAATCTCCCAAACTGAATTGATTAGAGTTTTAACAACAATTGGTGAAAGATTAACCGAAGATGAAGCAAAGCAAATGTTAGAAGCTGCTGATACTGATTCTGATGGTCAAATTGATATTGAAGAATTTGCGAAAGTTTTAAGAGGTAAATGATCAGGATTGAAGATGATGATGTTTATGTTTCAGTATTGTTATTTTAATTGTGTTTTTTTTTTATTATTATTATTTAAAGTATATTTTCCTTCATATATATGCTATATTGGTTCAATATATTAATTATTTAATTATTTATAAACAAGAAATTGAAGGGCAAATACACAAAATTCTATTTCATTTATAAAACTTCAATTATAATTCACTACCTAAAACATTACCACTACCTAAAAAAGTTTGTTCATTACTTGTTTCTTCGCTTGTACTTGATTCAGCATTGGAATTAGCATGCAATGGTAATACATTAACTAAATCAATATATCTTTCAGCTTTAACCTCAATTTCTCTAACCCATTTGAACTCATTTGGAAGAAACTTAATTAACGAATCTAAATAAGATTCAATTCTATCGACAATCAAAAATGGTGGAACTGTGAACATTTCCAACCAACCTTTTGATAATGCATAACCTGAAAAAATACCTGCCAAATGACCTAAAAAGCTACTGCCTGGAGCTAAAATCAAGCAAATAAATAAATAAATAAATGGTAAGTAAACTGTTTTAACATCATATGCATTTAATAGGTTCGTTATTTTGTGAGTTTTTGCACGTTGAGTTGTGTAATACGTTATAAATGAAAATGCCCAACCCGATGCTCCAAGAATCTGAGTATCTGGGCAAAACAAATATGCAACAACACAATATAAAATTCCCGTAATGGTTGCTAATAAATTTAGAACAATGCCGGTGTGAATTGTGCCAGCTCTTGACTCAAATTCTGATAATGGATGATATAGCGTGATGACATTAAAAAATAAATGGAAAAAGGATTTATGGACTAGTGGATAAGTTGAAAGTCTGTGTGGTTGAAATTCTAATAATAACGTAGGCGATAATGACCATTTTGACAATAATTCCGGTTCATAAAACGAATAAAAATAAGTAAGCAATAAAAAGATTGATAAACCTGTTGTTAATGATAATAACGGTGTTTTCGGTAATTTTGAAGCAGCAACAGACCAATATTGAGAAGCAAGAGTTGGCGGAGTAGTAACGATTGATGGAGATCTAGAATTTGAACCTGACATAAATAATAATTTGAGTTTATAAGCTAAACAAATGAGAATTGATAACTTATATAATTGGCAGAAACAATCTTAAACCAAATCAAAGTGTTAGAATCCAACGCAGATTTTTTTTGTATTGTATTTTTTTATTTTTTTTTTATTGTTTCCATTATTTTATTTTTCATATGAGAAGAAACTATTTTTTTTATACAGAAAATTATACAGATTTTAATATTAATGTACAGTAACGAATTTAAATTTACAATTATATTTATAAAGTCATGTTGTGTCGTCAAGAAAATTAACGACGGCTACTAGATTATCGAAAGATGTCTTGGTTTGCGGTACTTCTCTTTTTAGTAAAGATAAATCATTTAAAATTGATTTAAATTTTTTATTACACCATTCACTTTGTGGAAAATCGTCCACTATTGATTCTTCATCCTCGTTTAACAAGGCACTTAATTCTTGCATGTTTGATTTTGTAACTTCAGTAGCTTCCCTTATTTTTCTCTCTATTAAAGCATAGTTTTTATTTGAATCTTGGATATATTTATCAACCAATTTCTGTGGCTTTTCTTTTCTCAATTTTGAGATATCTTGGATTGAATCTTCCATTTTTAAATAAACATTGCGTAGTTTATCATTTAATGCAAAATCATATGGTTCGATTTTTTCCTTTTCCTTTTCCTTTTTATTTTTATCTTTGTTTTTCTTTATTAGATCAATCAAGTCAGTTTTAATTAGTTCATCTTCTGATATGCCATCAATGATTATCGAATACTTTAAAGAATTGAATAATTTATGAAGAAATTTATTTAGAATGTTTTGTTCAACTTTATTTTTCAATTTAACATCTTTAATACCCAAAGTTTGTAAACGAGTTTTAACTTTAGTTGATAAATATCTATGAAGAGTTTTATAAATAAATACTACTTCTGATAGCTGAAGATGTATTTTTCCTGAATCTGTGGGCCTAGATGACATGATTAAATCAGACCCCTTTATCTATAACTGAAAGTAAAGTAAAGTTAAATAGAGTTGATACAAATAAAAGTAATTAACTGTAAATGTAAACAGTCAAAAAAAAATAAAAGGTCGATCGTCCATTATGTTGCGGGTAACTTTAAAATATTTCAATACTTAATTCTCATTTGGTTGCAAAACATAATTATCACATCTGATTCTTATCAATTATTAACAATCAAATATAAAAAGACAATTAAAAACGCTATGTAAGTATTATTGTTATTTTAAGATAGCATTGTTTGAATGTATCAGCTCAACTAACATTTATCATTTATTCGATCTAGGTCTACTATAATTGATAATCCATTGGCACCAGCATTTGCACCATTTTTAGGATTTGCTGGTTGTGCATTTGCAATGATCTTTTCATGTCTTGGAGCTGCAATTGGTACTGCCAAGTCTGGTATTGGTATTTCCGGTATTGGTACATTTAAACCTGAATTAATTATGAAATCTTTAATACCTGTTGTTATGAGTGGTATTTTATCGGTTTATGGATTGGTTGTTGCGGTTTTAATTGCTGGTGGACTAAGTCCAGAAAAGGAATATACGTTATTTAATGGATGCATGCATTTAGCATGTGGACTATCTGTTGGATTAGCATGTTTAGCAAGTGGATATTCAATTGGTATTGTTGGTGACGAAGGTGTTAGACAATTTATGCATCAACCAAGATTATTTGTGGGGATTGTGTTAATTTTAATTTTTGCTGAAGTTTTAGGGTTGTATGGTATGATTATTGGATTAATCCTAAATACCAAAGGAAGTGCTTAAATTTTATAGCTCTAGACATAGTTATAAATATGAATATAAATTTTGTAACAAAAAGAAATAAAAGCAAGACTTTGAGTTAATTTTAAATAGTTTATTCTTTTAACTTTGAGGGAAAGAATGAAAAATAACAAAAAACATAAAGCTATTAAAACAAACAAAATAATTAAACAAACAAACAATAAATAAATAAATAAAAATATATATAATTATACAAATTAATTCTCTGAAATATCCATTTTATTTTCATCAGCAAATTCAACATTACCATCATCATCAATATATTTACTTTTATTTTCTTCCAAAAATTGGACGGATCTTGAAGAATCTAAAAATAATAGATAACTTCTTTTAATATCTTCGATTTCAATTTTATCAGCACGTCTTTTCTTTGAGATTTGATAACTGACGCTAATTAGGTTTGAAGCATATCTTAAGGAAGTTTCTAAACCAATCTTAGTTAATAAACTTAACGCATCTGTTGATAATTCAACTTCTTCTTCATTTGCTCTAATTTCTAAAATTTTTTTAATATCATCTTCATTATAAGTCTCAGTTTGAATAATAATTGTTCTATCTAATAAATCTAACGGTAAACCATGTGGAGATTTATAATTTGTACCTCTTGTTTTGGATATACCTCTATTTGTGGCCATAATAACGATTGGAGAAAATTCATCTTCCAAGGCTCTATTAATGAATGAAAAACATTCAATATCTAACATATGAACTTCATCAATAAATAAAACACCTGGGATAATTTCTGCCTTACCTTCTTCTTTCCATTCGGCAACTTTTAAATTAATTTGATCTCTAACTTCGCTTCTAATTTCACCTGTATCACCACTAAACAATGCTAAAAATCCTTGTTGTCTTGAATTGATAACATCAATCTCATGCAGTGAAACAGTATGCAAAACTTCTTTTCTAATTTGTAATTCACCTTCAGGACACGAAACAAACTTCGTATCTGCGCCCATTGCATCATAATCTCTTGCTCTAGTATACGATCTACCTAATTTGGTGATTTTACCATTTGCTTTATCAATGCTGATAACATCACCGGCAATAATTTTTTCTTTACTTAATTCTTCAATTATCTTGCCACCCAATTCATAAATTGTTTCCATATCTGTTGTTCTAATTGTAATTTTACCTTGTTTATGACCACCAGTTAATGATCTGTCGATTTGAATTTCCACAACTTCACCTTCAATGACCTCGGTTTCCTCCTTGATTCTGATTCCAATCGATTTTCTAAATGCTTGTGTTAAAGATTCGGTTTTGCCAATTTCTTTTGAAAAAATTTCACTTGCAGTGATGGCAGTAAATGGCACATCATTACCGAGAGACTGTGAAATTCCCATTGCCAACGCAGTTTTACCAGTTGATGGTGGTCCTGCAATTAAAATTGCACGTCCTGCAATTTGGCCTTGTTGGATCATCTTCAAAATAATCCCACATGCTTTACGTGCCTTCAGTTGGCCAACCATACCTTGGGATATTGATTTTGGCTGTAAGTGATCATCTAATCCTAAACCTGTGATGTGGGAGTGTGATGCAATTAATGAAAAATTGGATAATGATTCTGAATTGGATTTTGTTTGAATAGACATTTTTAATATCTTATCTATAATTAATTACTTTTGTTATTCCTTTCTGCTAACAAAATAATTTTTGCTTTACTGAAAATGAAGGCGATAATTTTTTTTAGGGAAGAAAAATCAGGATTTAGTACGCCATTTAGGTGGTGTATGGATGTGTCCGCAGCTTGCGGTTCAGCTAATTTAAAATCTCTTGATATAATAAAGTTAAACTCAACTGATATATAGTTTATCTTGGATTCTGATAGTAAACAAGAATGTTATCAGATTTACTAGCGTGCTTTTGTCCTTGCATTATTAATGCTACACCCACTTTAAAAATAAACAATGCAAAGTTTAAAATCCTTTCAGTTTTAGGTGAAGGTGGGTTTTCGTATGTTTATTTGGTTCAATCGTATATCAATAACGGATTATATGCATTGAAAAAAATCCGTTGTCCATTTGGCAATTCCAACACCAAGATTGCATTGAAGGAAGTTTCAAACTATAAAGAATTTAAAAATTCCTATATAATTAGAAGTATTGATTCATCCATAGTTCAAGAGTGTGATGGGTCCAAAACTATTTATATTTTGCTACCATATTTTGAGAATGGCTCACTACAAGATCTTATTAATAAAAATAGTGTTGATGGCGTTCAAATTGATGAAGATGAAGCGATACGGATTTTTATTGGTATCTGTCGAGGTCTTATCACCCTGCACAGACACCATTTGAGTAAAAACTACAGTCTAATAAATAATATTGATCAAGGTAGCGCAGTTGGTGATAATAATAGTGATCACGATAGAAGGATATCGAAAAATTCAACCCACACCAACGTTACTGAAATAAATCCATTTTTAGATGAAAATGAAATTGGAACGAGCAATGAACAACTGGGCGAAGCAACCGAGTTAACTGAAACAATAAGTATAGCGCATAGAGATATTAAGCCTGCGAATATAATGTTATCGAAGGATGGGACACCGGTTCTGTGTGATCTAGGATCCTGTGATAAGGCCAGAGTTGAAATTAAAACAAGGGCCCAAGCCATAACGTTTCAAGAATTAGCAAACGAGCACTGTACTTTACCGTATAGGGCACCTGAATTGCTAGACATTAAAGTGGGAGATAAAATAAACGAAAAAATCGATATTTGGTCGTTAGGTTGTACATTGTACGCGATGATGTACGGGTCATCTCCGTTTGAAAGGGAAGAAGCTGTGAATGGGGCCAACATAATCCTAGCCATTACATCGAATAACTACTCGTTTCCTGCTTCACCTAAGTTTGGTGATGATTTGAAAGCACTAGTCAAGATGTGTTTGGTTGAAAACCCCGTCAAGAGGCCAGATGTCGAGGAGGTATTGAAGAAGGCTTTAGAAATACAAAGGTTTAGAAGCAATATGTAGAGCCATAAGATGTAGACTTACGTAATTTTATTGTTGAATGGATCCGTCATTAGATTATTCTATTATTAATTATTATATTGATATATTACTAAAATACTGTAGAACGTTAGTACGTATTACTATATTACTATATTACTATATTACTATATTACTATATTACTATATTACTATATTACCAGACCGCCAATTTTTAATTGAACGACTTTTTGTCCTTAAAACCATAATCTCAAAATCCTCCCAATGTCCATTTGCTTATTAATTCATTCTCTCACTCTCCCACTCTTGCATTCCCTGATTGTCCTCTTGCTGTAGGGCTCGATCGTCAGTTGTTGTGTTGTTGGTCGTCATCTCATTGCAGACAAATCGAGCGAGTGCGGAGCGGTTCACCCTCGTTCTCACCATATTGGGAAACGCAAAAGAACCAGGAGCGGGTGTAGGATCTCAGATGCAAAAGTTCTGACGTGGAAGTTTCAGGTAGAAATTGTTTTGACCAGTTTACAGTTAAATAGAGATATTATTGCTGCGTTTTAGGCATTCATAAGCTACATTGAGGACTCTTAACATTTATAACAATATTCATACCATTCACAAATATTCATGATATCCTCCACAAGTAATAAGATTTTGAAAACTTCATACCAGTTCGCTTCGTCAGGCATAGAAGGTTGGAATGACTGTCCAGTAATGCCAACAGATTCTATTCGTCGTTCAGGCACTACCAGAAGACCAAGAAGAAGATATCACGGTCAAGAAGAGGCTGCAAGTCAGACGGGTGAAAATGGAAGCGGTGCTGGATATAAGAAGGGACACTCAGGTAGTGGGTCAATCGGATCCCTAAAAGAATTGGTGGCTTTGAAGGATGAAGCCATTACGTCGCAGATTGTGTCGATTCCACCAATTATAGAGTCTAACTCTAACAAGACTGCAAGTCCAAGTGTGTCATTGAAAAGAAGACCAACGATTTCAAAGGACAAATTACAAGACACAGAGGACTCAGTAAATACTGAACTTGAGATTGACGTTGAACAGGAGTTAAACAGTTTGTTATTGAGACCAACGAAATTGTCAGAAAAGGAATTCCAATACCACTCGGCAAAAGTCAACGTGAGTAGCTTGTTAACATCACAAGAAAATAGAGAATTTTTATCGGAAATCCTATCAGACTTGAAAAACGGTACATCAATCAGTACAGTGGATGAAAAAATCTTCAACTTCATGAAGATCAGCACCGGTGTCAGTTGGTGTATGTCACTAAAAAAAATCATCAATAACCTGGAGTAATAACTTTTTGATTTGCTAATACACAAAACATTAGCTAATATTCGATTATTCAGTACTTTTCTTGTTCTATTTCACTTTGCTATATTTTATTTTCTTACGATTTATTCACTCTTTTTCTTTGGGATATTAAACCAACCAGTCTATATACAAAAAAACATAATACATATCTATCCTATCTATAACTTTATACCGTAATTCGTAAATGTATTCTAATTTTGGTTTTTTTCTAATAGATCTTTTGCTCCATTAATTTTCATTGCAACATACTTACTCCCACCTTTATCGGGATGGTTTGTCATCATTAGCTTCTTATGTTGTTTTCTGAGTTTTGCTAACGAAACCTGCTCGTCCTCTTCAAATCCCAAGATTAGTTTTGCTTCCTCGTTACTCATTTTTGATTCAAATCCACCTCTATACATAATTTCGTCTAATTTTTCCCACGACATATTACTTCGGTTGCTACTGTTATGTTCCGGAAAATTTAACTTGATTCCATTCAATTTTGCTATCTCATATGACGTTAGTTTTGAGCATCTTCCAATGGTATTTATTGTTGCCTTGGCCGTCAATGCTGCTATTGTTACCCCTATACCTATTATTATCGGTAACTAGCAAATCAGAAATTTCATGCTGTTAGTACTGATGTTCAGAAAATATATCCTTCTTGATACTTACCACCATCTATTATATCTTTTGATAAAAAAATTCCTAATTTAGATACTATAAGCAAGAACGGATAAATTAATTAATTTTCGTTTCGCACACTTACACGTCAAAGATTTGGAACAATATTTATTTTCATCACGCTGAATCAAATCTTGTTAGTATCCTTTTTTAATAGGTCTTGATCAATAATGACGAAAAAAAGCTCTACTATTTTATTGTTAACCTGTGTATCTGGTATTTATGCATCATTTTTAACGTGGTCGTATCTTCAAGAAAAATTATCAAGTAAAAATTACTGTTTAGACCCAACAAAACCACCTGCATTTTTTAAGGCTCCATTTATCATTAACATCGTGCAATCATTTTTTGGTATTATAATCGGATCAATTTATCTTTCAATTAAAACTCCGAGTAGTCAAAGAACATTGAACCCATTGTCATTTTTATTTAAGAAAGATAACAGAAATGTTCTCTATCATTTATACTTAATTTCAATTTCACAATCGCTCTCATCACCATTATCATATATGTCATTACAACATGTTGATTATATTTTATTTTTACTTGCAAAATCTTGTAAGCTAATTCCAGTTATGCTAATTCACTTTTTGCTGTTTAAAACAATTTATGCACCATACAAATATTTAATTGCAGCTTTGATTACAATTGGGGTTACGATTTTTACATTAAGTTCATCATCTGCTAAAAGTTCGGGTTCAAATGATGGTAATATGTACTTGGGTTTATTTCAGTTGATCTCTTCATTATTTTTAGATGGTTTTACCAATTCTTCTCAAGATAATTTATTCAAAGCATCAAATGGTTTTAAAATCACAGGTGCTCATTTAATGTCAAGCTTGAATTTTTTAACATTTTTAAATTTATTCTTCTATACGATCATTTTTACAAATCAAACTAATTACTTTTTAGACTTTTTAAGCAACAATGGCTTCGGTATTTTGAAGGATATTTTACTGTTTTCAATATGCGGTGCATTAGGCCAGATTTTTATTTTCATAACATTGGAGAAATTTAACTCTATTGTTTTAGTTACTGTTACTGTTACAAGAAAAATGTTAAGTATGTGTTTGAGTGTTGTTCTATTTGGGCATGTTTTAAATATTCAACAATGGCTAGGGTTAATATTTGTTTTTGGTGGTATTGGATTTGAAAGTTTTATTAAAATTTTCAAGAATGATAATAAATTGAAGAAAAATTAAATTAAATTTGTATATTCATTCTGATAACGTTTTATCATTAATGAAAAGTTTTTAGATTTTAAAATAGATATAGATAAAATTACAATTCTAATACACAAAAGACGAGAGAAGTTATAAAAATAATGATAAAAATTATAATTAGAGTAAAATAAAAATAAAAATAGATAGATACTAAAATTAAAATAATTATCAATGCAAACTATAAATGTTTATATAATTTCATTTACTATCTGTGAGCTAATTGTAGCAGACAATGAGCTGCACCCATTGAAGATGGAGTTGTCAATAATCTGGTTGGTGATGACATCAATTGCGTTTCATCCTGATCAATTGAATGATCTTTTGTCAAAGAATTACTATTAATTTTTGAAATCTTCTTCAGATTGGATTTTCTAATTGGTGTAACCAATAAAGATGTGTTTTGTAAAATTGTTGAATCAGGATCCAATTTTGAGTTCAAATTTTTTGTAAATTCATTTAAAGTTGAGTTTGCTATTATATTCTCGATTCGTTTATTCGATGGTGTTGATGTTGTTTCGTTGGTTATCGAGTTACCTTCTGCATCATTTTTGCTGTTTAATGAATTGGAGTTTGAGTTTAAAGAATTCAAATGTTCAATAGGTGACACATTTGAAACCGAATTAGGAATCGGTGGCAGTTTGACTTTTTGTTTATCAATCAAAGAGATTGAAAATTTGGATGGTGAAGTCATGTTTGAAAAACCAGAATTCGGATATGGGAAATTAAAGGTTGTAATTGATGCTGGAGCCGAAAATGATTTATTATTTGACGGATGGTAGGAAATGGATTTGTTGTTGTTATTGTTGATGTTATCATTGTTATTTGAATCATTATCTATATTCTGACTTTTGGTATTAGTTATTGAATCGTTGTGTATTGATATCGATAGAGATTTTGAATTGTTGTTAGATTTTAAAAATTCCAAACTAACTCTTTTCAGGTTTGCACTGGTACCTCTTTTGGTAACAATGTCATGCATTGAAGATTTTTTTGATAACATTTTATTTTTTTTACCTTTCGAAGTTGCCATTATATCAAGCATCGAGCTTCTATTGTTGCCGTTGATACTGTTATTCCCGTCGGTATCAATATTTAGATTTTGTGCTGATTTTCGTGTTTTTTTTGATTTTACTAGTAATGGTGTGGAAACTGCCAACAAATCAGTTAACGCATTGGAACTTTTAGTATTTAGTGAGCTATTAGTATAGTTGCCATGATCATTATTATTGTCCTCAACAAACAAAGGTGATTCCGGAACTTTCAACGAGTTTAACGGAACCTCAGTTTGATTAGTCTTGACCTTATAATAAGCCAACTGAAGTTTCAACTTCATTGTTCTTGCTCTCTGCAATCTTGGTGAAGAAAACACGTTACTATCATCATCTATGAGATAATTATTCAACTCACTTTCGTGTTTTTGCCTTTTATTTTTGTTATTATTTTCATCAAGTAGTTTCCTTTTCAATGGGGTTTGTAACAAATAACTCTTACTGGCATTGTTCTTATTCCTGTTAATGCTTATATTTATGTCTGTTTCAGGGATGGTAGCCAATGCCACTCTATTTTTAGATGAGATTGCCATTAAATAAGTAACCAAACGAAACCAAGCGAAACGAACAGAAAAAAGAGAAACAAATGAAACTTAACTAGATATGAATATTTCTACCGTAGAAATATGTTTAAAATAGCTATTTATTTCTTTATTTACAAATAAATAAACAAACAAACAGACAAACTGATCTAACTGACAGTTAATGTATACTAGAAAAACAAATCTGATATATAAAAAGCCAATACACACTTTACTTACTTGCAAATCTTACCCGCATAAGAAAAGGGTAAAACGTAAACAGAAAACGACCCGTCAGCCAAATCGAGTTTAAAATTCATGTTTACGAATTCCGCGTTGAGCGCGTTTGGTTCTCGTGGCTGGTAATGATAACAGCTGTAGAATAATGGGATTATGGGAGTCCAGACGTAACTAGAGGTCTGGATAACCCAGGAATAGTAGTAACAACTGCTCTTAATATTAATTTATATATTATTTAACTAAATAAGTATATTCATGTCCTTCTATATGAAATATACTAGATATGTCAGAGTAAGCCCGATAAACTAATATTATTTAATTTTCACTAACAAAATTAATCTCAACAGTGCATATTTCGTAGCCCAGACAACAAAGAGATTTTTGTTTACTTTTTACCATACACGGTAACAAATCTGGAAAATATTTATTTTTGTTTTTAAATCTATAACAAGGGTTCAGAAACTACTATAATATTAAACTATATGTATATTATATTCTATTATTTTGCTTCTAGTTTTACAGTTAAAAAACTCTCTTTTCACCTTCTTTATAGGTACGCGCATCAATTTTGGATGCGATCTCTTTTAACTTAGTGATATAATTATCCTTTATGCTATGACCGTTACCACTGGCAACTTTTAGTAACAGCTCGTTCAACAATGCACTACCTAATATGTCAACATGCTCTGCAGTTTTGGATCCGCCCCTAATATCAAAGGAATTTGGTTGATGCAGAATCTCAACAATAGTAACTTCTGAATTACCAGGATTATAAATATTGCTCTCCTCTTTCCATTTATGACACATGTAGTGAGATAATAATGAAACTGTACCATCACCTTCACTCATCAAAACCGAATCCTTCCTTTCCTGGTCAATGGTGACATTTAACTTCGTAATGGCCTTATCTTCTTCTTCTTTATAGTAGTATGCTCTCTCAGTCGGTTTGCCAACTCCATAAAAACAATAGATCTTCATATCTGGAGCATTCGGTAACGGCACTTCCAATGGATTTGACCATTTATTGAAGTTTTTTTCGTTTTCATAAAGCTCTTGCTCGGATTTGGCGAATCCATATGAATAATGTTCCAAAGTCCTATCTGCAAACCAGGTTGGTCCTTGGTTTAACAAAAAATCAATAGAAGTGGAAACTGTTAGGTTTTTATCAGAAAATTTACCAACTGGAGCATCAAATCTAATGAAGTTTCCGTACGTATCATTTAACTTACAAATAGTTGAATCAAGATTCAGACAATCGTCAGGTGAAGAATGGATATCACCCCAGACTAATGACCCACCCTTTGGTAGCATACTTGCAATACCGCCAAACGATTTTAGCATATCGGATCTTTCTCTTCTTGAAAAAAACTTTTCTAATCCATAAACCGCCAATCCGTTTAACTGAACAGTATCTTTCATTTCGCCAGACAGTAATGCCGTGATTGCCTTTGGCGTACCCAAAATCGTTCCAGAAATATCAACAAATGCTTCAATATGATCATTAACCCACGATTTACCTCCATTACCGAAATGTAAACCTTCAGCTTCAACCCATTTCAAAAAGTAAAATATAATTTGAGAACCCATCGAATGACCATACAAAACAGTTTTTTCATTGTTTAACTCTTTTGTTAATTCAATTTGTGCCTTTAATTTAGAAAAGTATCCATCCCTTCTTTCTAAATCTAAATAACTTAATCTCCAATCATAAGCTGCACTAAACATGTTTTCTGTGGCATATCCAATAACTGCTAAATTTTCTAGAACCTTATTCCAAATCCAATAACCCGCAACAAAAAAATCTGCTGCCTCAAAACCTTGTGCAGCTCTTAGCTTAATACCCGGTGGGTCTAAACCAGTTTTCGGATCAAGCATTATATGTTTCAACCAACAGGCTTTATCCAAAAACATCGTTCTTAACATATAAAACGATCCCCATAATCTTTTTCTAAAATGCGGCTCACTGGGGCATTCTTCCGTACCTTCTAATCCCCAACTTTCAAGGCCTGTACTAACAACACCTGGAACCATAATCACATTGTATTTTGATCTATAGCCTTCCTTTTTCAAAATTCTACCAACAGAAAATGATCCCGTCTCGTTTTTTTCTTCGTTCTTACGGCTTAAAATTGTGTTTTGTAAACTATCCGGTAAAACATCTTTCCAATCATCAAAATAATCTGTCATTGAGTCAAAAGACAACGAGTCAAGCTTGATATATTCATCTAATGCAGGTAGAAAATCATTGTCCAAAACAGTTTTTGTTGTGAAGTATCCTGCAATAAATATACCAAAAATTATACCAATTAATAAAATATACCTCTTCCTTTCGTAAAAATGTTTAGTGAAATTGTATACTTTCTCATCATGTTCAATTTGCACTTCAATTTCTTCTTCTAATACTTCCTTTTCCTTTTTCAGCTCATCAATTTCAAGTTCAGTTTTACTTTTATCCTTTAAAAGGCCTTTATATTTTTTATCATTTTTAAGAAATTTTCTAAAATCTAACTTTTCATCCTCATTATCTTCAATTTCATTTTTCTTCTGGTGATGCTTCTTTTTATTTGATTTATTTTTCCTATTTCTAATTGTCATTCCTTATACTTTCTAATATTATATAGAAACAATAGCTATAAGAAATTTTCACAACAAAATCGGACGTAAATATGCATTGTATATTTAATCAATTTCCTTATCCGCGGGCTCTTCTAACGATCTCCAAAAAACCTATTGGAAAGCATTTTGCGTCGATCGGCGTGCTCTAGTGTTCTAACGTACGCCGATCGACGCAAATCATGTTTCTGTCAAGTCCGATGGCAAACCCGAAATAAGGGCAAATTTTTATCTTAGGTGTAGATTTCTATGACCAGAATCATCTTATCTATCAAATAGAATTGTCTGTTGTTTGCTTTTTTTATTTTAGTATTATTTTACCATCATTTTATTTAATGACTTCTCAGTATTTAAGATCTACATTCAGTTCTCTTAGAGAGTATTTAACACCGGTTACACATAAGTCAACATTCACAGAAACAGGTGAAATAACACCAGAAGAATTTGTTCAAGCTGGGGATTATTTAGTTTATAAATTCCCAACTTGGCAATGGTCACCGGCACCAGAATCTAAAAGGAGAGACTTTTTACCAATAGACAAACAATTTTTAGTCACAAGGCATGTTCCCAGTTATGTTAGAGCATCAGATTATGAAACATTAGATAGTAATTATGAAGAATTCGACAGGTTTCTAAAATCTGATGATGATTTAGATGATGAAGGCTGGACCTCAACTCATACTTGTAAAATAAAAAAGGGTGGTACTGAACTTGAAGAAGAAGAAAAAAGCGTCAAAGAATTCCCAATTGAACAACCAGAGGATATTAATGATATTGATGATTTAATTGATGAAAATGCTGAGGATGTTGAGTTTACGGATAATAAAAAAAACGATATTGATAATAATATTATTCAAACTGCAAGTAACGATAATAGCAGCAATGAAAATAACAACCCAGCTTCAACTAAAAGAAGTTATGATTTATATATTACATATTCAACTTCTTATAGAGTTCCTAAAATGTACGTTGTTGGTTTTGATTCAAACGGTTCTCCATTAACACCCGAACAAATGTTTGAAGATATTGCAAGTGATTATAGGCATAAAACAGTTACAATTGAGAAAGCTCCTTTTTTAAATAACACAACGTCAGTCTCCATTCATCCTTGTAAACATTCAACAGTTATGAAAGTTTTGATGAGAAGAGCTATAATATCTGCGAATCAAAGAATAGACGAATTACGGAAGAATAAAAAGCTTGTAAAGGATGTCTCAAGATTAGGCTTGGCTGATAGTAATACACATGAAACGGAGGATGACTGGGAAGATATAAAACCAAATAGCGATAACGAAAACGATACTGATAACGAAAATGAAAATGAACAACATGGTGTTAGAGTCGATCAATACTTAATTGTCTTTTTAAAATTCATGTCCAGTGTTACACCTGGTATAGAACATGACTACACTATGGAAGCCCTTTAGTTACTTTCTTCTTTTTTTTTTTTTTGTGCCAGTCTAAAGAATTAAATGCTCGTTTATATTTTATATATTAATGTTTATATCTTGATTCTTTTCCAATCTAAATTCCAGAAGCAGAACATTGAGATTAGATAACTTTTTTACAATTTTCTATACTTGGAGAAATTCGCAGTTGATCAATCAGTAGATAAAGCTCAAATTATTTTTTACCTTCGGAAGTAAATTTTTTTTGGAAGACATTTAATTATCTTAGAAAATCAATCTTTTGATTGACTGAAACTGACTCTTAGTTGGCATGAATCACGACAAAAACAAAACTTACAATTTAATTAACATGATAAGAATGATTTCTTTAATTTCATTGCGCTATATAAAAGTCCAGTTATGGCATTTGCTAGATGGTGCTATCTAGCTAACACTATCAAAAAATTGCGGCTAAGAGAACCTTTTCTATCTCAGCCTTGATTGGCTTCTTTGATCTATTTCAAAAATTACTAAAGTGGAAAATAAATGATTCCACAATAACCAATATCTTTTCCAAATATCTTCTGCATTGTAACATAGTATATGATTCGCCTGGTAGGTGATTCTAATATAATATCTTTAAAGAAATGGCGAACTAGGAGTTAAATTGTGTTTTTCGTTTTGTTTTTTGCGATCACAATATATCTTAACGCTTCGTTCTTTATTTTTGTCTTCGTTTTTTATTATGGTGGAGTTTCCAAAACATACTCTTATTTATACAAACTACCATAGTATGCGATCGTAATACATGAGTTAAGTTGATTTATGATCTTGCTGACAAATGCGTAAAACAATATGAAAAAAAAGTGTAAAAAGAAAAGCCAATCCGGATTCCTAACTTGCTAAAGCGAAAACCATTCATAAACTTCCAATAGTCAAACATATTTTTATACTCTTCAGGAACCCTTTTTCTTTCAAATTCTAATTCAATTAAGTTTAAATAGGTTTGTTTGATAATTAATTGAAAAAAATATGTCTTCTGTTACTGATACTGCCGCTACTGTTCTTGTTACTGGTGCAACCGGTTTTATTGCTCAACATATTGTTGATAAGCTATTAACCAGAGGTTATAATGTTATTGGTACTGCAAGATCCGAAAAGAGATGCTCTCCGATACTATCATTATTTCAAAAGAAATATCCTAATGGTAAACTTTCATATGAAATCGTTCCAGATATTTCATTAAATGATGCGTTCGATCACGTTTTGAAAAATCATCCAGAAATTAAGTATGTTATCCATACTGCCTCACCAATATCTTTTGGTGTAGACAAACCTTTAAAGGAGTTTTATTTGGACCCAGCAGTTAATGGTACATTGAACATTTTAAATGCAACTAAAAACTTTGCTCCACAAGTTACTAATGTTGTTGTTACTTCTTCTTATGCTGCAATCATGTTAAATGATGAAGATAAAGATGTCATTCTCACAAGCAGTTCTTGGAATCCAATCAAATGGGAAGATGTTACAGACGAAATGTCCGCTTATATTGCTTCTAAGAAATATGCAGAAAAAGCAGCTAGGGAATTTGTGGATAAGGAGAAACCAAGCTTTAAATTTGCGACTGTTAACCCACCGGTCGTTTTAGGTCCTCAAATGTTTGATGATTCCGTTACTGAAGTTTTGAATCCATCTAACGAACCTTTAATTGGTATACTAAAAACTGATACTAATTTAACTACACCTCAAACACAATTTAATTTTTTAGCCGTTGATGTTAGAGACGTTGCAGAATTTCATATCTTACCATTGGAAAATCCAAAACTCGCAAGTGAAAGACAATTTATTGTGTCCTCTCCTGTAATTGCTCAACTTGTTTTGGATATCCTTAACAAAAACTTTCCACAATTATCCGGTAAGATTGCCAAAGGTGATCCATCATCAACTGAAAAAATTGTGGAAGAACTTTGTCCAAAGTATGATATTTCTAACATTATTAGTGCCGCTGATGGCTACAAGTTTATTGGTTTAGAAAAATCAGTTGTTGATGTTTATCAACAATATTTTTCTAAATTCAATTTTTAATGTGCTATTACTGAACTCTGTTTAAATTTATTTTAGTAAATTATTATCTTTTTGAGATCAAATTATTAGAGTGGGACTAACGCGGCATAGAGTTCGCTACCAAAATCAAATAGATATCATACATGATATTTGCAAGATTAAGTAATCTTACACTATTAGTTAGTATTAGTATGGTGTTCCAATTAAGAAATCGAAGAGTAAATAACATGACTTGAAAGATTGTAGTATAAAGATTAACGGGTTGTAACTCAGAAAAAATTCAAGGCTTAAACCAGGCGAAATATCGTGATAATATTATTGATAAGCCTTTGCAATTGAGAAAGTCCTTTTTGAGTAACACAACATCAGTTTCAATTCATCCTTGAAAACATTCAACAGCTATCAAAGTTTTGATGAAGAGAGCTATAATATCTGCGAATGAAAGATTAAGCGCATTACAGAGCAACAAATAGTTAATAAACGATCTGTCAGAACTAGGCTTGGCTGATAGTAACACACATGAAAGTGAAGGAGATTGGGAATATATAAAATCAAATAGTGATAATGAAAATGAAAATGAACAGCGTGGTGTTAGGGTAGATAAATTTCTAATTATCCTCTTAAAATTCACGTCAAGTGTTTCCTGGTATCGAGTATGATTATACTATGAAAACTTCATAATGAATTACTTTCTTGTTTTTTTTTTAATTGTTGCTAGTTTTATGAATTAATACTGCTCTATATTTTATGTCTTTGTATTGATTCATTTTCAGATTTAGAACCTGAGCAAAATATTAAGAAGAAAGTAAAATTCCAGTGTCAGCATAAATCTTTATATAGATCTCACTATCGCTGTGTGGGGATATTAGAGGTTCTAAAAAACTACAATTGATTGATATGATTAATGTAAATAAATTATGCGTTCCAACATCCAAAAGTCGATAGTTATTCAGATGATTAGCCGCAAAACTTTTATTCTCGGACTGTTGCAGCAGATTGAATTTGCACATTAGAAAATGCAACAATAGAAGTGATGAAAAAGCTTTATGTTTGATTTAAAAAAGATTGCAGGCGATCATCTGTTAAATATAATCGATTCAATTTCCAATTTCTAAGGCAATTTCTTGAAAATCAAGCATTTTTTAATTTATTGAGGCTGAAGACCTCATTGGACTATAAATTTGTTTCATAACTGAAAAAATAATTATAGTTAACTTAACCTTTATATACCATTGACCTATGAGTAAAATGATTACGGCTCAATTTGCATTATTTTTTCTGGAGTAACATCAATATCATGAATTTCAACAAGTAGTAGAGGTGCACATTTAATCACCGATATTTCCCATCAACATAACGTTTTTCTCTTCTGTCACTGCAGAATATATGGAACATTTATATTTAAACTTTAAAAACTTGGCTCAATGCAAGACCAGAAGCTAAATCATAAATGAAAATGCTGCATTCGAAGATTAGGTCTTTGCAAATGCGTTAGTCAATAATAAAACTTGAAAATCACGACATGGGTTCCTTAAAACCCGATTTATCTAGCAGGTAGCATTATCAAAAATAAATTCTATAAAAAAAATTTATCTCATTTTTCTAAAAGCTTCATCAATTTGGATTAAAACAAATTATTCATGCTGTATAACTATTATTGCTTTTTCTACTGGTATATCATATGCCTTATATGGTAGAATATGTTACCTCAAGCAGGTGATTCAATCTAGTAACTTTTGAAAAACCTCTTCGTTGCATGGGTATATTTTGATTTTGTGTTTGATTTACTAACGCTTTGTCTTCGAAATCAATGGTTGGTAATACCTTCGTCTCCAATATTTTGTCTGATTAATTGAGGTAAAATATTTATGCTCTATTACCAGCAACTCAAAATAACAAACCTTGGAGGAATTCTGTAAATTAAACCGTAAATTAAACCGAATTAGCAATCAAGCTGACAAATCAATCAATTAATATAAAAAAGTGTAAGAACGAAGGCCTTAAGTGGAAAACTCTGGCTGAATAAAGAATTTTCAAGTGTTTCCCATTCAAACGTCACTTTTTATATACTTAGTGGTTACATTTTTCTTTTTCATTCGACAATAAGTTTAAGTTGATTTATTTTATACTGAAAACAAATATGTCTTCTGCTGCTGCTGCTACTGCTTCTACTGTTCTTGTTACTGGTGCAACCGGTTTTATTGCTCAACATATTGTTGATAAGCTATTAACCAGAGGTTATAATGTTATTGGTACTGCAAGATCCGAAAAGAGATACTCTCCGATACTATCATTATTTCAAAAGAAATATCCTAATGGTAAACTTTCATATGAAATCGTTCCAGATATTTCATTAAATGATGCATTCGATCACGTTTTGAAAAATCATCCAGAAATTAAGTATGTTATCCATACTGCCTCACCAATATCTTTTGGTGTAGACAAACCTTTAAAGGAGTTTTATTTGGACCCAGCAGTTAATGGTACATTGAACATTTTAAATGCAACTAAAAACTTTGCTCCACAAGTTACTAATGTTGTTGTTACTTCTTCTTATGCTGCAATCATGTTAAATGATGAAGATAAAGATGTCATTCTCACAAGCAGTTCTTGGAATCCAATCAAATGGGAAGATGTTACAGACGAAATGTCCGCTTATATTGCTTCTAAGAAATATGCAGAAAAAGCAGCTAGGGAATTTGTGGATAAGGAGAAACCAAGCTTTAAATTTGCGACTGTTAACCCACCGGTCGTTTTAGGTCCTCAAATGTTTGATGATTCCGTTACTGAAGTTTTGAATCCATCTAACGAACCTTTAATTGGTATACTAAAAACTGATACTAATTTAACTACACCTCAAACACAATTTAATTTTTTAGCCGTTGATGTTAGAGACGTTGCAGAATTTCATATCTTACCATTGGAAAATCCAAAACTCGCAAGTGAAAGACAATTTATTGTGTCCTCTCCTGTAATTGCTCAACTTGTTTTGGATATCCTTAACAAAAACTTTCCACAATTATCCGGTAAGATTGCCAAAGGTGATCCATCATCAACTGAAAAAATTGTGGAAGAACTTTGTCCAAAGTATGATATTTCTAACATTATTAGTGCCGCTGATGGCTACAAGTTTATTGGTTTAGAAAAATCAATTGTTGATGTTTATCAACAATATTTTTCTAAATTCAATATTTAATGTGCTGTTGCTAAACTCTGTTTAAGTTTATTCATTAATATCATTATGTTTTCAAGATCAAAATATTGAAGTGAAATCAAATTGCGATACTGAAAATGAACAGCATGGGGTTAGGGTAGATCGATATCTGATTGTCTTTTTAAAATTCATGTCAAGCGTCACTCCTCGTATTGAGCATGATTATGGATGCTTTATAACGAATTACTTTTTTGTTTTGTTTTTTAATTGTTGCTGGTTTTACGAATTAATTATTGTCTATACTTTATATATTTGTTCTGATTTTTTTTCAAATTTAAACCCTAAGCAAAATATTGCGAAACAGAGTAGATTTCCTGTGTTTGCACAAATCTTTCAAAAAGTCTTGCTATTGCTGTGTGGGGTAATCAGGGATTGAGCAAAGCTACGAATGATTCATATGAACAATGTAAATATAATTATTCAGATGATTAGCCGCAAAACTTTTCTTTTCGGACTGTTGCAGCAGATTGAATTTGCACATTAGAAAATGCAATAGAAGTCATGCAGAAGTTTTATATTTGATATAAAAAAAATTGCAGTCGATCTTCTGTTTAATAAAATCGATGAGATTTCTAATCTCGAAGACAATTTCTCAAAACCAATTGTCTTGAAAAATCAAGCATTTTTTAATTTATTGATGTTGACTTGTCTCGTTAAACTATAAATTTGCTTCTCTCAGTACAGATTATAGGGAACATTTGTATTTAAACTTAAAAAACTTGACTCAATGCAAGATCAGAAGCTAAATCATCAATGAAAATGTTGCATTCCGAAGATTAGGCTTTCGGAAATAAATTAATTGACATAAAAGTTGAAAGTCATGACATGGACTCTTTAACATTCGATTTATTTAATACCAATTGCAAGTATATAAAACCTGAAGCTATACTTTCTTTATTATGGGATTGGTGAGATCTTTCCTCCGGCTAGCATAACCGAAAATAAATCCTATAAAAAGGTCTATCTAATTTTTTCAAAAGCTTCATCAATTAGGATTAAAAAGGTATTATTCACGTTGCATAACTATTAATTTTTCCGCCAATATATCATATGCTTTATATGGTAGACTCCTTGCCTGAACTGGTAAGTTTAATCTAGCAACCTTTAAAAAATCTCTTTGTCGCATAGGTATATTTTAATTTTGAGTTCGATTTGCTAACACTATGTCTTTGCAATCAATCCTGGTAAGCTTTCGTCATCATTTTTTTGTCAGCTAGTTATGACAGAATATTTAATAGTAAGTCGAAATTAGCAAGTATAGTGGAATGATGTAAATTAATTGAATTAGTAATCAAGCTGACAAATCAATTAATTAATTTGAAAAAGTGTAGGAATAGAAGCCTTAAGTTGGAAATAAGGAATATTTAGGAGTTTCACATTTAAAAAATCACTTTCTATTTTTCTTTTCCGTTCAAAAATTAGGTTCAAATTGACTCATTTTATATAGAAAACAAATGTCTTCTGCTAGCTGTTCTACTGTTCTTGTTACTGGTGCAACCGGCTTTATTACTCAACATATTGTTGATAAGCTATTAACCAGAGGTTATAATGTTATTGGTACCGCAAGATCTGAACAGAGATACACTCCAATACTATCATTATTTCAAGAAAAATATCCTAATGGTGAGCTTTCCTTTGAAATTGTTCCAGATATTTCATTAACAGATGCATTCGATAAGGTTTTAAAAAATCATCCAGAAATTAAGTATGTTATTCACTCTGCTTCACCAATATCTTTTGGTGTAGACAAACCTTTAAAGGAGTTTTATTTGGACCCAGCAGTTAATGGTACATTGAACATTTTACATGCAACTAAAAACTTTGCTCCACAAGTTACTAATGTTGTTGTTACTTCTTCTTTTGCCGCAATCATGTCAAATGGTGAAGACGAAGATTTCATTCTAACAAATAGGTCTTGGAATCCAATCAAATGGGAAGATGTTACTGGTGAAATGTCAGCTTATATTGCTTCTAAGAAATATGCAGAAAAAGCAGCTAGAGAATTTCTGGATAAGGAAAAACCAAACTTCACATTTGCAACTGTTAACCCACCTTACGTCTTTGGTCCTCAAGTGTTTGATGATTCTATCACTGAAGTTTTAAATGCATCTAATGAACTTTTAAATAGTATAACAAAGATTGATGCTAGTTTAACTACACCTCAAACCCAACTTAATTCTTTAGCTGTTGATGTTAGAGATGTTGCAGAATTTCATGTCCTACCATTGGAGAATCCAAAACTCGCTAGGGAAAGACAATTTATTGTTTCCTCTCCTGTAATTGGTCAACTTGTTTTAGATATTCTTAACAAGAATTTTCCACAATTATCCGATAATATTGCTAAAGGTGATCCATTTTCAACTGAAAAAGTTGTGGAAGAACTTTGCCCAAAGTATGATATCTCTAACATAGTTAAAGCCGCTGGTGGCTATAACTTTATTAGTTTAGAAAGATCAATCGTTGATGTTTATCAACAATACTTGTCTAAGTTTAATATTTAACATGCTGTTACCGAACACAGTTTAAATCTATTTTAGTAATAATATTATGTGCTTGAGATCAAATGATTGGAGTAGCCTAACGTCACCTAGAGTCCGTAATCAACTAATCAAATAATTATCATACATGATATATTTAATTCTAAATAGTGTTACAATATTAATTGACATGGTTCTAGTTTAGAAATCGAGCTATAATAACATGGTTGGGAAAATTGTAGGATAAAGATTGGTTGAGTGTAACTTAAAAAAAATTCAAGGCTTTAGCCAGACGAAAATTCGTGATGAAAATATTGATAAGCCTGTAGTAAACAGAACCGCTTCCGACCGAAAAATACTTTTGCGGATTATTGCAACATTAAAAAATGTAACAGCAAAAGAATATGTCATAAAAATTGATTTATTATATATTATATTACTATCTTGTTCACCCATAAAAGATGACTTTTTTGAATTCCAGTTGGTTAGTTTCAATAAAGTGAAGACTGAAAAAAAAAAATACGATGGGTAAAATAATACACTTTACTAATTGTTTGTTAGCTGATACTTCTAAATTAATTGAAAAGGATCTTTATATCGATACAGCTTTGGGAACCATCATTGAGAAACCAGCGGATGAATATTTAGACAACGTGGACATCATAGATCTAGCGGGTTCGATCATTAGCCCAGGATTCATCGATATCCAAATTAATGGTTGTTTCGGGTTAGACTATTCGGCCACTTTTGATAGTGAATCTTCAAAAGCAAGCTTTGTCCAACAGTATAATCATTCGATGGAGAATTTACTCAAACATGGAGTAACTAGTATCTGTCCTACTGTAACATCTAGTTTTCCTGCTGTTTACAAAGATGTATTACCCATATTAGGCTCAAAGACTAGATCATCAACAAAAGCTGATTCTTTGGGGGTGCACATAGAAGGTCCATTTATTTCTCCATTCAAAAAAGGATGTCATCCCGAAGAAACTTTAGCAACGATCAAAGATGGTTACAAATCATTAAGGGAAAGATATGGAAATGATTTTCAAAACTATACTGCCATTCTAACAGCGGCTCCTGAGATCGAAGGTAGCTTAGATATCATATCTGATGTTACCAAAAACAATGCAATTGTATTCTCTATTGGTCATACTATGTCAGATTTTGATACTGGTCTACAAGCTATTCAAAATGGTGCTTCCATGATGACACATCTTTATAATGCAATGCCTGCCTATACAGCTAGAAACCCCGGGGTTGTTGGTTTGATCTCAACTACTAAGGATAGATTACCAAGTGACAAAATACCATATTATGGGTTAGTTTCTGACGGAATCCATGTTCATCCTAGTGCTATTAAAGCTGCATATAACGCCAACCCTGAGAAGGCCATTCTTGTTACCGATGCCATGTATTTGATTGGCTTAGATGATGGTCTTTATACTAGGGTGCATCAAAAAATCGAAAAAAAAAATAACTTGCTGCTATTAGAAAATTCAGAAATTATTGCTGGTTCTGCTACTCATTTATTGGAGTGTGTTCAAAACCTTATCAAATGGACAGGAGTTCCGATTGAACAGGCACTGGCCACCGTGACAAACAATCCTGCAAAGTCTCTGCATATCTCAAAAAGAAAAGGGTTTTTACACCCTGGATGTGATGCTGATATCAATATCTTGTCCAAAACTGGTGAATTAAAACAGGTTTATAAACTTGGTCAAAATATTCATAGTTTCTAGTTTAAATATGAATAATTTTCGTATCATATAGTCATACGCAGTGTTTTTCTATTTTATTTTTGTTCGTAATATACAACTATTGTTATTACTATAACTGTTACTGAAATCTTTTATTGAATATCATTTAATCCAGGTAAAAAAAAAAGGTAATACTGATATTTAGAAGAATTTAGCAAAAAAAGACCAATGTAGCATACTTTTTATATGAAGTAATTATATTGTTTTCTGATTTCTTGATTATGACTAAGTGAGGATGCAGTAATGCTAGGCTTAAAAACCTGCTTATTGTGATGAACATGATGTGGAAAATATCCAACTTCAACTGGAGGTAAATAATAGTTATCTTTGACTTTGAAATACTGATAAAGAGAATCATCTTCATTGTCTTCAATTTCAAACCTATTGCCATCTTTATTATTACTACTATAAGTAGTATCGTTGATATTTTCATCATCATCTTCTGCATCATCATCTTCTTCTTCATCCTCATCATCATCTTCATCTTCTTCTTCTTCTCCTTCTACTTCTTCTACTTCTTCTCCTTCTACTTCTTCTACTTCTATTTCTTCCCCTTCTACTTCTCCTTTTCCTTCTTCAATGTTTTTTAATTCCTTAGATAACGATGAATTATCATTATTATTGCGTTTCAATCGAGTCTCTTTATTCGACAATTTTACATTCTCAATTTTATGGCGTTTTGGCAACACAGAATTACTCAATTTATTTGAATTATTGTTCTCCCTAATAGCTCTTTTTTGATGATTGTGCTCCATTGTGTTCATTTTATTCAGATGTTTGGTAAATCTTCCAATCAGAACATCACCCTTATTCAAGTAAAAGCCTGGAGCACGACCTCTAACAATTATAGGAAGAGATACAAATTGTTTTTCAACAACAATATTATCATGACAATCAAGAAGCTTAATTATTAGAACAACAATGTAAAACTTATCAGCAGCATCATGACGATTATTCGCAGTTGCTGATTTAAAACGTAGTTGATCCCAACAAAAGCTTAACGTATTATTATTTTTATTATTTTTGGTTCCTGTTTTGTTTTTGGTTATTAATAATAAATCATCGTAGGTTAAGGTAATATTTGATCTATTTAAGTGAATACTATTAGGATTGGATTTTATTGATGGTTTATTTTTGATATCCGATTTATTTAAAATAAATTCTTCAGTTTCTTTAATTATGGAAAAGCCATTGCAATTATTATTATTTCGCTTTCTCAAACTTGTAAACAAATTTATAGATATTTTTCTAAACTCTGTACTTTTATTGGATAAATTAACAAACAGCTGTCCTTTATTATTAAGTTTCTTGGAATCAAAGTTTAATGAAAAATGTATTGATATTGAATTTCTTCTATAACAGAACAGTTGTGTTGGTAATAGATCATTTGTAGATTCTTGATCTTGAGAAAGGTTCTTGAAAGTTTCAGAATTAATATAAATCCTTCCATTAATGGAACCACCAAACTTTAAATCGATATTTTCATGGTCTTCGTTTTTGGCTATGATTGAATCATCTTCATTCAAATCATTAAAGGATAACACTTTATTGCCTACTAAATGTAGGTCTAATAAATTCTCATTTTTTGCGCTTCCCACTTTTTTCTTATCTAACTTATTTATTATAATTCCTTGATCATTGTAATTATGTAAACTTTTTTGATCCAACATCTTGTTAGCAATATAATTTTCACTACCATTGTCATTATTATTAATATTATTAAAGTCAATGGTGCTGTGGTGTTTATCAACATTTTTTGTTAGTGACTGATTTTCTTCATTAATTGTTGGATATGATAAATCATGGAAATCAAGAAAGCTGGAAGTTAATGTAGTTTCCAATGGTAAATATCTAGCGTAGCTTGCATTTCCTGGTAGGCAAATTGGGTTTGAATTAAGATTTATAGAATTTATATAATCCATATCTGATTGGCTCGGATCTGTGTTAACAAAATTTGGGTTATCATTTCGTTTGGAATTTAAGGATCTTGTATTTTGAAGTTCTTGTAAAAACAGCGAAGCAAACTCATCATCGATGGTTTCAGGATTAATATTATCATCCATATGAATGTATGATATTTTTCAACAGTAATCAAACCAAAACTCAAACAGTCAAGAAGTAGCTGATAGGAAAGTAAAAGAAAAGAAAAGAAAAGAAAAGAAAAGAAAGTAGAAAAGGCTGTCAAGAAAATGAAAAAAAAGCCTATCTTGTCGCTTATTTAAGTGATTTCTGATTACCATCTTAGAACAAATATTCGAAAATTTTCTTATAATTACTAGGGTTTTTATATACAAACGAAAGCAGAAAATAAGGAAATTTTAGACAAATAATAGAAAATACAAGATACAATAAAATGAAGTGAAGTGAAGCGAAAAATGAAATAATTATTAAATTATGCAGAATTTTCTATATATTGCATTCAGCATCAATGTAAATTCATTCTTTTTTTATTTACATAAGCAGAGATACTTGCTCCATATATGCTACTATCCTCTATAAAATTGAAGGAAATTTTAGGTAAATTTTGACTTTGTGCTTCAAAATCCAAAATTTCTAGTACCTTCTCTTTATATCCCGGAAAATATTGAAGCATTGATCCAACCACTGATATAGCTAAAGTTGGGGAGTCAGAAAATCCTGTAAATTCAAGTAATGCAATTATGTAAGATGCTAAAATGATTGATGCACGATGGATAACGGTATCTGAAATTATTTTTAAATTTGTTAGATCTTCCAAAGTTACATGGTTGACCGGAGCAACTCCTTGTAAAATAAGTTTAAAGCTTTCAAGGTTTTGACATTTATATAGTCTTGACAGAAGTTCGGCTGTTAGCGAGTCTTTTGTTAAAACTCCACCAAATAATTTGCAACCCCTATTGCCGTCACTACTACCGAATTTTTCAATAGCTAATCGTCGTATGATTTCAGGAATATATCTTCCAGAAGTCATTATTTCCAAAGGTTGGAAAACACCATAAACCTCTGTGGTTAAGTGTGGCGGTATAACAAATTCATTACTCATTAAACTCCAAAGACTATTTAATTTGATATCAACATCAGTAATGTATTTCTGTAAATGGTATCCTAAAAATGAAGCTTCAGTATTAATCAAAATTTTTCTATCCTTGAAAGTTCCTGGTAAAACTTTTCTTTTTGCATCACTTAATAGTGAAGTATCAACCAGAAAACAAGAATTAACTCCAGTGCCTTGTACTAAACCTAATTTGGAATTATTAAAATACGAACCAGCAATGAATACAGAAATGGAATCATTAACAATAGAATATACTTCAACTGGAATGCTAGCAGTTGAAAAAGCGTTTTCAAAAATATCTTTCAAATCTTTGTCTTTAAATGAGTTATCCATTGAAAAACCCTTACCTAAATCCGATATCTTACCCTTATTTGGGGCATCATCTTGAAGAATTGGGAAACTCCAAGTAATTCCTAACTTGATATCCCCTTTCGAATCTTTTAAGGAATCTATTATATTTGAACCAACGACTGATTTAAATTTTTCGGCAACCCAGTTGAAAAAAGATGGATCTAAATGCTTATTTTGATCATTGATCAACCAAGATCTATTAATCGTGCATTCAGCTTTATTATTTCCAAAAAATTTTACAACACAAACTCTTAAAGTTGATCCACCGATATCAATTATTGCAAAGGAACCTTCAGGATGATCATTTTCATCACACACAACATTGAAACAAGGAAGCATACAATTATTAGATTTTGAAAGTGCTTCAAGAATAGATTTTTTGAAACCATTAGTGATATGTAAGAAATCACTCTTTAATTCATCAATATGCAGATATGATGCAAGCAAATGTCTGGTATCATTTTCGTCTTCTGATACCAAAGTTTTATTACAATCCGGAAAATCATCAAGTGGCGTAGTTGAAACAACTATTGTGCCTTGCTTCAAAAGTTCACTTTCAATAGGTAAACAATCGATACTTTTATCAATGCGTACATTGGTCTTTGAATCGTATGTAAGTCCTGAGATAAGTTGTTTAATCATGACTTTATAAATATGGAAGTTATTGCAAATAATAATTTCTGTTACTTGACAACAATAACAACAACAAATAGAGGTAAAAAAGAACAGATTTTAAACAAGTTCCAAAGTTCAAAAACAGCTTTTCTTCTTTTTATTTTCGATGTTAATTATCATGAAGTGGTCAAAATACTAAATTTACGCATTTCTTCTTTAATGTGTCAAACTGAAAAGTCAAAAAAAATTTGAAGCAATTTTGCTACATAACTGTCGAATCAGAAGATTAAAGTTGCCTTGTGTAGTCATGTTTCATTCTGTTGTTTTATGCTGTTGTTTTATGCAACATAATAAAAGAATATTCTGTTTTGGGAAGTGATAAGATAAAAAAAAACGCGATTTGTAACATTAGAAGTGGATGTAACTCTAAAATGTTTTTCGGAAGTTTGGATGGGTTGATTGAATGATCAGCTTCTTTGTTATTTTGACAGTGGATGCTACTTGTGTGAATAGTTCTACATGTTATTAGTCCGTTTCTTTTCTATTTACTAGAAACTCAGTTATATCAACATATAATAAAATAATGTCAAGAACTTTGGATATTGATATCTTTAGAGGATTGAATATCCTTGAAATGGAAAATACAGAATCTTGTGATGACTCTTTTTTCGATCATGCAGAATATAATGAAATGAAAATGAATTATGCTGACACCATTTTTCCAGGTTTTTCATTCATCAGTGGAATGCTCATTAAAGAAGACAAGGTGGTCCCAGTTAGAAAAAGTGCTCAATTGATTGGTTTGGGTATGGCATTTAATTCGATCCCGATGTTTCTAGAAGGAGATAAATTCAGGCCTCTAGGTGTTTTACAAAGACATGGGTTAAGTTCCATTATCTTAAATAATTTACTTCCAACCCATTTTCGAAATTCAATCGCCTTTCCATTGACAATTACCGGATTATGGTATTTAGTATCGATTGGTTATGCGAGTAATAAAACCAAGCCATTTGCTAGTCAAGAGCAATCTGCCCAACAGAAAATCGATGCTTTATTTTTCAGTGGGCGTACTTATCAGGAGCATTTTGATCCTGAAGGCTTACTTGGTTCGTTGATGACATCGGTAACAATTTGGAGTGGTTATTATTTTATGCAGCAAAGCTTTTCTAATTTACAGACATTTCTAATTGGTGTGGGTTCTCTTGGATTAGGGCTGTTGACAACTAAAATTTCTTCAAATTATTTCCCAGTTTCGAAACCTTTGTGGACTCCTTCTTTTGTTTTAACTTCTAATGGTTGGAGTATTTTGAAGTATTTGGCCATTAAATCTTTAGTTCCTTATCTACCACTAAATGTTCGGGATACGCTAGCAATTGTTGGAAGGCATTCAATGGAAGTTTACTTCTTAGGAGAATTCTTGCTATTAGCTTTAAAATACGAATTTAGAGAAGATAACTCGATTTGGAAGATTCTTGAATCAGGATTTAATAAATTCTCAAAGCCAAATTTTACAAAAGCAATTCTCACCTTATCGTTTGATGCATTATTAGTTTGGTTTGCTTACTGGTGCCATAGCAATGGATTAAAGATTAGACTTTTTTAGAAAAAAACTTAAAGTAGATTAATAAATAAATAGATTGGAAGATATAGTATTGAATACGTTAAATTATACGAATAGATAGAATAATTTTAATTTAGTAGCGGCAGTTCAACTGATACACAGGCTACTGTATATTTTGATAAACAAATAGCCCTAGATAACGGAATACACTGAAGCAATAAATTATAAATTAAACATTAAATTTAATTTTAAGGTATCAATGTTACAATCCTCAATGTGTTGCAATACGGTCATCCGTTATGACTGCAAAAAACCAGCGATAAAATCCTACGACAGTCACAAAAAAACAAAACAGAAAGCAGAAGCGTCGTTATCGCAAATCTGTTTTTTCCCGATCTGAACTGATAAACGAAAAATAAAACGGATTAGCTAATTTTCCTTTCTCGATTTTTTCCTTTTTTCCATCTTTTTTTTAATGTTGCAGTTTTGTTTGGTTTGTTTTTCTGCTTTGTCGTGCTAATTGCTAAACAACAACAATCTGTCCTGATAATCGATCAAAAAGTAACTCTACTTACTTATCAGCTCGCTATTTAGATTTCATCATTTTTTTTAAAAAAAAATATTTGCCAAAATATATAAGATAAAGAAATATGTCTTCTGATCTAAATCAAGATCAAAATCAAAATCAAAATCATACTATAAATAGCCACTACTTGACTATTTTACAATTCTTTTCTTCTTTTAACTAAAATAGAAGTAATAAATAAATATCAATATTACTAATAAATATAATAATAATAAGGTCAATACCAATAAAAAATAAAAGTTATTTATTCAAGATGTCGGACATACTAAACGAAAAGTATGGTGAAGAAACCAAAGTCGATGAAATCGTGGAAGCTCAAATCGAAGAAACTCTTTATGAGTCCCAAAAACTTTCTGAAGTTGAAAAAGAAATTGGAGTTTTAGAAGCCATTAAGCTATACCCCAAAGAAGTTTTTTGGTGTGCTGTATTCTGTTTAGGTGTCGTTATGTCTGGTTATGATTCACAAATTATTTCATCCTTTTACGCCCTACCTGCATTTCAGAAAAGATTTGGTGTTTTGGGAGATGATGGAACTTATCAAATTACTGCACAATGGCAAACTGCTCTTGGTATGGGTTCACCAATCGGTCAAGTTATCGGTACTCTAGGTGTTGCTTGGCCACTTGAATGGTTTGGTAGAAAGAAAACTTATGCAGTTGTTAATATTGCATGTATTGGTTTAATTTTCATGCAATTCTTTGCACCTTCGCTAGGAGTTTTAACTGCTGGTGAAATTTTAGCTGGTATTTTATGGGGTTGTATGGTTTTGATTGGTCCACTTTATGCCTCTGAAGTTGCTCAAATTAAGTTGAGAGGTATTCTAACGGCAATGACTAATTTAAGTTTTGTTATTGGCCAATTTATTGCTAATGGTGTCTCTGATGGTTTCTCTCTAAATTCCACAGAATGGGCTTATAAAGTTCCGTTTGCCATTCAATGGGCTTGGCCATTAATTATTCTTGCCTTTCTTCCATTTGCTCCAGAATCTCCCTATTGGTTGGTTCGTCATAGTAAATTTGAAGAAGCCAGAAAATGTATTAGACAGATTTCTTCAAAATCAGTTGGTGATGAAGTTGTTGAAGCAAGATTAAAATTAGTCATTGAAACCGATAAGTTAGAACAAGAGATGGAACAAACCACTTCTTATATTGATATTTTTAAGGGTACAAATTTAAGAAGAACTGAAATCTGTACTGTTGTTTACGTTGTTCAGGTTTTATGTGGTGTTCCATTTGCTATGAATTACAGTACCTATTTTTTTGAACTCGCCGGATTTGAAACTGAAAGGGCATTTAGTTTGTCTCTTGGATCTACTGCAATTGGTTTTGCTGCTACCTGTTTCACTGGTGTTGCTTTAAGTTACATTGGTAGAAGACCTTTGTATATCTACGGATTGGGTTTCACTACAATCTTATTATGGATCATTGGTTTCTTAGATATCCCAAAAAATTACTTAACTAGGCCAAGTCTTGCAAATACTCAAGCTGCTTTAATGTTGATTTGGTCATTTGCTTATCAACTTACTGCTGGTCCTTTATGTTTCGTTATTAATGGTGAAATTCCGTCAACTAAATTGAGAAGTAAAACCATTGCTTTTGCCACTGCTGTTCAAGCTGTATTTTTCATTGCTGCTACTGTTGCTTTACCATATATGCTAAACCCAGAAAATGGTAACTTACGTGGTAAGACTGGTTTTATTTTTGCCGCTTTCTCTACAATCTGCTGCGTTTGGAGTTTTTTTAGATTACCGGAATCTGAAAACAGGAGTTTTGAAGAATTGGATATTATGTTCTATAGAAAAGTTCCAGCTAGACGATTCAGAGACTATGCCATTGAAGCAAATGATGTTAAATCCGTGAGTGAAATTTCTGCCTAAAGATTTTGTTGTTGTCTTTTCTTCTCGTTACTCCCATTTTTTACTTTTATTTTCATTTTTATTTTGTTTAATAGATAGTTCCAGAGGCTTATTTTTTATTTTTAGTATTTATTATTATCTTTTTTCATTTAACGAGTACAACTATATATTATCTGGTCATAACTAAATATTAATCGTACATCCGATTACTCAATTTTTCGCCGTATATGGTAATCTGTACCAGAATTTCAGAAAACGAAATGAGGGTACAGTGGAAACCAAAAAAAATTTAATGTTACAAAATTCAGGTTTTGTTACACAGCAGAAGTGTAACATTGGAATAATTTGTTTTTTTTGTCACTTCAATCACTTATCAAAGGTAACACAAACTAATTATATATTACGACCTGTGTTGTCAAAATGATTATTCAAATAACTGAAGAACTAGAAATAAATGCATTCAAATAATATGCTTATCATTTCCTAATCTTCCCTTATTATTTTTTATCATTTTTATTTCCCCAAATAATTCTTTAATTCATTTCAGAATGGTAAAAGTCCTTGAATATAAAACCAGAGACCAAGCAGCAGATTTTGCAGCTAGACATATTGCAGATGCTATCAATAAGTTTAACCCAACCGAATCAAATCTTTTTGTGCTAGGGCTACCAACTGGATCATCCCCTGAGCCGGTTTATCAAAAATTAATTCAATTATATAATGATAAAAAAGTTTCATTTAAAAATGTTGTTACCTTCAATATGGATGAATATTGTGGTGTGGATCCATCAAATGACCAATCTTATTATTATTTCATGTATACCAAATTTTTCAATCATATTGACATTCAAAAGAAAAATATTCATATTCTTGATGGCTTAGCAAAAGATTTTGAAAAAGAATGCCAAATGTATGAAGATAAAATTGCTAAATATTCTCCTTTCCAAATATTTATGGGGGGAATTGGACCAAAGGGTCATATTGCATTCAATGAAGCTGGATCGCCTAGAGATTCAAAAACTCGTAGAGTCAGTCTGGAAGAATCTACAATTAAAGCTAATTCACGTTTTTTCAATAGTGATGAATCAAAGGTTCCTAAATTTGCGTTAAGTATGGGAATTTCAACAGTTTTAGACAATTCAAAAGAAGTGATTATCCTAGCATTTGGCAAATCAAAGGCAAACATTCTAAATGAAACTTTAAATGCCCCTATGAGTCCTGAAATTCCAAGTACTTTTCTAAGAGATCATCAAAATTCTTTGATAATATGTGATTCTGAAGCGAGTGCTGAATTGCCTAAAAGTAACGCAAATTACATTTCTAAAATATAAATAGTTATTTAATTATATAATATTACTACTGTTACTAATAATAATATTTATAACAACATAATCATAGTAATAACGAGAGTAGTATTAATAATAATATACAAATTATTCTTTGTTGAGAACCGAATAAAAGTTGTGGTATTTTTCAACAATTTTAAACCCGTTGTCTTTCAAACTGTTAATTTGCTTTTCATCGATATCGGTGATAAAACAGTCAGAACAATTTCTATATTGACTTTTAACATACATCAAAGCAGTGCAAATCAACCCCAATTTGAAAACTTCAGAGAGTGTAGTATATAACGGATCAATAAAATGACCGGTTATACAGACAAATTCCTGTTCATTAGACTTCGAGTTAATATTACTATTTCTTGAAAATTCCAAAAAAGGAAAAAATTTTGAAAATTTAGATTTCCCATTGAATACAATCAAACTCCCGACTACAGATCTTCTAGTTGGTTCCAATGCAACAATAATATCTAAATTTCCTGATTCATCAAGATATTGTTTTTCACCTGTTGTGCAATAGTCTTTATATAATTCAAGATAAATCTCGTAATTATTGTTCGCAAATTCAGAAAATTGATTATAATCGTCATACTCTTCAGCTCCAATACTATTGTCACTTTCAGTTTTATTGTTATTAATAACAGTAGCGGTATCATCAATACTACCGTTATAAGATTTTTGTTTTCTTTGTAATGCAAACACATCGGCGGGATTCTTGCAAATATCAAACATTATTCCCACCACTTGAAGCTGACGAACTAAATTTTCAGCGACTTTCCAACTTGAAATATCATCAAGTTTCATTAAATAACGAATTTTCCTTCTAATAGTACGATTTAAAAGCTTCATTGCAAGAAATTGGTTCGAATCTTTAAAATAACAGTTAATGTTAGCAAGAGCACTACTGTTGGTTTTTGATTTCATGCTGTCATAGTCTAGTAATTTTGACTTTGATTCATCGCCATCATTGCCTTCCCCATTTTTTTTATCGACTAATAAGGTACTAGTGCTGATTCTTTTACCGCTATCACCATTCAATGTAATGGATTTTTGACGTTTCAAAGATTTATGGTTTTTCGTCCTAGTACTAAAGCAATTACCACTAAAATTCCAGCCAAATGATTTAAAAAAATTTAAAGTAGAGGTATTTTCCTCGGAAACATTCAGCATTAAATCATTAATAATTGTTAGTTTCGGAAAGACTCTGCCTAAGTAAATTTTACCACAATTACAATCTTCAAATAAATATTTGATTGTCTTTATATGTAAATGATGTCCAATTGCAATATTTCTCTTATTTTTATCAACCAATAAAAAAAAAAAGTTACCCACGTTCATATTGTTATTAGCGGAATTTTGATCTTGATAAACCCATGTTGATGATATTCCTAAAATTGTATTTGAGCTCGTATTTCTAACAACAAAACTTCGATGGTTTTCATTATCAATATATAAGCGTTTCAAATTTGTTAGCGATTTGTCTGCCACTGAATACTCCAAATAATTATTATTTTTTAATAGATTTACCAAGTTACCCCAATCTCGTTTAAAGCTGAAAATTTCAACTAACCAACTATGCATTCTTTTTTTTTTAGTATTATTCAGTAAGCAATTACCAATCTTTTTATTTGAAATTAATCCAGGAATCTTTCCTACCGGTTTATAGTCACCAAATAATACTTTGGGAAGGTGTGATAGGGCGTTAATAGTGTAATCATAAGTACAAATATAACCTGTTGGCAAACCACCAATATTGATATCATATAAAAAATCAGTTGGTGACGATACACTAATAATGATCATTTTTCGATTTGTTGTTGCTGTAAAAGATTCTCCATTTTTTTTGAATTTGCTGGCTTGTGAATTACAAAGCATAGAAACATGTTTCGAGACTCCAACTTGATATAAATTGTTTGTGGTCTCTGCGGAAAAAAATAAAATTACCTTAGACTTTAAAATTAATTCTTCATGAAATGATGTTAATCCATTGGAATTATAACTAGTATGATAAATTCTATAACCAGGGCGATATTGAGATAGTAATTTACCTAATTTTATAAATACATCCTCACCATAATTAAGTTTTAATGTATGGTACTCATCGGTACCTATATTATTGATGTGGGATTTATTACCATGCGTATCAACTGTTTCATAAAGAGGACATATTAAAGGTGTCAATAGAAGAATCGTATTTTCGTTTTTCACATTAGGATTCAAATATTTAGTTATTGGAAGGCCTGCATCCCTAATAACAGTTATTGATTTTTCATATGCTAATTTTGAAAGAAATCGATGCTGGCTTAAAATATCATGAGATAAAAATCCACTATTTTCTATAATTTCTGGCCAGGTAGGTAAACGTCGATATAAATTATCAATTCTAGCCAGTGATTTATTCAGAATATTGCGATCAATTAAGCCATCCTCGATAACAGAGGTCAGTCCAAGTATTGCTTGCTCTTGAATACCAAAATTACTACATAGCATTATTAAGTCGCATCCAACCGAAAATGCAGATATACATCCTTGAACAACTCCAAAGTTCCTATCTAGCGCTTCCAATAAAAGGCATTCACTGATCACAACGCCATTAAATTGCAATTTTTCTCTCAATATATTGGTAACGATAGTTGGACTTAAGCAAGCATGCAGATCATTATTATTGACTCTAGGTACCGCACAGCCTCCTACTAATATACTATCCAACAAGTCTTCTTTAATTAATTCTTTATAAGGGACTAGATTGAATCCCATTAATTGTTCGGCTGTTTCAAAGATCATAGGAAGTTCAAAGTTCGAATTAACAGTCGCTGACCCATAACCTGGAAAATGTTTTCCACAATTAAACATCTTTTCATCTTTAAATGCTTGGGCAGCAGCACTACCCAATTTAAGAACTGAATCTAAATCATATCCATATGATCTAACTCCAATCATCTGTTGTAGTAATGTATTAGATGTATTTTTTAGGACATCTAGGACCGGACCCAAATACATTGAAAAGCCTATAGATTTCAATTCTTTAGCGATTGCACGATATACTTGATAAGTTAATTCTTGGGATCCAGTAGCTCCTAGTGACATTGCTCCGGGGAATTGCGTTATGTACTTTTTGTCGAAAAGAGAATTCAACATTCCACCTTCTTCATCAATAACAAATATAATCGGAAACTTATAGTTACATTTCATTGCAAGAAGTTGTAAATCATGAATCAATTTTTTGGCTTGAGTAGCATTTATAAAATTTTTACCACTTAAGATGATACAGCTCACACGATATTTTGTAATAAGAAGACGAACCTCATCAGTAACATCATTACCTTCGAATCCAACCATGAACAACTTACCAACAGTATCCATCAATGAAGTGGTGGTATTATTATCATTATTATTCTTATTCTTATTTTCATTCTTATTTTTATTGTTGTTGTTGGTATTTTTATTAGCTTCACCAGTTAGACTTTCATTATTTCGGGTATTAATCATGCTTATGTGGTCTTCTTACTTTTCTCTATGACATGCTTAAAGTTGGGAAGATAAGAACCACGATTTACTGATATAAACTATGGTGTAACCAAATAAACAGACATTCGGCAACAGTATAAATCGGAAATCGGGAATCGGGAATCGGAAAAACTTTTTGAGAAAATTGCAACATTAAAGATATCGACTTGAACGATAAAAGTGTAACACTAGATAATATGAAATGCGTATTATGGTAATATTAATTGCTCTTGTCTTGTAACTCCAGAAATGATATCCTCTAAAAGATTTTTTCGTCGGGTTATCATCAAGCTTCACCTCATTGTCGATGCCAATGCTATACTAAGCACATAGTTACGCCCGTGAAACAACATCTTGTTTTATGAACCTGTGTGATCCTGTTCCGTAATGTCTTTCTATATGCGCAAGGTCGCTTTAATACCTTTAGGAATTGATTTCTCAACAGAACCGTCTTAAATATTGCTTGCTTTTGTTGCTATCTGGAACTCCTCCTCCTTTTCTCTCTCTTATCCTTATCTTAGTAGTGTACAATGACATAGAATACTTAAAGTCTATCGTCGCGAAATTTACTTTGAGCCATATTATGACAGTGTCACATTGCTTGTTTTGCGACGACTGCCCAAAGGTGTAGATATATGCAATAAGCATATTATAAAGACAGAACTGATCTTCAGGTTTTGCTAACTAATAATTGTACAGTATGTGGACCGTATTTTGTAGAAGTATTTTGTCGAAGTATTTTGTTGAAGTATTTTGTAGCAAATTGATTTTTCTGAAGTTTCAAAGAATAACAGGAAAAAAGATGGCATGAATTAAAGTTGACTGAAAACACATGACAATAATAATAAACACTCCTTTAATAACATTTTAAAGCAGCCTATATTGATCAGAATTTTTTTGCAGCATATTAGATTTTATAATGTAAATAAAATAACAACTATTGATTGAATGAACGAGACTTAAAATTAGCCCCAGCTTAAGCCATGAAGCAGTACAACAACTTAAAAGTCGCGTGATTTACCACATAACTTCTGGGCCTTCACTTCTGCCAAACTATTTTCTGGGATTTTTTTTCTTCCAAAATTTATGTAGCGTAAACTAATAATTGCTAACGATATAGTTGTGCCTTGCTGTCTTATTTCTTTATCTTTTGCAGAATATATAATTAGAAACGGGAGAACTATTATTACACTATAAAAGCTGGAAATAGCTGAGGCTTTGTTGCTACAATCAACCCATTGATAGAGACTTAAGGGTAAATACCGAAGTATATTGTTATAATCATACTCACATGGTAGAAGTTACATGAGCAAATACTGAAAATTATTACTATATCAGCTCCAATTGATAAGAATTTAAAGTTTATTAACTATAGATTGATATCTAAGCAATTTGTGTTATCAGATTTGTTTCTCTGATTAAATTTCTGATTTTTAAATAGTTCAAGCAAACGGTCTGCAGACTAGGAAAGTTAGTATGAACTTTTTTGCGTGTAACCTGCAATTTTGCCCTGATTATCCGGTTTAGTTCATGTAATGTGATTTTTTTTTCGTTTTGAATCACTTCTGCAACGGTTGTTTGAATAAGTGCAATCTGATGTGAGAAAGAGAAAATCAATTCTTTTCCTACTTCGTGGCATTCGTTAGCCTCATTTCATCTAATTTTATATCTCAACGAGGAATACACTCTTTTATCTATCCACAAAGAAACCGGCTTGTCATTATTATCGACAATTTCTCCGTATTAGTTCATATATATCTTTATTTTTTGAATCGAATCAATACAGTTTACTGACACAAGACTCAAAATGAAGTATATAGTGGGCACGGTATCTTCCTTGTTTGGCAGATACTATAAGCTTCTGGTTCATTTCCTTAAATATAAGTGTTTCCAGTCATTCTATTTTATTACTGAAGACTCTCTCTTCCAATAAACAACAGCTGTTCAGCTTATTATAAAATTTATCAACAAAGTAGTCTTGGATTTCGGTTTTATGTCCTATACTAATAGTTATTTCTGAAACCCCTCCACCGTTAGATTCGGAAAGACTTGGTGTAACAACAAGTCTTTTGTTCGAAATATTGTAACTTGCGTGTGTTCTTCTGGCGGCCTTTTCTACTTATATTGCCTTTCTCAAATATACCTATTAACATTCTCTTTATTTCGTTACCAAAGAGTTGTTCTTGCATGAATCACCTGGTTTTATCACTGGCACTAAATTTGTCATCTTCAAAAGAGTATTTATGGATTTAAACAAGCACCAGTTTGATGGAGCATACTTTAATGGTGCTTTGGTTGGCTTTGTTTTCAAAGAGTTGTTTCTGAATATGGTGTGTATAGTAAAGTTGAAGGTTCTTCTATTTTACTCGTTGTTGATAATCCTATTAATCTTATCTAACATCCGAAATGTTAATGATTAAGTCAAATCCCCTTTCAATTATCCATTTTTTTGGAATTAAAAGCTCAAAAATAATTAGAAAGTGTTTCTTGTCCAGATCTAAGTTATGCTGTCTCCACTTTAAGTCGGTCTATTAAATCTTCTGAACACAAAACATTTGGCTACTGCTAAACATGTTTTCAAAATTTCTGATGCTGTCATAACGACTAATAATTCGTCCCTCACAAACTGTAGCTGGTTCCTGTCGAAGTATTCCTCAGGATAGCAGAAGCTCGTATCAGATTTATGAGGTAAAGTAAATGATTAGAGGTCTTGGAGTCAACCAATTCTCAAACTTTAAATATGTAAGAAGTCCTTGTTACTTAAAATATGGCTTTGCGTGATACTGTTATAACTGTTTTTTTCTTCAAAAGTATGTTTAAAGTGCCAGAAAAAAAAAGATTTTCCATAGTATTTAGAGAATTAAAACTTTTTTTTGCGTGTATCGCCGCATACTTGCAATATATATTAAAGATATTAGTAAACGTTTGCATACTTCTTTTACATAACGTATATAAATAATTTCAGACAGCTTTAGCTTATTGAATATATTATTTAAACAATGATAACAATACATGCCTTCTGGTAGAAATTATATCTTGAATAAAGCATGTATATACATTTGCGATTGGTCTATCATCAGATAAGATCAAGTTATTCTTAGCCTTGAAAGTAATGCTTTATGAAATTCCAATATTCGATTAATTTACAGCTAGTAAGATAATGCTCTGTTATATGGGAAGTTAAAACTTTTAGCTTTGTTTTCACTCTTTAAGGAATACATTTATTGGAACTAACATGGTAACTGGAATAAAATCTTAATATTCCGGAAAACATCTTTATTAACTGTATTTTAATAGCTTAGATTGGATTTTTTCTTCGAATGTTTCAATACTATTTTAACATAATTCTAATTTACAAAATCCATAAAAAAAATTTATAAATCTTCGTCAACTTGTTTCCAAATTTTAACACTTTTGTCAACATTACCTGTAATCAATCGAAGACCACTTCTATCAAATACAGAACACAAAATACCCTTTTCACCATATAAAGAACCCGGAATTGGAATATTTATATCATCTTGAAATATTCTACCCGTATCCCAATCCCAAAATCCGTATTGACCATTATCACAGCCAGCAAACATAACACCATCATCATTACCAACAATTGAATTTATAATTAAATTACCTTCTTTAATTTTATCGTTTTTTAAAGATTCAATTTCTTGCAAATAATCACAATTTGGTAAATTAAATTTTTTTATTCCATCTGATGAACCAGTAACTAACTCCTTTTTATCTTCATTAATAAAAAATGATCTAACGGACTTTGAATGATATGTTAAGGTTTTATCACATTTACCCGCAATTAAATCCCATGTACGTACCGTTGAATCCATTGAACAACTAATAATCTGTGGATCAATACCACGACATTTAACTTGATTAACAGTATTGTTATGTCCTGTTAAGGTATAAACCGGTAACCTAGTTCTAATATCCCAAACTCTAATCGCACTGTCTCTACCAGCTGTAACAATTAAATCCAATGTTGGATGTATATCAATTGAATAAACCGAACTTAAGTGTCCGTGATAATCTCTAACAACTTTATTTTTTTCTAGATCCCAACACTTGATTGTTTTATCTTCAGAACAAGAAAACATGTATGGGTGTCTATCTGAAATAACAATTCCTCTAACTGCCATTATATGACCAGACAATGTTAATTGCAATTCACCGGTGGCTAAATCCCAAATTTTCATTGTACGATCACTTGAGCCCGTAACAAAAAACTTATTTAATGGATCGACGGTCAATGCTGTAACTTGACCTGAGTGGCCTAATAAAAGTTTATTTAATTTCCATTGACTGTGGTGAATTGATGAAGCCTTATTTGATTTAAATTTTGGCACCAGTAATGAATTTGCATATTCATTTTCATTGGGCCTTTTCATAAACTGATTAAAATTATTATTATTATTTTCTTTATCGTAAAGTGAAATTTGATTTGAAATTGGATTGATTGCAGGTAATCCCAAGTCATCATTGTCGTTATCATTTGCTGTTAATCTTAATTTATCTAAAATTGATTTACGAGTACCTTGATATGATTCTAAATGTTTTGGTAAGATATTGAATTTTGAACTAAACTCTAGATTCGAAATTGAAGATTTATATAATGAATCAGATTTTTCATCATATAAACAATTTGATAACGTAACATCATCATCTGCTGTATCAAAATATATTGATTTGTCCTTTTTTATTATATCATATGAATCCATTGTGACTGACAAAACTTCAAGTTTTTCAGTGAATTAAAAAAATTTAATGCTAATCTGATTAAAAAGTAAAGGACATTAAAATTTCCTATTTTGACGGAAAAAATTTTATATGATTTTTTTTTTTTTTTTTTTTTTCAAAATTTTCTCTTATAGGATTAATAATCATAATTATTTTATAGTTACGCTTCCTTAGTTTAATCTTTAAAATAATACTATAATAATACAATAGAGAATGTCGGATAATATAAAAGATGAACAGATACCCTCAAGGGAAGATGGAGAAGAAGAAGAAGTTGATCTCATTGACGTTCAAGAAGTTGACGAAGTTGTTGACGATTCGGAATTAAATGATGAACCAATGGATGATGATGAGCAGGAAGAAGAAGAATTAGAATCTGAATTACAGTTTGATGAAAATGGAAATATTGAAATCGATATGAGTAATAATTCTCAGAGTTATTTTGACAGTCATACAGATTCGATTTTTACAGTTTCAACACATCCGACATTACCAATTGCAATGACTGGTGGTGGCGACAATGTTGCATACCTTTGGACAACACATAATTCACCATCTAAAACTATTACAAAATTAGCTGGTTTCACAGAATCTGTTATTGCGTCAAGTTTTACATTTGATGGATCGTATTTGATTACAGGTGATATGACAGGTAAAGTTATAGTTTTTAAATCAACTAAAAAGGGACAATCATGGGTTCCCTTTGACAGAATTTTGGAAGATGTTTCGGAAATCTCATGGATTAAAGCTCATCCAAAACAGAACGTCTTTGCATTTGGTGGAGTGGATGGCTCAGTTATTGTTTATCAAATTGAACCAAATTTAGAAATGATTTTTTCAGGTTTTTCACATTCAACTGATTGTACTGGGGGTGAATTTGTTCAAACTGAAAATATGGATGAATTAAAGTTGGTCACAATTAGTGAAGATGGTAGTATTATTGGTTGGAATTGTTTCACACAACAAACAGAATTTAAGCTAGATTCAACGGTTCTAAAAGGTTTAACACCACCGTGGGTTTCAATTTCAGCAAATTCAACAGGAAAACTTGTTTCTGTTGGATCAAGGGATTCACAAGTTGCAATTATTAACACAGAAACCGGAGCACTATTGACATTTTTCAAAGCACTAGAATTGCAGGAAACTGATGATATTTTTGATGCATCAATTGAGACGTTGACATGGTGCGATACATTAAATTTGATGGCATTGGGATTAGTTTCAGGAGATATTTATATTTTTGATACGACTACCTGGAAAGTTAGAAAAACTTTAAAATGTAACGATGCAATCACCAAACTAATTTTTATCAAAAACTCGCCAATCTTAGTTGGTTCATCAATGGACGGTAAAGTGTATAAGTGGGATTCCAGAACTGGTGAATTATTATTCACCTGTGTTGGACATCATATGGGTGTTTTAGATTTTAGTATTGATTGCTCGGGTGAAAGATTAATTACTGCTGGTGATGATGGTGTTTCATTAGTGTTCAATATAAAATAACTTTGATTTTCAATCTTAATACTCATATCAGTCATCAGTTATTTATTTATTTTTTATTTAACTTACTTAATTTCTCATCTATAATCCTATCAATTAAATTACGTAATTGTGAACTATTATTTTCTAATTGATTTTCAAGGTTGATTTCAACTTGTCTGGCGATTAATTTACCAGTTAGGTCAACTTCAATGTTAACCCAATCTTTGACATTTTTTAAAGGCATTATAACTTTGGATTGTGTGTACGCGACCATCATAATCTTGAAAGTTTTTAAACTATAATTCACGTCAATAACCGTTAAACTCGTGCCATCAATACAAATAAAACCTTTATTAACAATATAATTAATAAATTCCGGGTCTCTTAATTCGAATTCAAAAATGATTGAATTACCTTCAGGTTTTTTCGAAATGATTTTTGCAATCGTATCGATGTGGCCTTGAACAACATGACCACCATATCTGACATCGCCCGAAATAGCTCTCTCCAGATTAACTTTATCATTTTTTTTCAAGCTACCTAGTGTTGTCTTTTTGAGCGTTTCTTGTGAAATTCCAACTTTGAAAGCATCTTTGCTAAATTCAGTAACCGTCAAACAAGTACCATTAATGGAAATTGAATCACCTAAATGACAATCATTTAAAATTTCCGAAGCATCTTTAATTGTTAACGAGACACCATTACCACCCGTTGAAGAGTTATCAAAGCTGTTGTATTCTTCAACTTCACCTATTATTTCAACTATACCAGTAAACATCACTTAAATTATAATGAAAAATTATATTAGCAAAGTGTAAATGCAAATATGAAAATGCTTTGCCTAATTATAGAATATATTTATATTCAGATAGTGTTATGAATCATCCTGCTGAATAATCAGAGTGGTAGTGTTACAACCCAAACTGCGTCTATCGACGCAGAAAATAATTCCAGTGAAAAATTTTCTTTAAAAACTGACGGTGTGACCGTTTTCTCTTTTTTCTTACATTCTTTTTATGATCAAAAATAATAAAGTTATGAGTTTTAAGTGTTAATAATTAAAATAGATAAAAAGAATATATAGATGACTATTATACAAGTGTATTGGAAATTTATATATTAATATCTATTAATTGGATTGGGAATTATCACCATATTTATTGATTCCAATTGGAAACCTTCATGATAAATGTGGTAAACGACTCCCATAAATTGATTTTCTATCTATTGTATACGTATATGATATGTAGATAATAGATATAAGAAAGAATTCTGCAGAGGTTGACTATGATTGTTTGGTTTATAGTCTGACTTTTGATGAAAGCTTACAAACTAATTGTAAAAGCTGACAATTTTCACCATTTCATGTGGTATTAAGCGATTGGACAGTCTTTGACTGGCCTAGTAAACAGTATTTATCGTTAATCTTTATAAGATGATCAGTTTACAGCCTTAGCAGTAAAAATAACATTCCTGAGTGTTGTGGTAGTCATGTTTGTTCATGATAATGGCATCGCTCTCAGAAATTAATAGGTCGGATTCCATCTCCGGAAATTTCCCATCCTCATTTTCTTATCCTTATCGCCCTTCTTATGGTCATGAAAGTGTTGCTGCCAAAAATGCCAATGACCGTACAGCTGTTTATAAATAGTTTTCATTTATTCCCATCTATTTTACAAATAATAATATTCTTTTATTATATTAATAAATAATTATCTATCTACAGTAAGAGAAATGTCTACTCAACAAAAAATTAAGGTCACAGTCCTAGGTGCCGCTGGTGGTATTGGTCAACCATTATCGTTGTTATTAAAAGTTAATCCGTATATTACCCATTTATCATTATATGATGTTGTGAATGTCGAAGGTGTTGCCGCAGATTTGTCACATATTGATACTGATGTTATCATTAGTTATCACTCCAAATCAAAGGATGATTTGAATAATGATTCATTAAAAAATGCTTTGTTGGATTCGAATTTTGTTTTAATTCCTGCTGGTATACCGAGAAAGCCAGGAATGACTAGAGATGATTTATTTAAGATAAATGCGTCAATTTGCTCCGAACTAGCAATTAGTATTGCACTTAATTGCCCAAATGCTTTCACAATGGTTATTTCGAATCCGGTCAATTCCACAGTCGCCATTTTTGAAGAAATCTTCAAAAAATATAATGTTTTAAACCCTAGGAAGTTATGTGGTATAACCGCATTAGACCATGTTCGTGCCAACACATTTTTAAGTCAGTTAACAACTGATAAGTTGCCAAATCACTTCAATGTCAAAGTAGTTGGTGGGCATTCGGGTGAAACCATTGTGCCATTATTTTCTCAAGTTAACGGAATTCCAGATGAAATTTTAAATAATAATGATGTTTTAGATTCTTTAATTCACCGGGTTCAATACGGTGGGGATGAAGTTGTTGAAGCTAAAAAGGGTACTGGTAGCAGTACGTTGTCAATGGCCTATGCTGCAAACAAATTTTTTAATGCAGCCTTGATGGGTTATTTAGGTTTGAAAAATATTCAAATGTCAAGCTTAATTTGTTTAGATGATAGCATTGATGGTGTTAAAGAATTCAAAGAAGTGTTATCTATATCAAACAAAGGCATTAAAATTCCAGAATTTTTTTCAATCCCTGCTAATTTCGGTAAAAGTGGTATTGAAAGTGTTGAATATGACTGGGTTAATAAAATGACCGATAGAGAAAGAGAAATGGTTGATGTTGCTTGCCAAGGTTTGAGTGATAGTATAATAAAGGGGCAAAGCTTTGTTAGAGGTAATTAGACAATATTATCTTATAGTTGGGGTTATTTTTATAAAGAATTTAAATAGTTTGTTTTCTATAATAAAAACATGAATAGTTTTTGCTTTTAATACCACATTCCGATTTTCGAATTTTTAAACAATTATAGAATTTACATTAAACAGTAATTATAAGCTTTCTTAAAAAACATCGAATTTTACGGTAATAATCTCATAGATAATAAAATTATTAAATTAATTTAAAAAAAAAAAAAAAAAAAAAAAAAACCAAAATCAAAAAAAAAAATTAAGAAAAAAAAAAGAAAATCAAAAGAAAAATAATGGTCGACTCACAAACAACAGGTTCAAGTTCTATAAAATCAAATAAAAGTAATTAACATTAATTAAAATTATTTGAAAATATAACTTGTCAGACAGCCAACTGCTCCCACCCAAGTTCATCCCTCCCGAAAGAGTAACATAAAAAAGGGTAAAGATCATTGCTCCTTTATTTGCAAGAAAAAAGGAATAAAAATATGATAGGCGTAAATTATTTAGATGACCAGATTGCTAAGAATCGTGATCAAGCTGTTAATAATAAACAAAATATCAAATCTCACTTTGAGGGTGCAGTGGTAACTATCTCATCAACCAAGTTGGAATCAGTGGCTCTTTAGAAGAGTCAAAGAGAGACGAAACCTATAGAAATGATCCTATGAAGTACGTCGACAAAGAAAGAAAAGAGAAAAAAATTGTTAATGGTATTTAGGGTGGGAAAACATATCTTTTTATACCATTCGCTATAATGAAAATTTCAATAAAATACTAATAAAAATTTTTCCTTCTATTTTGTGAGGGTTTTTCAACAGCAGTTTTGGCCTATAGGGTTTAGAGACATTGAACATTCTATCTTTAGGGTTTGAAGATACTAAACATTATATCCTTAGGGTTCAGAGATATTTCTTTAGGGTTAAATATTCAGATTGTAGAAATATAGTATGAATAATTGCAAGATATCAGTAGTACACTGGAATTATGTCATTAATTGTGAAGTGGTTTATGGAGAACCTACTATTACAGTTACGATTATGAAATCAAGTTATTAATCCAAATTAATAGTAAAACATTATTACATTTATACATTACAAAGAATCCAAATAAATTCTATCTATGCGTAATTAAGTTATATATAAAAATAGCTTTATTATTACTTTAGTAACATACAAACGAAGAGTTAAAAGAAAACACAATCCACCTTTAAAAAGACATCACAATTAGATGTAACCAATCTTGTTAGCAATATCTAAAGCATCGTAGTCAGCAGTTAATCTAACGTAAGCTTTCTTGGTACCATTTGGTCTAACTAAAGTGTTAACCTTAGCAACTTCAACCTCGTACAGTTCCTTGACGGCTTGCTTAATTTGGTACTTGTTGGATTTTAAGTCAACAACGAAAACTAAGGTGTTACCATCTTCAACCTTCTTCATAGCGGTTTCAGAAGTAACTGGTTGTTGGATAACTCTGTAAGCATCAAATCTTGGGTAGTGTGGAACAGATTTGGTGTATTTTGGAGATCTACTTAACTTTAAGGTCTTTGGAAGTCTGAAAGATGCAGAAGTTCTAACCTTTAAAGCCTTAGAGGAGTTGGTACCTTTAAGAGCAGCCTTCTTTGAAGCTTGAGCTTTGACAGTAGCTATATTAAAAGAAATAAAAATTAGATGTTAGTATCAATGTACAGCTTTTTTAAATAATCTAAAAATTCTTTCTCTCAAATGTGATTAGTTAAATCTGAGTTCATTTAAAGGGTGATCAGTTTCAAATGAGGGAATGGAAATGCTGTTGTTCTCTATTGTATAATCCATTAATCAGTACAACCTTGTCATTTGTCCAATGGTTTAATGATCACTCTTAATCGTTTCTGGTGACCATTAATATTGAAAAGCATTACATGTAATAATTTATAATCCATAACTTCCATTTAAAATATCAATATTTAATGCATTGGAATCGGAATTGAACTTCGTCCGTTTATAACTTGCAAATTGTATTGAGAAGAAATTCATTCTAAGTTGATAATATTATAAATCCATTGATCGAAATAAGAATAATTATAGTTTGTTTAAATGATATTAACATACATGAAGCCATTTTTGATGATTGTTATGGTATTACTTGAAATAAGCAAAAGATAGAGGAGACAGATGGGAAAAATGATAAAATTTTTGCAAGTGAAAAATCATTACTACTAAAACGAGAGAGCGCGAAAGTTATGAAGGTCTGCCAGATTCCGTTTCGTGTAAATAACTGGAGATTTTTTATGCAAAACCCCAGCGGTGCGAAGAGTTAGAGAGCATTGAGCCCTCACAAATAACACGTGATAAAATACAGGGTTTTTGATAAGCCATTCTTATCATTATCATGTTTTTATGTTTACTTTAAGTTTACATATAAAATTGGCTCACCATGTGCTTATGTGTATATATCAGTTACCAATAATTGTATAATCGTGAATATATTGAACAAATATAACTGATTACTGTTCCCTTCACATCCATACTTTGAACTTTATTTTAAATATCATTTAACAATTTTTATTTAATATATCCTCTAAAAAAATATATTCTATATATTTACAAGAATAAATAACACATGACTAATTGAATAATTTTTATAATTTCCAATTAACTAAATTCTTCTTCTAGCTGGAGCTCTGTTACCACCAAATGCAATTGGAGTTAAATCGGTAAATTTTGTAATATATTCTCTAATACCGCTACCTTCTTTACCCTTTAAAGCATCAAAAAATGCTTTTCTACCTTTACCAAAACCTCTAACAATAACTTCTAAATTGTTTCCCTCTTGCAATGCTTTCTTTTCATTAATAAGTTTAAAAACGTGAGATGACAACTGGAAAGTACCTTCATATTCACCTCTTTGAGCTTTTCTAAAACCCAAATAACCTGTTGATTGTGATAAAACAATTTTTTGTGGTAATGTTAGATAATATAAAACTTTTTCATTAAATGTTGCATTTGGATTTTTGGCCTCATAATTTAAGTCAACTTCAACTCTTGTTAATGTAAGAAAGGTATTATTTTTTCTAAAATTGCAATGTAACACATTCTTTAAAATTTTTGTATTTGTAGATTTTCTTAGTTGACTTTCAGCTTCTTCAGCAGCCTTTTTAACTTTAGTTGGGTTCTTTAATGCTGATCCAAATGTGGATGGTGAGTTTTGCTTAACACCCGTTGTGGAAAATGCTCTTAGGCCGAAGCTTGAACGCACACTCAATATATTTCTAAACATCGTATTGCTATTAGATATATAAATAATTCAATGAGATTTGAATGGAGTTTTTGTAATATCCAAAGGTTCAATTTCTGTCAATCTTGTACTCTAATGTCGTTCAAAAAAGTTCAATGCGCGAGAATCGTAAAATTTTCACATTTCATGAAGGTTACAAAAAAAAATATCAAATGCTGACATAAGCGGTTTTGGCTTTCTTTAGGTCATAGTTTCTTTGTTATTGAACATGACTTTTGTATATCTAGATATATCAATTGGTAGTAAGCCACATGGCAGAATAGTCATTGAATTATTTGATGATGATGCTCCAAATACTTGTCAAAATTTTAAAGCGCTGTGTCAGTCAAAGAAATTTAAATCAACCTATTTCCATAGAATTATCAAAAATTTTTTAGTTCAAGCTGGGGATACAAATATAACAACGTCTACTACTGAAAATTTAAAATATCCTTATATGGATATAATAGGTAAAGGTGGGGTTTCGATATATAGCAATGAAACTAATCCAAAGGGATTTTTCAAAGATGAAAATCTAATACCTATTGACAAATCATTTCTTGTATGCATGGGTAATTTAAATAAACCTGATACAAATACTTCACAATTTTTTATTACAACATCACCATCACCGCACTTAAATGGTAAACATTCTGTTCTTGGTAAAGTTATTTATGGTAAATCAATTGTTAGAGAAATTGAAAGGGTGAACGTAATTTCGAACAAAATATCGGACCCTGATGCTTGGATACCAATTGAGAGCGAAAAGATAGTTATTGAGGATTGTGGATTATGGGAAAAAGGTGATGATTTGCCTAATTATAATTCATGTTATGACCAGATTGGTGGTGACATATATGAAGAATATCCAGACGATAACGAAATTGAAGGATTGGATTTTGAAAAGCCAGAAATGTCTTATAAAGTAGTTTCTATTATTAAAGGATCTGCAACTTTATTATTTAGAGAGAAAAAGCTAAATGAAGCTTTGATGAAGTATCGTAAAGCATTAAGGTATTGTAATGAATTAATTCCTGATGAATCCAAGGAAGAAATGTTTAAACAATTTCAAGAAATAAAGAAAACACTATTTTTAAATTTGTCTTTGGTTTCATTACAATTAGGGAAGTACAATGAATGTATTGATTACTGTGGGTATCTTTTACAAATGAGTGATGTTAAGTTGACCGATGTTCAAGCAAGTAAAACATTTTATAGACTAGGAAAAGCCTATATTGGTTTGAAAAAATATGAAACTGCATTAGAAACGTTACGAAAGGGATTGATGGTTAGTCCTAATGATGCCACCATTCAAAAGGAGCTAGATACAGTTGAGAAATTAGTTAATGATGCAAAAAAAGAAGAAAAGGCTAGATATGCTAAATTTTTTAATTAGACTAAGAATTGTAGGTATAGGCGATAATAATAATAATGAAAAATTTTCCCATTTCTGTAAAAACATGTGATCTTCCACAGATCTGATATAATTTTATCTTTTTTGATAAGATCTAATCTCACCTCACTTAATTATTTTACCTTACTAGTAATATGTTTCTTTGTCTGATAAGTTGAGCACTAGCATATTAGCTCTGTTATTAGTAGATGACTCCAAATTTTTCCGATACTGAAAATGATTCGGAGGTATCAATAACATTTGATAAGTTGGATCTTTCAGACTCTTCCACTCGACTATCGAATATTTGTTCAAAATTGACAGAAACGTTTCAGGTTGAACCTGTAACACCAATGAAACAACGAAGAAGGCATAGTGTTCTACGTCGAATGTCTATTGGTGCAAATGTCGAAACAATATCTAAAGACAACAAAATTCAGATTAATTTACATAAAGACGAGGATGAGAATGAGGAATTATCAAGAAGATCAAATTCCCAAAATTGTCAAATTTCAGACTTTCAACCAATAAAAGTATTGGGTCAAGGAGCATACGGCAAAGTCTTTTTAGTAAAGAATAAGAAAACAGGCAGATTGTTTGCTCAAAAAGAACTTAAAAAAGCATCCATTTCTTTGAACGAAAAAAATGTTGAAAGAACTATATCAGAAAGGAAAATTCTTTCAGCTGTTACTTCACATCCAAATATTGTTAAATTATTTTATGCATTACATGATGATTCAAAATTATACTTACTTATGGAATATATTCCCGGAGGTGAGTTATTTCAATATTTAGTTAAACAAAAATTTTTAAATGAACGTAATACAAGTTTTTATGTTTCACAAATGGCCATGGCATTAAAGTTTCTACATGGTTCAGGTATAGTTTATAGAGATTTAAAACCTGAAAACTGTTTATTAGATAGAGATGGGTATTTAATTTTAACTGATTTTGGATTGGCTAAGCAGTCCACAAATAATGATGATAATAATGAGAATTGGTGTAGTTCTATCATCGGAACACCAGAATATTGTGCACCTGAAATTATAAGAGGAGATGATTATGGAATGAAAGCTGATTGGTGGTCTTTAGGTTGTGTTACATTTGATCTTTTAACTGGATCACCTCCATTTACAGGAAATAATCATAAAGCAATTGGAGATAGAGTGTTGAAGCAAAAACCAAAATATCCATTTTATGTTACCTCTGAAGGTAAAGAACTACTAAATAAATTATTAAGTAAAAATGCAAATAAAAGGTTCGACGTCGATAATAATTGGGATAAATTCATTAATCACCGATTTTTCAGGTATTTTAAATTTCAAGAAATCAATGATCGTAAAGTTACACCACCAATTATACCAATTATTACCGATTTAGAAAAAGCTGAAAATTTTGATGAAATGTTTACAAGTATGAAATTGAGCGATTTGGGTGTTCCAATTGAGGATGTAGATAAGCCTAATAATGGTCAAGATTGTTTTTCAGGTTTTTCTTATACTGCTAGCAATAGTTTTATTGAAACTTATATAACGTAACTGTAAAATATAATTATTGATTTTATTTTGGGCCTTCTATAATTCAAAGACTCTACAAGGTAAACCAGCCCTTTTTAATGAAGATTCCGTAAGATTCCAAGGTACGCCGAATATACCAGCATTAATTTTAGGCATATTAATTAAATAAGCAGACTCATCTAATTTATAATTAAGCTTATTCTCATAATTAACAATAATTTGTCTGGCATTAATATTTTCTATCAACTCAGGTGTTAATAATTTTTTTTTCAAGTCGACTAAGGCCAATTCAGTATACTTAGCTATTTCTTCAGCAGGTTCTTGGCCCATTACACTTGTAAATAAACAAACAACTAACATATTTCCTCCAGTTTCATTAACATATCCCTGATCTTTCATAGAAACAGGTAATAATAATGATGTTCCCAATAATTCACTTGGACTTGACGCAAAAGAATGACAATAATTACGATATAATTCATAGGTGGAATAAAATTGTTTTTTAAATACTAAAGCGATTCCACCACCCCAAACACCAAGACAATTACAAGCATGTGCAAGCAATAATGGTGATTTTAGTTTTGATAGTTTATTGGTAATCTGAAACAGATCCCCTTGTACGTATTGAACAATGGACATTTCTATGCTATCCTGACATCATAAATTGCTGTCAATTGGATAAAAAAAACAGTCGTATTTAAAACATGGCGCAGATTTACAAAATAATTTATTATTTTTCCATCATGAATGGTAATCATCTTTCAATAGATATTCGGGCTTCCTAGGCTGTAAAATGGATCCAGAACTTAAAAAAGATCTACAACTATTGGAAAAAACATTACATTCTACTCATTTATCCACAAAAAATAGATTCCTTTCAATTTTGCACGATAGTATATATTTAAAGAAATTACATGATACATATTATTCAACTATACCAATAATACCTAACGAAAGATGCGGTAACTGGTATGTTCCAACTTACCTGCAATCGTCATACTTTAAGTCAACGGATGGGCATACAAATAACTGGTCATTGTCCACAAGAAGACTAAATTTACATTTATTACCAATCCTTCTTGAAAATGATGGAATTTTAATAGTTGATTCTACAAGGCGTGGTAAATTAATGCCCGATTCAATGAGCAAGACAATCCCAATCTGGTGTTCAATTATAAATAAAATTTTTTTTCCCCAATATTCATTTGATAAATTATTATTCACACCAGAAGGAACTGTCTCAGACTATGAAAGAGAAAGAATTTTAGATATTTTACCGGATTGTTATAATAATTTAATTAAAGTTATGCAAAATTTTAATGACTTAAAAAAATGGGGAATAAATAAACCCTTAAGACCAATATGGATCTATCCAAGTAATAAAAGTGTCCCTGAATTAGATAATTTGAAAATAAATTATTTACCAATCGTTTTAGTAACTGTCAGTGAAAAATGTCAAGATGGAGAAAATAAAATCAGAGGTTATACTTATGTTCAAGGTGCTGGTGATGATCATGAACTATGGTCAAATGGTTTAACACCTGATCTATTTTGGAGAGAATATAGCTTAGAGAATAATGGGAAATTTAATGGACTAATTAATTTATCGGAATATGAAGTAATTGAGATTGTGAAAGACATAGTAGCAGAGGATAAGTTTAAAAAATTTGAAAAATATGACAAAGATTTTTTTTGGAATGGTAATAACGGAAGTATAAACTTCACGAAGCAGTTATCAGTATGTAAAATCGAAAAAAATTTAAAATTTAATGGTAATTTTAGTAGTAATAATGAATTTGATAAAATTATTGTTTTAGAAGAAAGCTTCCAATTTAATCCCACTGATGAAAATTTAAAAGTGATCAAAAAGTATATGTTATCTTCAAACTCAAAAAAGTCTTCAAAATTATTAAGAAAAGAATTGAATGGGATTATTGAAGTAATTAATGAGGCAATAATGAATAATGAAAATAGCAAGTTATTAATTGTTTGTAATAATGGTGAAGATTTATCCATTGGTGTATTACTTTGCTGTTTAAGTTTATTTTATGACGAAAACTGGAATAAACTGAATAACAGAGTTAACCCCCCCCTGAGTATTACCAAAATAACAATTCGTCAACATTTAATTAAAATAATTGAAAAAGCAAAAGTTAATCCAAGTAGATCAACTTTAAATGCAGTAAATAGTTTTTTAATGTCATAGACATAGAAGATTTACAATTTTAGAATATCAATATACGCATTGATTTTTATACAGAAATAAAAGTAAATTAAACAGAAACAATATATATATAAATATAGTGGAAAACAAATTAATATAGATAAAATAAAAAATAAAATAAAATGAAGAACAAAATATATAATGAAAATTTTAGTCAATATCAACATGAACAAAAAAAGTAATACATTAATTTTTAGATTAATCTTTCTTCTCGTAACCGTTAGTTTCATTAATTGCATCTGATGAAGCGGCTCTACTTTTAGGACGAGGCGTTGAAATATATTCACTTGGCATTGCTGCTGGATGATAATAAGCAGCTGCAGATGAAGTATAGTAAGCAGGCTGGATTTGATAAGGACGCATATTAGGTTGTTGTGGAATATAGGAATAATAAGCAGCAGGTTGTTGATGTTGATTAAAAAAACCAGGTCTTGAAGGTGTAGAAGGAGCAGATGCTACATATTGAGGGGCAGCATAAAATTGCGCTTGCGGACTCATGACATATTTTGGATAATCATTTTGATAATTTTTTCTATGATAACTATAGCCATAACCATCATTATAATTTCCCGAATAAAATGAAGATTTCGAAAACTTTTTAAAATTTTTATCCTTCTTGTGGTAATTAGGATAACTTTTATTACCATGAAATTTATTATTATAGCCAATATCTGAACCGCTTTTAGAAGATTCAGTATCAGGCTTTCGTTTGTCACCATCACCATCGTCGTCATACTGTGATTCAACAAAGGAAGGATCAACTGTTATATTATCACCATTACTACCACTACTTGTAATAATTTCAATTTCAACATCTGATTCCTGATCATCCAATAATGGAGTAGAATTCTGTGATTCACTGTGTTCTTTTGCTTTAGTTTCAATCGATTTTGAAGAAATGCCTAATTCTTCAAAAGCGGGCATAACTTTCATTGCAGTTTCTCCGTCAATACTTAGATTATTATTTGATAACTTAACAACATTATTTAAATATAAATCATTGATTTTTTTCTTCTTATTATTTTTTTGTTTTCTCTTTTTTGATGGATTACCACATCTATCTTTACCATAATAAATATTTAATTTTGAATATTTATTATCAAAAGATTCATTAATAACCTTTGATTGTGAACCATTAAATTCGTTAACTGCTTTAATACAATCAATAATATTGGAAAAATTAATAAATGCACAGCGACCATTTTTAAAAAAATTAATTTGTTCAATCGAACCGAATACTGAAAAATCACGTCTTAAAATATCTTCATCAGGTATGCAATGGTAAATTCTTTTAACTTTCTTTGAAGAATTCTCAAGATCATTTTCAATTTCAGATTCAATATCAGTAATTTCTTCATCATTTTGCTTATCATTCTCATTGTCATTATTAATAATTATACTTTCAATCTCATACTCATCTTCATTTTCCTCAAGAATACCGATATACAAATTTCTAGTTGCACCATTTTTAACAGCTTCAAGAATATCATCGCTTAATGGACCAGGATGTCTACCCCAACCAACCTTTAAACATCTTGAACGAACATAAATTCTATGTAAGTCAGTTCTGGCCATAAATTGTGCCGCATCATTTGCATAAATAAATGTAACAAAGGCAACTTTTTTATCATGTAAAATTTTCACGGATTGTAATATACCACCTCGAATATTATTACAAATATCCTCAACTGTAGTATCATTTGCTAAATTACCTAAATAAATTGTTCTATTACCGATATTTGAGGGTATTGAATCAACTAAGTTCAAACTCGAATTTAAATTACCATAATCAAACGAATTGTTTGAATTTGTAAATTCTAACGAATGAGAACTCACTGACGATCTTGTTGTACGAGTATTTGAATTGAGTTTTGTTAAAGACTGACTTCCGGATGAATACAAAAATGGTGGATTTGGCTTATTTTGACTGTTAACTGATTTATAGAAAATTTGATTTGAAATTTGCGGTGAAGAAAATGAAGTTGAAGAATTTGAATACAAATCATGCTGCTGTTGCTTAATGATCTCAAAACTGTCAGTTGTTTCATTATTATTTAGATATAAATCATCATCATAATTTTCGAGTTCATCATCATCATTAATAACAAGATTGTTATTATCATTAATATGGTTGTTGTTATTTGCATAAAAATCTGAATTACGATCATTTGAATAAAAAATTTTACAATTTGATAAGATTGAATTTTGTAAAGGTAACTGTTCAACACATTTAACCGAACTTGAAATTGAAGTGAAATTAGCAAAGGCAGCATTTTTTTGAGCAAAATATTTTAAGCTTTCTAGTAAACCAAATTTTGATAATTCAGCTAGAATTTGTTTCTTTGAAATATTAAATGGTATATTCGCCAAACAAACAGCCCTGGTAGCACCATCATTTTGAATTGCAGATTTTATGATATTTGATAAAGGAGGAGAAATTGCGGGAACAATTTCTAGATCATTACAATTTAGAATATGTTTCATTTCTTCTAAAATTTCCAAAAGTTGCTGATAACACTTATTTGCTGTGAAAATATCAATAAAAGATATTGTAACGGATCTCAGTTCAGTTGCTGAATCATCTATTAGATCGAAATGACAATTTTCAATCGGGCCATATTCGATTAAATCCAAAATTTCTTTTAATTGGATGTTTGACGTCAAATTAAGCAGCTGAATTGATCTGGTTGAAATAGATTGAACATTCTCTTTTGATATTGAATTCAATGGGCTCGAAACTTCACCATTTGAACTATTAACATTTTCGTTTCCATTTTCAGTTTCACTATTACCAATAACATTTTTATTTGGAATTTCGCTTTCTTCATTGCTTTCATCATTTTCCAGATTCTCGTCGGTGTCATTTTCAATTATTGATTCTGGATTTGAAATTTCAGAACCGGAGTCACTAACCTGAATAAGTTTTGATTGTAAATTTTTTGAGATTTTTTTGTTAGAAGGAGTAGTATCATAACCATTCTGAGTATTATTGTAATTATGATTCTGATTGTGAGTATAGGGTGGAATATGATTGCTGGTATAGTTATGATTCTGATTATAATATTGCGAGCGAGAGTTCGAAGATCTTGAAGCACTGTGTCTGAATTTTTCGCCGACGGGCGATGAAATATAAGATTCGCTTGGTTGATAAAATGGTGAACCTAGAAGCATTTGTTTTGGTAACATCCTCTGAGCGTAATTTTGGTCAAATTGTAGAGGAACAGGCGATTGAACAGATTGGTGAAGTGGCACAGAGATCAGTTGAACACCGTGTGGGCTTGAAACATGATATGCTTGACTACCATTGATATTACTAAGATGTGGTGGTGGAGGTAATTGAATTGTCATCATGGAACGGTTATTCTTAGCCTTAAAATATTGACGTTCTAGTCGTTCTGGTCGTTCTTGCTGCTGTGGTAGTTGTTCTGGGTGATACATTTTTTTTTCCTAAACACTTTTTTTTATAATATTTATGAATAGAATTGAATAAAACAGAAAACGCTGTATAATAAAACGAGAGGTATCAATTTAAACGAACGTGAATATCTTATTTATATTTAGCAATTCTAAATAACCACTATAATATTTCAAAAATCTTTATTCAAATTCTATTAGTAAACTGGTTTTTCAAGCTGTTTCCTAAATCTGTTTAACTGAGTATAGCAAAGATTCAATAAATTTCAGGTTGTAGTAAACAAAATCTGATATTTTCTCTTTATTAGTAAACTATAATTATATTTAGCAACCAAACAGTATAACAGGACCAAATGCTAAGATTTATGAATGTTCGAGTAAGTTCTGATTTATAAAGAAGCACTATAAGAAACGGTCAAATAGAGCTGAGTAGTATGGAGAGAAGTGAAATAGGAAAATAAATTTCAAGAGCAAGAAATCCAAGGGAAATAGACAATACTGACTTGAAGGAGCCAAAATGACACGAATTGACTGGGTAACGTGGATGAGGCGATTGAAATCGGCAATTTCTATGTTTCCACTCTTCCAATTTAAAAAGAAGTGGGCAAACAACCAGTCATTCTTCAACCCTCCACCTTAGGTTCCAAACCCATGCCTAAATAGGCAATTTACACTCCTTCCATGCATTTGGCCGCATTGAGACGCTAAAACTATACGGTAGAAAAAATTACCAATCGGACTTAGAATTTACCGGAAAGTAAGGCAAATTCAGGGTAACAATCATGGTAATATTCATGGCAAATTTAAGATGAAGTTCAAGGCTACGAATGTAATGAACGCAATGGTGGTTATGCTAATAACGTATGTGTGAAATATTTCCTGTAATTACATGGATGGTTATTTTTTTTTTCACGATCAGCACAATTAAAGAGGTTTCCTTTAGGCCACGTAATCATAAAATAATGGAAACCAACAACAGTCGTTTAAACGCGGATATCCAAGTCGATTGATGATGCAGAGTATCATAAATTAGGAATACTTCCACAGTTATTTAAAGTACGAGATGTGAGCATGATTTACGGGTTGCAATTTCATACTTTAGTCGCCGTGCAATTGCGAGTCAACATATTCATACAAGACACTAAATAATCACTAATATCTTTGTTACAACAACTGGCAATCTCATTAGCAACGTAATACTAGCCCATATCTGGAAATTGCATATGTGGTCAAACAGGAAATGTATAAGATTTCGCGGCTTGTTCTTTGATTAACATTCCATTTATTGTTTGTAGGTGGACTTATTGTGAATACTGTGAATGCTTCGTAACTCTCTCCCTAGAAGTGTAGCAAGTGAACGCTTTTCCAGCAGAGGGAAAACAATAGGAAGCGAACGTATTGTTTTGGAAACAAAATTTGATGTAAAGGTCCAGACTGGAATGAAATTATGAAACGAGTTAGAAGAGAACCTGAAATTTTAGGCACATGGCTTTTTATCCCATCTTGAAACAAAACTACTAGACTGTTTAGGAAATAATTTTAAAAAGAAAATTTACCGCCCTGTTTTAATGAAATCAATTTCATATCTTTTTCTTTTATTATCTTCGAAAAATCTTATAAATAATAAACTATAAACTATTCTAAATTTTATTTAGAAATTTGATTTAAGCTGATGAAACTTTTGCAACGTGCTCCAATAAGTCAACAACTCTGGTGGAATAACCATATTCATTATCGTACCAGGAGATCAACTTAACGAAAGTAGGGGTCAACAAAATACCAGCCTTTGCATCGAAAATCGAGGATCTTGAGTCAGAAAGGAAATCACTTGAGACAACAGCATCTTCAGTGTAACCGACAACACCCTTTAATTCACCTTCAGATGCCTTCTTCATGACAGAACAAATTTCTTCGTAAGAAGTTGGTTTCTTTAAGTTAACGGTTAAATCAACAACGGAGACATCGACAGTTGGGACTCTCATGGACATACCGGTTAACTTACCAGCTAAAGATGGTAAGACCTTACCAACAGCCTTAGCAGCACCAGTGGATGAAGGAATGATGTTACCGGAAGCGGTTCTACCACCTCTCCAATCCTTGTGGGATGGACCGTCAACAGTTTTTTGAGTAGCAGTAATGGAGTGAATGGTGGTCATTAAACCAGATTCGATACCGAAGTTATCGTGAATAACCTTGGCCAATGGAGCCAAACAGTTAGTGGTACATGAAGCGTTAGAGATGATGTTTAAGTCCTTAGTGTATTCTTTTTCGTTAACACCAACAACGAACATTGGAGCGTCCTTTGATGGAGCAGTGATGATAACCTTCTTGGCACCAGCCTTAAGATGTTTAGAACAGCCTTCGTTATCCTTAAAGACACCGGTGGAATCAATAATGTAATCAACACCATCTTTACCCCATGGGATGTTTTCTGGGTCTCTTTCTTGGTAAACTTCGATTTTTTGACCGTCAATAACTAAGTATTTACCTTCTGAGGAGACTTCACCCTTGTATTTACCGTGAGTGGAATCGTACTTGAACATGTAAGCAGCATAATCAGCACCAATGAAAGGATCATTGACTGCAACAATCTTAATATCTGGTCTAGTTAAGGCGATTCTTAAAACTAATCTACCGATTCTACCGAATCCGTTAATACCAACAGTAATAGCCATTTTTTGTAGTGTGTGTGTATGTGTGAATTTAAAATATTATATAAAGAGATGTAAAATCAATTGATATATTATATTGAAAGAAAATAAAATAAATAATTATATTAGCAGCAGTAAAAGGGCAAAATTCTCTGATGGAAGGAAGAGCAGACATGTCTATTTATATAACCTGCTCAATTGTCATTCCGCGAACCACTGATCGTGCTCAGTTGATGCTCCGGACAGGTGTGGTTATGGGTTTTAATTATATATGATGACTCTATATGCTTTTGTATAGTATAACACGCCACATGGTCAACTAATTACCACCCGTATTCCGTAACCCTAGTGAACCTCTACTTTTATATATATATTATTTTCGAAATCACCATGTGTGGTACTGATGCTGATTAAACATTTTTCCAAGTTTACCTAATCAAGTGCTCTCCATCTTATTTTCGAACAGATCAGTTGAGGGGATGGGTGATCTCCGGGTCACTGCTCACCACCGTCAACTAGAATAACATGTTTTTTACAATATACAGCTTACGCATTGCAACCACAATTCAATTGACATAGGACAAGTACTTCATAAACTGGTCCACAGATATAAACTACATTAATGGTGTATACAATACACATCACTTGACAATTGCCAAAAAACACTAGAATTTCTGGATTTTTGCCCATATGTGAATTTTTTCTTATCAAATTATGACGGTATCGGCGCACCAGAGTATCACCATACACTACTTTGACTAGAAAATTCCAAACATATGTTGTTCAGATGTTGCGGGTAATTGTTGGTCTGTTCAATTTTCTAGGAGTGTTCATCTTGTATTGTAAATGTGCCACCCATTGGTCGACCATCTGCGATTGGGTACCACTTGTTATTGATTTATTGTTTTCAGTTTATTGTCTACTAAAGCCCCGGTCTACAATATACTGCGTTGCTCCGAATGCAGTCCCCGGAGAGAGTTGGAGATGGAGATGGAGATGGATATATAGAAACGATCCAAGTAGCGTAAAAGTGGCTGGTGAGCGATATACGCGACGACGCGACGACGACAACCTTGAGTGTCGACGCGACTATAACGACGACTGCCAGCACCACAGGCCGATAATTCGAACTGTGGCGAGTGTCAATAAGTGGCTCTTTCGCTGTGTAAACTTTCCGACCGAGACCTCCCAATTGGGCGATTTAACCGAATATAATCTTTCCAATATGATTAATAATCGCTGGATATAAATATCCGTGGATATTCCCCTACTGACAATTGCATTCCAATGAACTCATAGTTAACAGAATTAACTTGAATCAATATTAAATACGCTACAATGTCATTTTTAGAAAAAAACGCCTCCGGTATACCATTGTTAGGCTTCGGATTAGGAACCTATTATTTTAAGCGTGCCGATAACCAACCTGTTAACGATAAATTAGTTACAACACTAGTTTCAGCTGTTAAAGATGGATTTCATCACATTGATTCTGCTGAATGTTACCATAATGATGTTGAATTGGGTGAAGCATTAAGTAAAATTACTGAAACCATTCCAAGAGAAGAGTTATTCATAACAGACAAATACTATAGTGGTTTAGGCGATTTCAGTGATCATTCGAAATTTTCAGATCCATATGATAGATTAGAAAAATTATTGAAACAAATTGATACACCATACGTCGATTTATATTTATTACATTCTCCATTTATTAAAAAAGAAACTCATGGTTTTGATTTAAAAGGTGCCTGGAAATTTATGCAAAAAACCTTGGATGATGGATTGGCCAAAAGAATCGGAGTTTCAAATTTTACTGTTGATGACTTGAAAGAAATTTGGGACACCACTGCTTCCAACCCAACTGTTAACCAAATCGAATATAATGCTCTCTTGCAAAATCAGACTCCACATATTGTTGAATGGTCGCAAGAACATGGCATCACCATCGAAGCATATTCACCATTGGGCCCATTGACCAAAAGAAAAATAACTGAATCAAATGAAATTGGTTTGGAATTCCTAAAATTGTTAACAAAATTATCCGAAAAATATGGTAAGACTGAAACTCAAATTTTATTAAGATGGGTTATTCAAAGAGGTATTGTTCCAATCACCACAACTTCAAAAATTGAAAGATTAAATGAATTAAAGGGTGTTTTTGGATGGAAGTTAGATGATGCAGATGAGGAGTTAATTACTGATTTAGGTTTGAAATTTAAGCCTGTTCTAAGACAATATTGGAAAGGAGACTTTGGCAAGTATGATGACGAATTATAAATTTGTTTATCTTTTATTATTTTCGAAGCTTTTTTTTTTTAATTTTTTTATATCTATCCTAAAGTAAGATTAAATATTTCATTAAACATTATACAATTATATAAGTCCTTCCCTATAAAACTAATTTTTTTTACATATCTCTTGCGTTTCCATTATTAATATTACCATTACTACCATTTTTCCAATTAAATAATGACGTTGAACTTCCAACATTAATTTCCATTGGCCTATCGTTATCTCCAAAGTCTTCCATGCCATTTGAATTGTTATTGTAAGTCGGCCTATGATGATTGACGTGTTGATGTCTATGATGATTTGAGTATTGATTACGATTACTATTATCACTGTGATTATGTTCTTGACGTTGATGCTGATGCTGTTGACTTGAATCTGAATTATATGATACATCATCTAATTTTTGTTTTTTCGATTGCGTCGTATCGAAATCAAAATCCATGAATGGCAAACCCAATGATGCATCGACACCAAAATCATTTAACATCAGCAGATCTGAATATGATTTTATCGAATCCATTGATAAAATAGAGGGAAATTGCAAATCACCTGTTGGAGATTGTGTGTTTTGCTCTTGGGATTCTTGACTCAAATGTGCCTGCTGTTGTTGTAATTGAATTTGTTTTTGTAAGTCCTGTTGTTTTTGCAATTGCTGTTTTTTCAACAACAGTAATTGTTGTTGTTTCACAATTTCATTGTCATCAACCTGTTGTAACATTGAATTCAGACTTTGTTCTTCCTGCTGCTTTGGATCAGCTGATAAAAATGAAAACAAATCACTACCCGATGGTAACGATTTTAAGTCTTTATTTAATTTAATTTCTTCTAATTGATTGTATGATCCCATGTTATCAGGATTCCATGTTAGTGGTTGCTGTGATTGCTGTTGTTGTTGCGACTGTTGCGATTGCTGTGGTTGTTGCGGTTGCGGCGATTTAGCATTAACTGGTTGCCTCATTTGTTGTTGTAATGTAGTCAAATGATAGTTACCATTTGACTTAGTTGAAAAAATATCATTTAATGCACTCTCATCATTTTTAACCGGGTAGCTTTCATTATCATCAGAATTATCATCAGAAATTGCAACATTTTTCAACGGAGAACCATTTGATCTTTTTTTAGTGTCTTTCTTCAAACTTTCAATTGGATCAACAGTATTGCTATTATTGTTGTTACTATTACTACTATTATTATTGCTATTTAATTTGGGTTGCGACATTATTGAATCGACTGCATGTTCTAAACAGACAATACAATTTTTTGATAGACAGCCTAATAGGCCAATACTTGTTTCTAATTTTAATTCACTAATAACGGACGACAATAAGTTTTTCGCTTCTTGAAATAAGGCACCACCTCTGGTATATTCCAAAGAATTTCTAGCAGCAAGCAAAGAAAATCTTGCCATTTGTCTTGAAATATTCATTGGTAGTGGTAGAAAATAAAAATTATGTTTTGGTGTGTTTAAAATTTTGAAAATCATTAAAATTGCTGTTGTCGCTTGTTGAATACTAATGTAAGCTGGAGAACATTTTGAATTTGAAGATTCATTTGCTAATAATGGCATATAAATCAAAGCTTTTGTTTGATAATAAAGATAAAGCAACGTTAACTGTGTATCATTTAGTTTATCAAAATCATTTAAATTATTATTTGATAATTTTAATAAATCAAACGAAATTGCTGAAGGTAAATTTCTTTTCCAAGAATCTAACATATCTTCTAATAATAAACATGTTGATTCTGTGAAACTCGATTGCTTTAGACCATTATTTCTTCTGAAAATTGTATCTACAATTGTACCTAGGATTTTTGAGTACCTCATAACACTTAAAGCAGAATCACAAACTTTTCCAACTAATGATAACTGGATATTATTGTTAAAAGTAATCAAATTTATATCCGAGTCCTTATTTTCAGATTGAGAAGAACTTGATGATGGTAATGCACATTCAATTTCATAATCTTTCAGCAATCTTGGAACACCCAAAATAAACGAATTAAAACTATCCAAAGTATAAATACACCAAAATAAAATTCTTCTTTCACCTTGCTGTAGTTTGGAAACACTTGAACCATTATAACCTAGAACTGCGGCAGGACATCTATGCAATCGTAATTGTTGTGACATTGTGATCATTTTACCTCTTAATTCATAACTAGTATTTAAATCACCTGTTGCCAGGCAATATAATAATTCAATTGTAACAATCTGTAAAGAAGAAATTGAACAAAGTGATGACATATTTGATTTTATAAATTCTTTGATTAAGTGATCATAATACTGTAAAATCTCACTATTACCTGAAGAAATGTTATTTAAGTCATTTTTTATAGTTTCACCGATATTATTTCTTTCATTTGAAAGCATCACTAACGTTGTTATAATAACCAATAGCTCACCAAATTTTTCAAAACCAATCAACTCGCCATTCAAAAACTTTGTTTCTCTGCTCTTATTAAATTTAATATAGTTATTCATGAAAATTTCTTTATTCAAAATTGGTATAATTGTATTCCAAGTATTGAAAAAAATTGTAATACAAAGGTCAAGATTCATATGATTTGGTAAATTTAAGCTTTGAAAAAATTGAATAGATTCTTCCTTTTTAATTTCATTAAAATTGGTAGATTGAAAAGTAATTGGGTATAAATTATATCTATTTTCTTCATTGTAGGCCTCCTTTAATAAAGCAATTGATCTTGCGGTTAGATAAGGCGCTTTTGAATTAAATCCATGAACATTTACTAATTTTGCAAAAAGGTTTGGTATAAACAATGTTTCTTCAGTTGACCTTGGAATGGAAGCAGCAATAAGATTTGCCAAATTAAGGAAATTTTTTGTTCTTAATTTATTTTGCAAAGAAATTGCCGCAGCTGCACCCGGTGCATTAATTTGTTCAAAAGAATTAATATTGAATTTACTATAGTGAAAATTATGACTTATACTATCAGGTGTTGAATATATTGAAGACGCTTCATCATCGCTTAAATCACCATTATCAATATCAATTGATCCAGCAATTGAGACAGGTCTATTATGAACGGAATGCGGATAGTTACCACAATTACAGGTTTCATCATGTAAGTGATGATCAAGTGATTTAACTTGTCCCTGTTGATTATTCAAAATTGACAAATTCTCAATATTTAATTTTTTGATATTTGAATTACTATTGCTCAATGACGGCTCCTCGGAACCACTTCTTGAAAAAGAGTCTTCCAATGCTTCCCTTTTGATTTTGATATTATTATCAATATCAAGATCATTATCTAAATCTTTAATTTTTGTATCAAGATCCATGTCGATATCGGCGCTTGTATTGAAATTTTTGCTACCTTTCGGACTAGCATCTTCCATTTTAACATTAATTTTATTATTACCATTATCGTTAGCCTTTAGCTGACCATCAGTATTTGATTCACTGTTATTGCTATTTTTCAGGGACAATAGTTTCTGCAACTTTTTGTTTTCATATTCTAATTCTCTCACTCTTTCTTCTAATGATTCAGTGTAACCTCTTGGGAAAGCTTTTCTAGCTAACTTATCAGTGAAAATACATTCCAGGCCAACTGCCTTACAGTTTGCACACGGTCTCTTTTCACCATGAACATTGAAATCGTTATTATTTATATCGCTATTGTGACCATTATCGTCATCATCATAGAAGCATCTGATTTTCTTTTTCCTACATCTATCACAAGCAACTGAAACCCTTGTTGAATTTGAGCCTGGAGTTTTGATTGTTTTAGACTTTGATGATGATTTCGAATTATTGCTGTTATTGCTGTTTTTGCTGTTTGTCGTGTTATTGTTATTATTACTATTGATATTCGTAACGTTATGATTCGAACTATCAATTGGCGCCATTGTAAACTTTATTTGGATATAAAGTACATAAAATATGTGGATTAATTATAGATTAATTGGAATTTCAAGTTACACATTGACAATAAATTGACGTTTTTTTTTACTGATAGAAAAAAAATCCCATCAATTTTCTTCCCTTACCAAATTGGTTTTGATGGGGAAAAAATATCCATAACTGTTTTCCACAGTGAGTCACATATCGGTTGTACGGAGTTTGAATTAATTTGTTATTATATATAATGTAAACACAGTTTATATGTCTTCTCCAGACCTACATGGTTGAGAGATGTATATTTGTAGGAGCTCAATAGTATTGTCTAGGTTTAGGATTGTTTAATTCGGATGCTATTCATTGGGCGAGGTTGCATTATAATCGTCATAGAAAATACGATTATAAGCACTACTAAATTACTAAATTACAATCACACTTTTAATTATAATTACAATTATATTCACGATAATAATAGGACCATCCATAATTACGATCATAATTAACTGCGAATCTCATAAGCAATGGTAGTCTATACGCAGGACAACGGAGTTGAAGGGGAATATTGAACGCAAAATCGCAACTAAAGACCAAAGAATTTATTTCAACCTGACTGGTTGTAGTCTATCATACGACGTGACATGAAGTAACGAAGATAAAAATTCTGATTAACACCATCCTAGTCGACGATATTTCTATTCAATATCAAAAAAGCAGATAACAGTCTGTAGTCACCATATAGAGAACCCACAGAAAAGACCTTTTCATGAAATAATGTGTGAGACACGAATTTTTGCACTACAAAAAAAAATATTTGAAACTTCCAACTTGAAATATTTAACAGCACACTTTTATTCACTTCTTTTACAAATATGCAGTATTTGAACTGTAACTCACAAGTAATGTCACCAGTTGGTGTCCTCCATTCATAGACTAATGAGTGTTGATACCTGTTTTATTTTTATACTTTAAAGAACCTTTTTTCTTATCTATTTTTATGAACATTTTATCTTGATATTAGAATTCTTTGATGATGATACCCATTTACACAACGAATTTCTTCAACTGATAATCCATGAAGAAAAAACTTTGACAGAGCTTTTTAACCCTGACAGTTTTCTAATATTAGGTTTTTATTTTTCTTGTTTTGATACTTCACTGTGTTTGTTTTGAGGAGGTTATTTTGTTATGAGTAACTCGAACGTTTCTGTAGTTTAATTGCAATACCTTTTTGGATTCATCAGTAATTTGGATGTCTATTCCATTTAATGACCTTAACGATAGTTTCTACAGTTCATAAGGTCGTTAAGATAGTAGTTAGGTTTTTTTCCCTACTGAAAATGAACATGAAAAAATTAAAATTTTTTTACGCCTTTAAAAAAATAATAAATCTTTAATCTTTAATCTTTACTAGCTGACACTTTCTTTTTAAAGAAGTTAAGTTAAATAATGTCATCAGAAACATACAACGATGATACAACACCTGCAATTTGTAATTCGTGTTTAGGTTCGAATCCGTATTTAACACTATTAAGAAATAAAAATGGCGCTGAGTGTAAGATTTGCTCAAGGCCGTTTACAGTTTTCAAATGGAGTCCAGTTAAAAATTCCAAAACTTTTAAGAAAACAGTTATTTGCTTAACTTGTTCAAGAGCCAAAAACTGTTGCCAGTCATGTATTTTAGATCTAAATTTCAATATTGATTTGAATTTGAGAGATAATCTACTAAAGAATTTAAATTTATCAAATTTCAAAAACTTTAGTGGTGAACAAGATATAGTTACCAATTCCAAAAACCTGACAAGCAAAATATACAATTCAAGATTATTAGAACAAAAGTTTAAAAACAAAATGATTGATGAGATTAGTGAAAACGATAAGCAAGTTGTTATTGATAATTTAAAGCAATTCGTTGACACTAAAGATAGTAAACAAGAAGAAGAAAAAGGAGGAGGGGCAGATGCCAATAAGCACAGCAATAAAGACAATAAAATATCAAACAATGAATTATTAAAACTAATTAAAAATTTCCCATTTAATGGTAATTTGCTAACAGTTCCCAAAAATGAAAATATTAAGTCGTATTTTTTGTTTGGTGTTAATTCAAATACACCAATTTATTTGATTAAAGAGTATTTCTTAAACTTAATAAACGAAAACTCGAAACATTCAAGTGCTATTGAATCAGTTTTTACAAATGAAACAGGAAAATTTGGATTTGTTGAGTTTGCAAATAGATCGATTGCAGAAAAAGTCTCAAAAATAATCTGTGCACATCAATTAAATGAAATTAATAAAGACGCAGAGCAAAGTTTATCAAGTTACAAAAAGCCATGTTTAATATTTATTAATCATGTGCCAATTAGAATATCGTGGTCAAATAAATTAACCACAACAAGTACATCCTACTCAAATATGGAATTAAACAAAATACGGCAAATTGTTGATAAACAATTAATTAAATTTGCTGAGTATGATAAAAGTATAATAAGTAATGATGATGCCAATAATGATGTCTATATCAATATCAATACTAAGGACAGTAAAGCTAACAAAGCTAATAAGAACCCTGGAAAGATTATAAAACCTGGGAACAAGGTCAAAGCTAAATCAAATAATACAAAATACAAATCTTTAGAATCAAATTTTGAAATATAGTATTTAAATTTTATATAGTCTATAATTTTCAAACTAATATACCATAATATTCACATCTCCTATACTTTTTAGCTAAATCTTTCCATTGAACCAATATTCTATTACAAATTGGTAATATTAAAATTCCTGTTAAACTTAATTCTTTAACTCTTGCTAAGCTTTCAACATAAATAATTTTCGTTCTACATAGTCCAAAAAATTTTAATAAAAATAATGTGTATGCAATTGGAATTGATGTACCCGGTCCATTACATAAAAAAACATCGGGATATTCTTTTAATTGAATTAGTGTATTTATAGTCTTAACGAAACTAATAATTGTATTGAAAAGGGCCTTTAATTTTCCTTCACCAATATTCCTAGCCCTATGTATTGTAAAAAATTTAAATTCTTCGTTTTTTTCAAATTTTTTTAGTTTTATAATTGATGTTGAATCACCAGTAGATAAAATATATTCTCTATCATATTTATTAATTTTATCACCCCATTGCTCTAATATGCGTAACATTTCTCCAGTATGCCCACCTGATCCAAGTAATATCATTAATTTAGCTTTCTTTAGATTCTTGTTTTTATCTGCTTCTGCATCGTTTATTTCATTGTAAAGCGGTTGCGATGATGCACTTGGTAATATAATAATAAGCCTAATAAATAAGGCCAGCAAAATTATCAGAAATGTACTAGCATAAAGGGTAAATCGAGCCTCTTCCATTCTTCAACATTCAATGATTTATTTACACTTGTATCACAAAAATATAAATGTCAAGTATACCGTAAATAAGAATACGCGTGCGTAGGCAAAATTTGAACACTCTAATGATTTTTATAAAATGGTTTCTTTATTATGAGCAGCTTTTTGATATTATAATGTCAGGTTATAGAGATGAGCATAACATAACTGATGAAGAAACTAACGAGACGGATGAAAATAGTGGTTTAAATAACGGTAGAGCTCATCCCACGTTACAACAAGCGATCAATGAATTCTTAACAACACCAACTTATTCAACCGAATCGCGTAGACTAATGAGTTCAATGATTGATTATATTCAACCCGAAAACTCAGATAATAATTTGTCAATTAATGGAACAAATTTACAATTATTTCAATCAATGTTACAGTCAATTGTTGAAAATCCAAATTCAATAATCACCAATTTACATGGTGAAAGTGAGCCAAAAGGCGTTGATGATTCATTTTTGGATACCTTAGAAAGAGTTAACATAAAAAAGTTACCGAAGGATTCAACGTGTCCAATTTGTACGAATGATTTTAAAGATGATAAATATCCGTTAATTGTTGAATTACCTTGTAATAAAAATCATAGATTTGATTTAGATTGTATCGGGCCTTGGTTAAAAGTCAATAAAACATGTCCACTATGTAGAACAGATGTTACAATAAATAAAAGTAAAGTTGAACTTGTAGATAGCGAAGTCGAAGAAGATGATTGGGAAATGTATGGGTGAACATGAGAACCCTAATAAATATAATAAATAGATTTTTATTGTTTTTTATATATTTTATTTACACGAGAGGAATTTTTATATAAAATTAGGTTATTTTTCAACAGATTTTGATTTAATATCATCGATTTCCTTTTGAGTCAAATGCTTTGTAAAAACTGGATCAGATAATAGTTCTAAAACTTTTTGAGAAACAGGATTTGAAATATCTTTTGATAAGGATTCTAAAGTTGAAGATAAATCTGTAAGAACTTGCTTACCATCAGTAACCTCTTCCATTTTCTTACTTAAACCTAATGTTTCTCTTGTATACATATTAACCTTAACACCAACACCCCAAACAGAGTTTTTCTTTAAATAACTCAACCAAAGATCAATGACTTCATTATTTGAATCCCAAATCTTAATTATTCTACCATGAGTTTTTCTTTCAAAATTTTCTTTAGATTTTGCGTGAACGAATGGCGCCTTAATAACAGTCCATCTTTCTCTTTTAGTTGGAATTGGTTTTGGACCCGTTGCTGGCATTCCTAAATAATATGCAGCTCTTAATGCAAAATCGCAGAAAAATTCCATATTCTTTGGATCATAACATTTGAAAACAACTTCCGCCTTTAAATCACCATATTTAACTTCATGCTTCAATGGTGAATAATAATTTAGTTCTGCATTAATTGGTATTGGAGATTCAACACCAGGTGCAATAGTTTCTTCAGTTGTAATCTTTGGATTATAATTTTTAAATGTTTTTATAAGTTTCGAAGTTGCTAATGTTTCTTCAGAAATTTTAGGTAATTTTTCAGTCTCTGTTGATAATTTAATATTAACTAACTCATCCAATTCTTTGTTTAAGTCAATTTTACTCTGTGATATTGATGATTTAGAAAATAATCTTCTTGATGATAGTAATGGTAAGCGACTACCATTGGTTCTTAGACATAACCTGTACATATTTTTCCCTATTGAATGTTATTCAATGCTATTCAACGAATATGATTTCACCTGTTTCCCACTGACAAACAATAAAAATCACTTCGCTCATGTTGAAATTTGAACGCTTCAATTTTGATAATCTCGAAAATTTTTCGCTGTGAGTGAATTAATGGCACGTGATATGAATGACAGTCATAATTATCAACGTTCTATAGTGGTAAAACTGGTTTTGCCATAATTATCTTGTGTTGCACGGAGGAGTTTTGTTTATCTTTCTATAATGAATTTGTTATATACTAATTATTTAAATTGGCCACCGGTTCAGAAATGTACACAAAACTCATATTACAGCCAGCGACCCCCACTTACAACCCTAGCTATGTCGTAAATATTTCCAAACTACCGCGTTAAAATTTTCACTTTCATTATTTATCATTATCTTTCTTTTTTAATATGTTTTTAGGCTTTATCAATTATTGATAAAAAATAAATTTTGGCTAACAATGGGTAAAAGTAGTAAAGACAAACGTGATCTATACTACAGAAAAGCAAAAGAAGAAGGTTGGCGTGCGCGTTCAGCATTTAAACTATTACAGCTTAATGAACAATTTGAACTATTTAAAGACGTCCATAGAGTTGTTGATTTGTGTGCAGCACCAGGTTCTTGGTCACAAGTTTTGAGTAAAGAAATTTTCACAAAGAATGAAAATGCAAATGCAAAGATAGTTGCGGTGGATTTACAACCAATGTCACCAATTGATAATGTGATAACGTTACAAGCTGATATTACACATCCTAAGACATTAGAAAAGATTATGAATATTTTTGAAGGTGAAAAGGCAGATTTTGTTTGTTCTGATGGTGCTCCTGATGTTACCGGATTACATGATTTAGATGAATATATTCAAGCACAATTGATTTTAAGTGCATTACAATTAGCAACCTGTATTTTAAAAGATGGCGGTACGTTTGTGGCTAAAATTTTTAGAGGTAGAGATATCGATTTACTATATAGCCAGTTAGGTTATCTTTTCGAAAAAGTTATATGCGCAAAACCAAGGTCATCAAGGGCTAGTTCTTTAGAATCTTTTATTGTTTGTATTGGTTATAAACCAAGAGCAGGTTGGGAACCAAAATTGGATCCAAATTTATCAACAGAAGAATTTTTCCAAGAAATGGGTATTGGCAGATCAAATTTAAATAATGATTTAAAATTCGACGTTGAAGAAAGAAAAGTTGCTCCATTTATTGCATGCGGTGATTTAAACAGTAGTTATGATTCAGATGCAACTTATACTCTGGAATCAGATTTTAAATCTATGAGTTTGGATCCTGTTCAAAGTCCGACTGCTCCTCCATATAAAAAAGCATTAGAGTTAAAAAGAAAGGGTCAATTGAAAATTACTAAATAAAAGGTGTTTAATATAGTTTGTGTGCTTTTTTATAATATTAATAAAATTAAAATTAATGATAATAATAAATTTAGGTAAATTGAATTAATTAAATTAAGTTATATACATATACTTTGAAATGATAACAAAAATTAAACAAAAAAAAACAGAAAGGAATTTAATATTGCAGAAAAATAAGATGAATAACTAAATATATATGATATAAAATGATAAATTAATATCTAATTTATTAATTTTTTTCCTTTTCTTCACCCTTTGCAAAAGCGTCCGGTTTTAAAGTTGGGAATAATAAAACTTCTCTAATAGTATTAGAATTAGTCAAAAACATAGCTAGTCTATCGATACCACAACCCCAACCTGCAGTTGGTGGTAAACCGTATTCTAAAGCATTACAGAAAGTCTCATCAATTAATTGAGCTTCATCGTCACCTTGTTCTTTTTGGTTGGCTTGTTCTTCAAATCTGGCTCTCTGGTCAAATGGATCATTCAATTCTGTGTATGCATTACAGATTTCTTTGGTTGCAACGAAAACTTCAAATCTTTCACATAAACCTGGAATATCCCTGTGATACTTTGCTAATGGTGACATAATTTGTGGATGACCAAAGATAAATGTTGGGTTAATTGAAGCATCTTCAATTTCACCGACTAATCTATCCAACATTCTTGCATTTGTTAATGGTGGCGGACAATCAATCTTATTCTTGATTAAGATAGATTTTAAGAATTTATTGAATTCTTCGGTATGGAAAGTATCAGCAGCTGGGAATTTAATATCATAAATTCTTTCTAACTCTTCAATCATATTAACTCTTTTCCATGGTCTTGAAAAATCTAATGTCAAAGTTTCACCTTCCTCACCTTCTGGTTGATACCTAACTTTATAATCACCAGTAATTTCCTTAACCATTTCGGAAAATAATAATTCAGTCATATCCATTAGGTCATAGACATCAGCATAAGCTTGATAAAATTCACATGTTGTAAATTCTGGGTTATGGGTCATGTCAATACCTTCATTTCTAAATTGTCTACCAATTTCATAGACTCTTTCCATACCACCGACAACTAATTCTTTCAAATATAATTCTGGGGCAATTCTCATAAACATTTGCATATCTAAATCATTATGGTGAGTTAAAAATGGCTTTGCAGTTGCACCACCAGCAATAATATTTAAAATTGGAGTTTCAACTTCAATAAATTCTCTCGAATCCAAAAATCTTCTAATGTATTGAATAATCTTAGATCTAGCTAGGAAAATATCTCTTGTTGATTTGTTCATAATTAAATCTAAGTATCTTTTTCTATATCTAGCTTCTTGATCCTTCAAACCATAATGTTCAGTTGGTAACATATGAAGACATGGAGTTAATAATTTAACCTTTGTTGCAAAGACAGATAATTCACCTTCACCACCTTTGGCTGGGTTGGTTCTACCTGGATAACCTTCAACACCAATAATATCACCTCTTCTTAATAACTCGTGCATTGCTTGATAATCACCGTCAGCATCTTGAGCTTGGGCCATAACTTGAACATTAACACCATTAGATTGTAAGTTATAAAACTTTAATTTTGAACCTGATTCTCTTTTAACCATGATTCTACCAGCAATTGAAACCTTAACATCAGGTAAAGTTTCACCTTTCTTTAAGTCATTATATTTATTTCTAAATTCATCAACTTCCATTGAAATATGAAATTTATGTGGATATGGATCAGTTTCACTATGAGGTTTTCTCATAGAATTAATTTGAGCAGATCTAAGTTCATAATACTGGTTTGGGTTAACATTAGCTAACTCGTCTACTTTTTTGGAAATTTTTGGTGCAGTTAAAGCAGCCTTTTTGGCCTTTTCAGCTTTTTTGGCTTCTAAAGCTCTTAATTTTTGTCTTTTCTTTAATTCAGATTTAGAAACATATTCTCCGGTTGGTTCATCCAAATAAGTTTTTTGCAAAGTTTCAGTAACTTGTTCAATTTTTTGTTCAGTAGATTCTGACATATTGTTTAAGTATATACTATTGAAAAGTGAAACAAAGATATGGCGAAATTGATACAGATTCGAAAAATTTTCAGTCATCGTACGTAGCGACGACATTTCTCAAATTTGTCCAACGTTCATTTTCTTGTGTGTCATGATTCAACCCCAAGGGCCATGAGATGATGGATTTTATACCCCATTATTCTAACTTTATATAATTGTATTATGATAGTTGGATATTGGATTTATTTCTAGTAGTTTTAGTTTTTGTTAATCCACTAGTGAACCAAGGTAATTTTGTAAAATAAAAAAAATATTAAGTGATAAAATGAAAACTCTGAAAAACCTGGGAGCATGATTGAAGTTTACTATCGATTTTAATCATTGCCATCGAATTTTTATCAAACAAGCAGCATATGAATAAATGCAACTATAGCCAATTCAATACTGTTGGTACTCTAATAAATCTGTGAATTAGAGGTTATATTGCGTCGATCGACCTTCTATTGTACACATGTACACTGTACCTGCGCATATTACAAATTTCATTTTTTTTGCTTATGTAAGCGTGATTAAAAATTTTTCAATCAACACTCATGGAAAATAAAATGAAATTGTGTTTTAGGTCAAACTGGTAATTGTTGATTTCGATACCTTTCAAGAGCAAAAAGAATACAATGACTTCAGCCGCCGTTACATCTACATCTTCAGGTAGCACATCTACTCTTCCATCGTATAATGTTGAAATTAATGCCAGTGCTGCGTTAAAAATTGCCAACATCGGTGAAAATAATTATCCATCAGTTTGTTCAGGTCCAATCTATGGTTTTAATGATAGAGAAAAGTCAACAATTAATATTTCACATATAATCAATTTTCCAGGCCAATATTCTAATAGTAGCAATGATGAATTTTTTAATATGAAACAATCAAATCTCAAATTTCAAAATGATTTCCTATTAAAATTGAGAGAAAATAAAAATGGTGTTAATTTATTAGGTTGGTTTGTCTGTTCAACTGGTGGTAGATATATTAGTCAAAATGTTATTGAATCTTTAATTCAATTTCAAGAAGATAATTTCAAAGAGAATAAAGATGAAACTCCTGCATTGTTTCTTGTTTATGACCCATCAAAATCTTTAGATGGCTTATTAAGTTTAAGAGTTTTAAAGTTGAGTAATTCATTCATAAAGACTTGGAAGTCTGAAAATAGATTTGTTGCTAAAAATCTAATTGAAAACAGATTATCTTATAAAAATATTTTTGAAGAAATTCCATTGAGCATTAAAAATAACCACTTAATCAATTTAAAAATTCAGGAAATTGATTCAGAGTTTGTTGACGGTGAAAATTTAGAATTGACTTCAAACAATTTGAACTCAATAACGTTAACAACTGAACAACTGTTTGATTCTATGGATCACTTTAACCATAATTTAGGTAACATGAATTATTATCAAAGAAACTTAAATAGAGAAATAGCCAAGATTACTAAGTGGGAATCAAAGGTCAAGCAAGATAACGAAGAAAAATTAAAGGGAGATCCATCTGCAACTTTAGAAAATGCAGACTGGAAAAAAGAATTTAAATTGCCTGCTCCTTCGTCTAAATATGAAAATTTGATTATCAGTGGTTTAATCAATAACTATTGTAATAATTTGGAAACTACTGATGCAGTGGAATATGCAAAAAGTGTTGGTATTAAGACAAGTTTAGATCTTTAGATTAGTTGTATAGTTTTCATCTTGACAAGTGATATAGTCATCTTTACTTTTTCTCTTACTTTTTAATTTTGTTTTATAATTTAAAAACTGATTCCATATTGTTATAATATTTAAGTTTTAGGACGTTTTATATAATGTAGATTTTGGAACGTCCTATAAAACGGGATTCTGGTTTTTAGTCCAACAACGCCAAACAAATATAACAACACAGAATGTTGTCGCACAGATTATTATCATTTTTTGTAGAATGAATTCACAAAGCAGCCACTGTTTTTGTGATCTGCTGGTTATAAAAAAAGACAAAGAAACAGGGCTAGATAGTTGAGTGTCATATTTCACTTCCGATATAAAATAGTAGTTTAAGTCTCCTCAAAAGTTCAACCTAATTAAAAACCATAAGATGATTTACTAAAAGTTATATGTGTTTAAAAAACTGAAAGTTTTCAAAGAACTAGCTATTGAAAATAAAGAAAGTTAAAATAATGACATTTTACATATGAGATTAATCACTACAAATAAGAGTATTATTGATTATACAACGAATGTAAAAATTAATTCCTTAAATGTTGATACTATATACGTTCTGCCAGGCACTTTTTTAATTTTTGATACATTAATCCCTGAACGAGGTCCAATATTTTAAAATGTAGAATTAGTAGTTACATTGAATTTATAAGACTACATGGTATAACGTACCACTTGATACCAGGAAATAAAAGGTATATAGCAACATCCAACAAATTGGGGAAAGAAATCCAGCTCGCCCAAAAAAAATAGTACGCATGTGAATTCTGGGAGAGGCGACATCTGATCGGTTTAAAATTATTCTGTCACATTTAAAAATTACTCTCTTTAAGTGATGCTATTAAAATTATTTTATTTTTGTTATTTTTTATCTCTACAATATATATTATCACCTATACGTATATATTTATACTTGTTAACAGAAATCAATTGAAATATGCAATACGTAGGACGAGCAATTGGATCAGTTTCAAAAACATGGAGTTCAATTAATCCTGCAACATTATCTGGTGCAATTGATGTTATTGTGGTTGAACATGAATCTGGTGAAATGTATTGCTCACCATTTCATGTTCGGTTTGGTAAATTTCAATTGTTTAGGCCATCACAAAAGAAAGTTGATTTTATTGTTAATGGGGAGATTACAGATATTCCAATGAAATTAGGCGATGAAGGTGAAGCATTTTTTGTTTTTGAGACTGATGGTTATGTTCCAGAATATTTACAAACATCGCCAGTGCTGAGTGCAGCCAGTTCACCCAGTAGTTCACCTAAAACTCCACCTAGTTCCGGAGTTCCAGATGATATGGAATATTTAGATATTGGTGAAGGTATAACGGATTCTAATTCATCGCTAGGAATTTTTGATAAAAATGCCCAAAATAATAAAGTGTCAGTTAGATCGATTGAAAGAGCCAGAAATATTTCGAGGAAACTGACAAAAAAAAATATTCCATCGAAGGTTGAAGCAAACGGTGATATTTTGTTGGATATGGAAGGTTATAAAAGTGAAAATAGAGATGTTCAGGACTCTGATGCGTATGTTAAACAATTACTTAAGGAAGAATTTGGAGATGACATTGATCTTGATTCTTTTATTACAGATTTGGATGGTAATATCAGAATTTCGGCAAGTTCAGAGGACGATAATAATACCAGCAATAGCAATAGTAACTTCTTGGATGAGAATTTAGATTTAAATAGCAGTTCACCACCTCTTCCATCATCATCATCATCATCATCATCGCCACCACCAGCGCCGCCACCGGCAGCTAAGACCGAGTATTATGAATCGTCTCCTGAATCAGCTGGGTCGTTGCCATCAATATCACAACCGCAATCACAGCACGATATTCATTTTAAAACGCTAAGACTAACATCAGAGCAATTAAAATGCCTTTCATTAAAATATGGTGAAAACGATATCCAATATAGTGTTAATAAAGGTAAGTCGATCATAACCACTAAATTATACTTGTGGAAAAGCTCCATACCGATAGTTATATCAGATATTGACGGTACGATTACCAAATCCGACGCGCTAGGACATGTATTGACAATGCTTGGACGTGACTGGACACATGTGGGAGTTGCAAAATTATTTAGCGATATTGAATTTAATGGATATAATATCATGTATTTAACTGCGCGGTCTGTTGGATTGGCAGATATAACCAGATCATATTTGAATGGAGTTGAACAGGATGGTGTCAAGTTGCCATCAGGGCCTGTCATATTATCTCCTGATAGGACAATTGCAGCCTTAAGAAGAGAAATTGTTTTGAAAAAGCCAGAAGTTTTCAAAATGGCATGTTTAAATGATATTAGAGCATTGTATTATCCAGGTTATGGTGAGGGTCATGAATTGGATAATATGATGGTTTTTGGCAAGGATGAGGATGCGGATGACACTGAAGATGAAGATGAAGATGAAACTGGTGGAGATAGTGAATCAATTATTGATGACGATTTTACCGATATTAACACTAGTACAGGAAGCTATGCGAACGGGGAAGACGAAAAAAGCATTGGGAATTCCAACACAAAGAGAGAAATAAACAAAGTAAACGAAAATGGCGAATTTAGCATTGACCACGAGCAGTACGAAGTTGACGAAACGAACACACCATTTTATGCCGGGTTTGGCAATAGGATTACTGATGCAATTAGTTATAGAAGCGTTGGTATACCCTCATCAAGAATTTTCACAATCAATCCTGACGGAGATGTTAAGATGGAATTGCTTGAGATGGCAGGGTTTAAGTCGAACTATGTTTCCATTGGAGAATTGGTTGACCAGTTCTTCCCACCTGTTACGCTTATTCATGGACATGGTGACGGCGGCGAAAACAAGAAGGGAATCAAAAACGTGAATGGTGAGGTTGAAATGAAGATGAGTAACGCGCATAATAAGTTTAGTGATGTTAATTTTTGGAGGAGTCCTGTTGCTGATTTATCGCTCATAAGCGAAGATGAAGACAACAGCGACCCAGAGAACGAGAAGGAAAACAGGATAGACACGGCTAGTACTGACAGTAGTAACATCAAGGAAGTCAAGAACGACGTAAAGGCCGATAAAGCCAACCACGACAACAGTGCTACTGATGATAAGGAAAGCACAACATTATCGTTATCACCGACATCCTCGGCGGGTGCGACTTTTGGGTTGTCATCTAGAGGGTCGTCGATAGCTGACAACCACGAGCATGACAAGAACAAAACCAGCAGTAGGTTATTGAGCCCTACGATCAGCAATTTTTTCATGAGATCTCCGGTCAAAAAGCCTGAACATCATGAAGCTGATGGTTCTGGTGCTGGCGCTGGTGCTGATGAACACAATAGAGCGGACAATCACGAGGAAGAAGAGTCCGATCCTGATTACATTTACGAAGACGGCAGTGAAGACGAGGACGACGAGGATGAGGAAGAATTTGATGCCCATTCTTCGATTTTCGGCGACGAAGAAGCTGAAATCGAAGTGCCATACGATGAGGATGACGAGGACGAGGGCGTTGACCAGGGAGAAGACGACCTGCTCGAAGCTGACATGAATGGTTTGTTGATTAAACCAAGTTCCCGTCACAGCAGTGTTTCGGGCATCAACAATGATAATGTGCATGGCACATTTTATTAGATGAAGTAGATAAATTAGATGAATTAGGTTAATTAGGTTAATTAGGTTAATTAGGTTAATTTGATTAAGTAAAGATACAAGAGAAAAAAAAGTTTTGATATTGTCTAGCCAAAAGCGTAATTTATTGATTTGGCCGATTTATGCGTGTAATTATGAGTAAATTCGAACTGATGTTCAATTAATGTTAATTTAATATTGATTTAACAATAAACTATAGTCAGATCGGTCAAAAACAAGTTCAAAATCAAATCCCATGTCACATGCATAAGTTTTTAATTGGGTGTAGCTAGCCAATACGGATTTATCGATGTGTATATAGCTGGTTGGCTTTAAGAGATATCTACCTGAGAGTCCATGGACGGTACTTTTACCTGGTGATTGGTTAAATATACTGTGCTTGTGCTTCTGTATTATATAAGTACGACAATCAACGTTATGAATGGCAGACTACGAAAACTACGAATATTACGAATATTACCAATACATACATAGATACATACATACGTACATACGTACATACGTACATACGTACACACACACAGACCCATTTTCCTACTCATACTGCTACTATGAAACGCCTCAGCATCAACTAACACAAGAACACCACCAATTCACCACTACACAACCACATCCAGTTCAAACCAATCCTTTCCAGCGCAATGTGAATCTTGAAACACTTGATGATGGCAGCCGTCTTGTAGATACCATAGATAGTAAAGTAAAATGCAAGGGCTGTGAAAAAAATCTGCTGGGATTCCCAATGCAGAGCACAGGCCGAGAACTATTGTGGGGAGAGACGATGACGTAATGGTGGTTAGTTGGATCCTGAAACCGTCGACGTGTCGGGGTCGGTGTCGGCCAGGGATAGGTCTATTAATAGCAGCGGCCCGTGACTTGCACGAGTCGCCGCCATAACCTTTGTTAGCAACCAAGTTGCCCGGTGTAAAATTATACGTAAATGCTACACCAAAGGGCTACCTATAGTTGCTATATATAGAGAAAGTATAAAGGGGCATCTGTCCTTTGATAATAAGAATATCAATACGAACACCACGGCTACGCTTTCATGGCACGATCTGACCATAAAACGAACACATACTAGAACCAAAAAAAGAAATCCTATTTTTAGCTGGCGGGCGGCACAAAAAAAAACTCACTTTGAGCCTCAAACACCTGGCCTTCGCCCAGGTGTTCTCGATTCGACATTTCGATATTGTTCTATCGAGAAACTAATTAATTGATTAATTAATTTAAATCCCATGTATACAATCCATGGTTGGCATGGACGATAGAAAAGAATTGATATATATTTGTATATTATATATTATATATTATATATAGATCATACACATTTGAGTATTGAGAGTTTTCAAGATTTATATACACTCTTAATAGTCTTGCTATATCTATTTTAAACTCACAGATTTACTCTACACACTATTTTTTTTCGAGATCTAATTACGTCAGTGATATTTAATTTGTATCAATAATTTTTTTATTTCCTTGGTTTTTCTAACAGTTTTTTTTGCTTGAACGGGATCTAATCATTGCAATTAATAAGTGTTTTATTTGCCACAAATATTTTCACCACAGGCTTTCAGTGCATTAAAGCTGACATAGTTGATATAGTATAATAGAATACCACAGAATACCATAGCACACCATAGCGCAGCATAGTATCCTATTTACCATGTGTCAAACCTTAGCTGACTTACCTCACTATACTTTCCCGCCGAAAACAAACTCAGCTTCTTCATCCCCGTCTTCCAACACGAACTCACTGTCGAATGGGTCATTTGACTACTTTACTCCTAGCAAGAACGCAAATCTGAACAAGATGGGCGGTATTGGTAACCATGGGGATACCAAGGTGGATAACAGGGTGGCCATTAACCACAATACTCACAGTAGCCAGAACAATATTGAAGATGTTATTGATGAAAAAGTCGACACCGACACAAACACAAACACAAACACAAACACAAACACAAACACAAACACAAACACAAACATAAGCACAAACACAAGCTTAACTAAACTCTCAAACTCTTCTAAAAATAGTCTCCGACATAAGAGAGGTAACGATTCCTCGATTTCTTTTGGCTCCGACTCGACACTGGTGGAATCGGAGAACTTGAGTCATACTAAGCAAAGTCACTCGATTTCTTCACTGAATTCAATCTCAACGTCACATTCAAACTTGAGCAGAAGCTTGGTGAAAATCAACTTCAGCGAGGAAGATGAGGACCAGGAGCAGACCAGCATCAGCAGCTGCAGCAATAACAATAACAATAACAACCACACTGGCAATAACATTGACCATAAATACTCATTCATTCCAAAAAACTACTCAAATCATAGAACTTCAAAAAGTGAAAACTTCACCTCAAAATACCTGAAAAAATTCGAAAAAAACTACCCAATCAAACTCAATCAGTTAACAGAACACCAAGAGAACGACTCTTTTGAGAAACCAAGTATAAGCAATGACTTCAAATCCTCATTATCTGCAGGTTCGTCGGCCACTTCCAGCTGGTTCTTCAAATCACCGAATGCATTAGAATTCTCCAAAAATAACCACTGTAGCACCCCAAAAAGTTTATCATCATTTACCCTATCAGCATCTGCATCTGCATCTTCTTCTATAACTTCGTCGTCACATTCTTTATCTCCTTCTTTGAAACTGAAAAGACATACCTCGAGCACAGACTCCTTGCCAGTTAGAACTTCAAACAAGTTAAAAGATCACAAGTTTGTTTTACCTGACGGTTGCAATCTGCTATCATTAGATGATTCTTTCGACTTTATTGAAAAATTCAAAACTTCAATTGGAGTCGATGGTTTACCAAATTTTCTAATCATCGATGTCAGACCTTTCCATGATTACTGCAAATCTCACATAGTTGATGCAATTAATCTTTGCCTGCCCTCTACTTTGCTTAAAAGAACCACCTTTTCTCTAGATAAATGCATTCAAACCTTAACAAATGATGAGAAATTACTTTTCAGTAAGTATTTATTAAGAGACCAAAAGAATTTGCCTTCAATTTTATTCTATGACAATTACTGCTCAAAAACAAATGATATTTCAGTTTCAATTTATAATTTATCTTTAAAATTTTTAAAGACTAATAATTGGAATTCAAAGCTATTTATCTTGAATGAAAATTTTGATAGCTTTAGGTTAAAATACCCCAACTTGACTCATTCCGGTTCTTTAGGTTCAATGGAAAAAAAGCAAAAGGAAATGATTCTAAATTCCATTGATAATTCAATCGATAATTCCAGTTCAAGCTCAATTAACGATGAAATGAATTCTTTTAATTCATTTTCTCCAAATTCATTTAGCTCGCCATTGTCTTTAACATCACCGATTAGTAACGTTATTAAAAACGGTGATGGAAATACTGGCCATACTGGCCATAATTCGCTTGGTTTATCACATTTTCTATTGCCAGATGTTTCACATATCCCATTTTTTAAATCAAGGCATAACGAAGAAATTTTAACAAATAGACCTGATAATTTATTGCATTTAAATATCCAATTAACAAAATCTGAAATTAATGACTTACCAAATTGGCTGAAAAACATTATTGGTAATGACTCAGGTTCGGCAGTTTTAAGTAAAAAATTCAACACTTTGCAAGTTGAAGAACGTTCAAGATTAAACCATGCTCTGACTAAAAAAAATCATTTCGCAAGCGATTCAAGCTTGGATCCAAATTTGAAGATCCCAAGTTTATCCGCCGGAGTTGAATTAGGTCAAAAAAATAGATATAAAGATATTTTCCCTTATGAGCATGCAAGAGTTAAAATTCAAAAATACGATTTAAACTCAAAAGATCTAGATGTTGAATCCTCATACATTAACGCATCATATCTAAATTACCCATTTTCAGAAAATAATTATATTGCAACTCAAGGTCCATTAAATGAAACAATTGGAGATTTTTGGAAGGTTATCTATGATCATAAAATTCCACTGATATTTTCTTTAACACCACAGCTGGAAAATAAAGTTGAAAAATGTGCTCCATTTTGGGAAAGTGGTAATTACGTTTCAAATGGAATTTTAATTAATGTTGAGCTTATTGAGGAAATTAAAGATGTTAAATTTTCAACTGATAATCATTCAATTTCAATTATGAGAAGAATTAAAATTAAAGTTGGTAACTTAGTTTCAAGAGAAGTTTTACAATTTCATATCTTAAGTTGGCCAGATTACGGTATCGTCATTAATTCAGAAGAATTGATCAATTTAGTCAGTCTAAAGAAATTCATTACTGAAAAATTAAACACTAAAAAAATCCCAATTTTAGTTCATTGTAGTGCTGGCTGTGGTAGAACGGGTTGTTTTTGTACAATCGATACCTGCATCGATATGATACTGGAAAATGAAAAATTAAATTTAAAGGGTGATGAAAATAAAGATCTGATTTATGATATTACTTCACATTTTAGATCTCAAAGAATTTCAATGGTTCAAAATTTAAGGCAATATATGCTAATTTATGATACAATTTTATTGTTCATGAAAAATAGGGAAGAATTTGGTAATAATGGTTTAGTCGATTGGGAAATTAAAGATAAAAAAAGTTTAGGAATTCTGGAAAGATTTATTAAGGATTATAAAATTGATAATTAACTGAACAAAAGAATGTTTATATAGAGGTTCATTAATTTTCAAATAGGTATAAGTAAGATATTAAAGGATTAATTTGGTTATGGTTTTAATTATTAGTTTGGCTTTTATTTTCATTTTATTGTTATTCATATTATTCTTGCGACTTATAAATCTCTTTAATTAAAAGAATAAAATACATGTGTTTCCTCTTTATTTATTTATTTATTTATGTGCTCTATATCCATATAATTCGATAATTCGGAATTAAAACAACTTAACTTTAAGTCCAAAGTACCTTCTTCAACCTAGTACTAATTCATATAAAATTACTAAAATATTGACAACAATTAATGGTATACGTAGTAATGTTCTAGTGGCACCAATTAAATTAATTAATCTCGTTTTTATTGAATCACCGCTTGTTTCCATACCACCGTTGAAGCCTATATACGCAGATTGTTGTTGTTGCTGCTGTGGTTTTGTCGACCATCCAATTCTATTAAGAAATCTATCTTCAGATAGAACTGCTATACCGTTAATGAAAAATAAAATTGCTGAATTATTGAGTATGTTAGTACATAGTTTAATAAAAATAGTGGGCTAAAAAAAACTAACCATAGAAAAGCGTTCCTATGCCAAACATCGTGTACATGTGAAGGCGTTTTGGATTTGTATATGATCAGTAAACAGTTGATTACACTTAAAGATCAATTAAGGTACGTGAACTTGTTTCCTTTGTTTTTCGTTCCTCATTTTTCGTTGATGGCGCTTTTTTTTTAGTTTGTGCATAAAAAAAATTACTAAACACTGATCATATATGTTAATTTCACTTATTTTATTAGCTATTTCTATAGAATTCAGTACAAAAAGATGAATCAAATCATTTTACCACCTAAAAGCCCTTTAATTGCATCATCCTTCGCATCAGATATCATCTTATCGAAATCATCATTCATATCACTGAAATACGTATCAACTTGATCCTGTGCTGAATCCAGTGTTGATTGGGTATATTGTGTAATACCACTCAGCCAACCACCACTCTTATCCCTTGGAGTTGTAGGAGCGTCAGCTAAATGTCTTGGGGCTTGCATTAATTTTGGATTTTGATGAACCGCATTAGGATTGTAATACACTGGTTTTATACTACCGACGTAAGTATAATTTGATGGATTATAACATGAAATATCCCATGATAAACTGAACTCTTCATCTTTAGTAACACTAGGTCTTTCTTTACCAACTAATAGATGATATAAATCAGGATAAGTGATACGTGGGGTATTTTTTAACATGGAATTTAATCCGGGTCTCCATGGAACAACAATGTTTTTTAAAAATAATGTATCTGCAGCTTGTCCAGTTTCTAATGACATAATTGGTGTACGAATCTTCATCACATTAACTAATGCAGCTTCAGTCTCTGTGATTCTTAGAAAAACATCACCTAATGGTAATATTGAACTTTGTGTGGCAAATTTTGGTTCCATTCTATACGGAATTCTTAAATTTGATAATTCAACTAATGATGGAATTGATAAACATAGTAAAGTTTTACTATTACCTAAAATGACAACCAAACAAAATGAAACGTTCTTATTCATTGGAGTTTTGGCGCCTGTCATACCAATTTTTGAAACATCGCCTTTACTATAACTTTTGTGTGCAATTTTTGAATTGTTTTTAATAACTCTAATATCAGACCTGGATGAGGTAATAACATATGGGAACATTCTTTCACTTAGTCCACCTGACAAATTTTTTAAACTTTCCCTAGTTGGTCCAGATGGTCGACCAGTATTAGAGTTAACAACAATTATATCTACAATTGAATCATCGTTACAATCAATTTGTTCAAGAAATTTAAAAACATATTTACCTTTCGTAAAATCACCTGAAATTTCATAAGTTAATAATCTACCAATACTGGTACCAATGTACATTAAAATAACACAACGTCCATCACTTCCACTTGAAAGTCCATAACCAAATTCAATTGATGTTGCAAAAATTGGTAATGATAATCCATTATCACGTAAAATCTCATTATAAACGGCACCTCCGGTACGACGATCAATAATTAGTAATCTTCCCCTTTCATATCCAACAGCAACAAATCCAATATTACTATTACATAATGCGGTAACCAACCCATTATCTAATGCTTTAATTAATAACTTTGGCATGAACCCACGCTTAACATCAGTTGGTGCACGATCAGAAATGTTAATTAATGCATGTCCGCTATTCATTGCAGATAAACTTCCTAAGCGTGAATTTAAATTATTAAGTTTTGGCTGGTAATATTTATTCATTTGATATGAGAACAATAAAATATCACCATTGTGTAAACTGCATGATAATTCAACTACCTCAAGTGCAAATGAAATTTTTGAAATTGAAACTTCCTCATCATCTTTTTGTAAAATTCCAGAAATATCAATTTCAAAAACTTGACTACTATTTAAGTCTCCTTCTGATGAATTCCATAAACGAATAAACCCGCATTCATGTCCAGTGATAATTAATGATCCACTGTCTGCTTTGTATTTTGGCCTACATGGTATACCACCTTTTAAAATTGAATCCGGTAATTCATTTGGTTTACTAATTGTTGTCATTCCATTTAATATTCTACGATCCATATATGAAGATGAGGAACAAGTAATTTTTGGATTTAACCATGAAACAGTTGCTGGGAAATGCTTCGTCTTTAATGACAAATTTCCAGCAGGATAATGTAAAAATTTGATGGCACCATCACTCATAACAACAGCAATTAGTTGGGGATCATGCCCTCCATCAAAATATGGTGATTCTTCACCTAACGGAACAAAATCAACTATATTCGCCTTAGAATGAATAGCAAAAATTCTTTGTTCTTTTGGTTGTGAATAATAATTTGCCATTTGATTATATGATGTTAAAGAATAAGAAATCATTTTACCAAAATTCATTCTAACTAATTGATGATAACCATCAGACGAATATCCATCACCACCCAAAATTAATAAAGATGTTTTTTCAGGATCTGCTTCACATAACCAGCTAATTTTTTTAATGTTTGTCATTTTATTTCTACTGATTTTTTGCGGTTTACCGGTCGGTTCATCAATATGACTCTCAAATAATGATCTTGCTAATATTCTCTGGCCCGTTTTTGCGTCCCAAAATACAATTGAATTATCATCATGAATGGTAAGCACATGTAAACCATTAGGATGCCATAAACAATGTAAAAGTTTTGGATAATAATCGCCCTTTGTATTATAATCATATAATGCGTTTTCACCTCCTGTTGCAGTTTTGGGTAAATTGTAAACCAAATTATGCATCACTCTATTTTCAAGTAAATTATAAATAATGGTAACTTTTGGATATGAAATAAGTAAAGTTCCAATATCTCTAGGATGAATCATTATACTACTGACTTCTGAATTACTTTCCATCGGGAAAACAGGTTTTTGTTGCTCCCTTAAATTTAAAATTGTTTCCATACCTGATTCAATATTAAATGCTTTAACAGAACCATTTCTCAAACCGACAAAAATAAATTCCAATGAATAATCCATTGTGAATGCGGTAATTGGTAATTTAGAAATAATCGTATGAATAACTTTTTTCTGTTGTAAAGATATCACGAAAATTGTATTCAGATTATCAATGGCAACTAAGTATGTCCCCTTTATAAATCTCAGAGCTCTGATTGAATTAACTGTTCTTATTTTAAGTGTAACTGCAACACGAGCTTGTCCAAAAATATACAAATGATTATATTCTGTAACAACTGCCATTAAAGATTGAACAGGATCAAATGCCAAAGTTTTGACATTTCCCGCCATACCATATTTTTGTAGTTCATATATAGCATAAGGCATATTCTCTAAACCAATTGACAGATTATCTGTCGGCCTTAGCTTTGGTAATGAAAGAGATGGTGTTTTAAATGGTAATCCTGATCGATTTTGATTAGAGTTATTATAATCTCCATCTAACTTTACGTTCGGACTTGCCGGAAAATAATCTTTGGTATCAATATCATCATCAGATTTTAGTGATAGTTTCTTGATTGATTTAAGTGGATTTTTTTTAAACATTGATAACCTCTTAGAGTGATCAGAGGACACACTATCATCATCCGGAGATGGAAATGCAGGTCCAGAAGAACGACGACTCCATGGTGAATTAAGACTGAGTTCTGGAGTGGGTGGATTTGATGACTTTCTGAACATCGTCTTTAATCCATAAAATAAATATAGTGTCCGTAAAGTTTATATTTATATATGTTACAAAGAAACATTAAAAAGAGAGTAAGAAATAAAGGAACGAAAAAAAAATGCACCAAAATAAAAAAAAAAAGCCTAGAAAGACGAACCGGCTAACATGGTTGCTGCACTTTTGGCATCGACACGGGCCATCTCTCCATCAACATCAATATTATTGCCAATGTCATCAGTGTAAGACTGTTTTTTTTTCTCTCTAGAGTTCCAAGAGTCTTGTTTGTCAGAAGCTTTATAAGAGCCAGTATTAACATTGTTACTACCAGCGTTTGTGCTGTTAGAGGTATTTTCTGTCAAACCTTCTCTACCAAGCCTACCTAAAGAATCCATTGGATTAATTAACTTATTTGAAAGTAAAAGATTAAGTTTTCTACGTTCTTGTTGAATCTGTTGTTTGGCAATCAATTTAAACAGTTTCTTAATGCTTTTTGTGAGATATTCCATGTATTCCTTTGATTCTATCATCATTTCATATGTGGTTCTCTTGACTTGATATTTCAACTCTTTCTCGTAATTATTAGACAATTCTAATGCTCTGATTGCTTCGTCGACTTTTATTGGGTCAATGGTGGACCTAGTCTTTAATCTGGAAATAGTTGTATGCCTTTTTTTTGTAGTTTCCTCAGCATTAATTAATTCTCTCATTAATAAATGCCTATTAGTTAATGACTCTTTGATATTATAACAATCGTCAGATATCAAGGTAAATAAATCATTCAACTCAGAGATATAACTAACATCTTTGATAAGATCAACTTCATTAAAAATACTCATGACTTTATCAAATTTTCTCCATATTCTTATCATTTCTCTATCATCCTCCAAAGCTCCCATATCTGCCAGATTAGTAGTAAATTCATTATTATAATATGATGATTGCTTTTGTAATTTTAATAGTTTTTCTAATCTTTCCAATAGTTTTTGAGACTCCAAATAAATCTCTTTAATCATTGGTCGATATTCTGCTAAACCTTTAGATGCATCGTAGGGGGGTTGAAATTGTTTCAAAGTTTTTCTTTTCAAACCAGTTGCAATAACCGAGTTACTTGAAGGCTTCGTCTTAGATGGTGTGTAGCCAAAATCATTTTGCTCCAGAAACAAAACAAATTCTTGATTTTTAATCAAAATTGGATTACCACAGATTCTATTAAACCAATCTTGAACCGAATTTGTTAATGTATTAATAAATTCAGGTGACATAGTATTGTATAATGTTGAAATTTTTGGTAGGGAAGGGACAAAGACTTCAATATTATTGTACGTCAGATATTTGTATAATGCTTCCAGTTCTTTATATGTTCTTCTAACATCTTTATAGGTTTCTCTACGGAATCCTGATAACTTGTGAACTTTGGCATTGAACCTAAAGATTGGATTTTTTTGTGTATTATTACCATTATTTTCAATTTCTTGAATCTTAATTGACAAATGAAAAGTATTTTTATTCAGTCTTTCTGGCAAATACTTTTTCAAATCATCTTCAGTTGGAAAAGAATGAAATAATGGTTCATAATGTGGATCAGTTAGATGTGGAGCAGATTTCGGTGCTGCCTCTGTTGATTCCTTATTTGTATTAGACACCGCTGGCGGAGGTGGTAACTTGTTACTTTTTGACAATGATGGCGCTTGTTCATGATGTTGATATTGTTGCTGCAGCTGCTGTTGATGCTGCTGTTTCTGAGGGATTTCTGGTTCTTGTGCTGGACCCGTCGAAGAGATAATACTATTCTCTGCAAATGGGTTATTGTCAAAATCTTCGGGTTCGTAAGGGACAGCAGAAGTCATTGATTAATTGAGTCTTAAAAATGATACAGTAGTAATCTTAGAAGAAGGCTTCGTATCAAGGACATCTCAATTATCTGCGCGCAGATTTCCCTCCCCTGAACTTCTATTTTCATTTCTCTCTATTACAGTCCGTTCAAAAGGTAATCATAATCATAATCATAATCATAAATATGTTCATTAATAATGCTATACAAGCTGCTTTTTTAAATAGATGAACTGCTAAGTTTTAAAAAACAAAAATTAAAAAATAAAGTAAACAATAACCTAATTAGCAAAGACTCAAGCCATATTGGCCTTCATTTCCTCCATAGCTTCGGCTTCTTCATCCTTTAAGCTACACGACTTAAATGAAACATCGATCCATGGATTACTGGAATTAGACTCAACATCAACCTGGACTTTCCAGTGGTCTCTAACTGAGTATTCATCATCTTTGAAACCGTGATTGGAATCATCTTTAAAGTGCCATTTGTAGACACTTGACGTACCGTACAGATTTGGAACAAGTTCTTCACCGTCTTTGTTGAAGGTGTAATCAATACCGGCCATCCGGGTGATATCTGGAAGCAAATGTCTTTTAACATGATGTTGTAAATGTCTTCTAAACTTTTTATTTAATGAGTTCATTTGGGGTTTAATCTTTTCCTCTCTACCGTGAGTTTGGTTAACGATGAATGGTGGCAAGTATTTGACGTGGATGTCTAAATTGTCAAATTCATTGTCCCAGGATTCATCCATAATATATTTTTCGAAATCATCTAAACTTTCGAAATACATTTCTTTTGAATTCCGAAACTGTGGTGCCTTCTCCAAATGATCAATGTGAGTTGGCTCAATATGGATATTTTGTTTCATTTGATTTTTCTTACCCATTCTTGGTTGATTATAAAAATAGAAAGTGTTTAAGCGTTAATGTTTAAGCGTTAATGTTTATGTGTTGATAGCAATGACAGTAATGATGGTAATACAACCCTATTAATGTATATTATTTTCTTGTCGTGTGAAGTATAAGACGACTTCTTGGTACAACACCACATGAACTAGGTGATTTATCGGATCTTTTATACACCTTTTGCCAATTCTCCCAACTCCCCAGTAAACCTCTCCCAACATGTACATCACTGCATCTTACTCTAGCTTAAGATTGTCTTCTGTATTAAAAAGCAATCCTGGTGGAGTGATGTCTAAAGTAAAAAATTATTATCACCCTTACAAAAATGGCAACTTACTAACCAATACTAACCAGTATTATCAAATTATAAACAAGTCAACTATTTAATTTACACTTGTCACATTCTGGTCACCTATATTGACCGATGACAAGTTAATAGGTCACACCAAACAACATATTGCCAAAAGTGCCACTACATCAATACCCATACAAACATATCCAATAATAGCAGTGTTCCTCTTACTATTAGTAAAGTGTAAACATTAAAAGAAAAAAGCACCTTACCTCTGAGGATCATGAGACTGATGTTTTCTCCCCGATACAGTAATCTGCACAATTCCGAATACAATCAATTTCGAGTAGCGTTACCTGGATTCCTAGAGTAGAGTATAGTACAATAGACATGTATATGTAATCGAGTAACGTAATTACCTCCACAAGTTGGTATTTTCCAAATAACCATCATGATACCATGAAAGGCTGTCATGTAAGAATGACCTTTTTAACCAGCCACATATCTCCTCCTGAAGTCACGTCACATGACTTTCTTAGTTATCAGCAAGTTCGATTTATCTGATGCGGCAATGAAATTGTAAGACACGTGACAAGCTTATGATTTTTGGTCCTGTTGGTTGTGGTCATCCAATATAATCAGGAATAACGATATTTACTGCTTGCTGTTTGAAAAGATATAACATGTCATGAGAAAGAATTGGCTCGATGTTAGCGTTCAATGTGTAGAAGTGTGTTAACGCGTATTTAATGTGTTAGCACACGTTAGGACATTAATAATTGACACGTCTACTCGTTTACATAGAGAATAATGGTCGACAGTCGTGTTTTTTCCCAGGATTCTCGAATCTCAGTCAAATCAATATCAATCTATGCCTGAAGTTATACAGTGGGTTGAATTACAATTACTTGAATAGACGTATCACAGAATAGAGCTGGTCATTCAATGGAATTGTTACAGAACCTAATAAGCACTCCTGGTACTACCGAAAAGGAAGTTGATGACAATATATCGACAGTTGTTGATCGGCTGTCACACTCAAATCTAGTGTCCGATAGACGTGGTGCAGTTTTGGCATTGAAAAGTTTCAGTAGACAATATAGAGAACTCGTTGTTGGTAAGGGTCTAAAACATTTGGTTGCAACTTTGCATCGGGATGTCATGGACCTGGATATGGTCAAGGCCATTTTAGAAACTTTGCTTATACTATTCATTCGTGGTGAGGGTAACACCGACCTAACAAGAGATTGGATTAGCTCCCAGTCCAGAGTTAAAAATGGAAAATATCCATCGCCATCGATTTTAGCTCAGAATGTGAATGCGGATCAGTTTTCACTTTGGATTGCAGACGAATTAACTCAGGATGTTTCAAATATTGAACTACTTATAGATCTACTCGAAATAAACGATGTTCACACAAAAATATATTGCTTGCAATTGTTACAGGCGCTATGCTCAACTAGACCTAGAAGAACACAGGAATTAATTTTGAAATCGCCAACTGCTGTTTCCAAGCTCTGTTTGGTTTTGGATGATCCCTATGAGCCAATTAGAAACGAATCAATTTTGTTATTAATGGGAGTTGTTAAAGATAATTTTAGTATCCAAAAATTGGTCGTTTTCGAGAATACTTTTGATAAGCTTTATAAAATTATCGATGATGAAGGTGGCATTGAAGGGACAATTGTCGTTCAAGACTGTTTATCATTAATTACAAATTTATTAAAATATAATTCTATTAATCAGAAGTATTTTGTTGAAACGAATTGCTTACCAAAATTAGCTGGTTTAATTAATCAGCCATTACAACAAACAGATTCAGGGCCAATAGTTTGGAATGATCAAAGATTAACCAATTTATTAACCACCTTAGATACTTGTAGATTGTTTGTTTTAGAAGGTACTCAAGATATTCAGTATACACAAAAGGCGCTAGTTGATAATGATATCATGCTTTTGGCTTTGAGGTTGGTCTTTACATTAAATATTCCGAATGACATTAGAGTCAATGCCCTATTGACCATTGGAGATATAATACGAGGAAACAATGAAGTTCAATTTCAATTTTCCCAACTTGACGTCCCCTATTTAGATCCAAGTTTACCACCATCTGCTCAAAAATTTGAAGGAATTATTCCAGTTACCACTGCTTTGTTAAACTGGTGTTTATTTGTCAACTCTGTTCATTTGTTTGATCTTAGGATTTCGGCTTCTGAAACTTTACATGCATTTTTCAAAGATAACGAAGAGGCTAAATATGCTTTTATAGCAGACCAGAATTATACTTTTAATAAAATTAACGGCCTATTACCGGAAACTGAAACAGAAGTGGAAATAGAAGCAGAAATTGAGATACCGAAATTGGAAAATTCTGAAGAAGATGAACAGAAAAATGGAGAAAAAGATAAAAAAGACGATAAAGAGGTAACTTATGTGAAAGACAAAAAATTAATAGATACTGAATTAAAGGAGGAAAACCAAAATGACGATTTGACCACAAATGTAAATGATAACGTCAATCAGCCATCGGGGAGTTCCACTCCATTATCGTCTTCGCCATCTAACGTTTCGGAGGGTAATATTTTTCAGACCTTGATTGAAGTAAATAGCAATAATCTTAACCCATATAAAGTTTGGTTTGCTTCTATCATTTTGCTTTATTTATTTGAAGACTATCCGGACGGTAGACAACTGGCTCTGAATATCACTTTAGGTAATGCTGATGAAGATGAAGATGTTATTAGTTTAATCACAGCTATAGGTCAAGCTCTCTGTACATCTTTGAAGCAACAAGACTCCCGTGTTCCAATTGCATATTTAATGCTATTGACATATTGGTGTTGGGAAGATTATACAGCAATCGATATGTTTCTCAAAGATTCATCGATTTTGGATCAATTGCTCGGATATTTGGTTGATTCAACTCAAGAAGAAGCGTTAATTCAAGGATCGGTTGTTTTTTTTATTGCCGAAGTTTATGAATTTTCTAAAAAAAAATCTCCGATTAGTAGATCGCAACTAAATCAACTTTTAAGTAAACGAATTGGTGTTAATGCGTTTAGTTTAAGGGTTCATCAGTTTGTTAAAAGTTCCCAAATTATGAATTTCCGGGGTGAAGATTGTATGAATCCTGAAAAGGATGATACTGGTTTACCTAAAGTTTATTTTGATAATTTATTTGTTCAATTAGTCCGAGATAATTCCCAAAGAATTACCAATGCAATCGGTAGAGATCCGAATTATGAACCAATCAAAAAATTAGATTATAATGCCTACGAACAAATTCAGCAAAAATTTAGCGGTCTACAAAATGAATATGAAAAATTTAAAAATGATTCAAGTGATCTTTCGGCTAAACAGATGAGAGAAATTGAGAAATTTTCGGGTGATTATGATGAATTGTCTAAAAATTATCAAAAACTTCAAAGTGATATGGAAAAAGTCGAAGCTGAAAAAGACGAAATGATGAAAAATTTAGAAAAAAGTTCAACTGAAATTACTAGGCTATCTCAAGTTGAAAAAGACCTAGAATCTAAAATTTCATCCCTTAATCAAAAGCTTCAAGATACCAGTAGTAAACTCAAACAGTTAGAAATTGACAATAAACTGCTTACTGAAAAACTGGATATCACGGATAAATTAAAATTGACAGCAGAGAATGGTATTAATAAAATGAGTAGAGAACTTATGAATTTAACCAAAGAAAAAGCGTCTGGTGAAAAGAAAATAGGTAAATTGGAAAAGGAAATTAATACTTTGAAAAGAAATTCAGAAAATGCTGAAAATAAGCTGAAAGTAACAATTAAGCAGAAGGAAAATATGATTTTAACCTTAGAAAAGAGAGTTGAAAATTCCACATCCGACTTAAAATCACATCAAGATAAATATATACAGTTGGATAATACTTTTAAGGAGAATATGATAAAACTGAAAGAATCTGATGCTAAATCTGAAGAACTGATGAGTAAGCTTAGATCAGCTGCTGAAATTATTGAAAATTTGAAGCAACAAAAAAATTCATCAGGTACGGAATTTGATTCCTTTAGAGAAAGCACATTGAATGAAATTAATGATTTGAAAAAACAATTGTCCGAGATAACTAAAGAACGCGATGATTTAACCACAAAAAATAAAGTTCTAAACACTACATTGGAGTCATTACAAGATGAACTTACTACTGCATTCGATGATTTTGCTCATCTACAGGCTGAATCTTCTAAGGAAATTGAGGATTTGAATACTTCTTTGGAGACATTATCTGAAGGTTTTGAAACCTCTGAAGAAAAAAATCAAGAATTAAGGCAGAAAATATGTGAATTGGAAGATCAAATCACTTCTTTAACCGAAACTCATGAAAATCAAATTAGGGAATTGGAAGATAATCATAAATCTACATTAGATAAAATGTCAGCCCAGTTGGAAGATCATCTGGGTAATAATGAAATCATTTCAAGATCATTAGAGGATCATAAACTAAAGATGCAGCAATTGCAAGACGAAATTAAATCAAAGCAGACGTTGATAAATTCGGCTGAAGGTGAAAAATCTGAAGTTGAAAAGAAGTTGGACCTAATCATGAAGGAAAAGGAAGAACTAAATTTCATTTTGGAACAAACAGAGCAATCAACTGGGCAAGCTCATGCAGAATTAAATGAAAAACTTGAATCGACATGCAAATCGTTAGAAACAAAAATAAATGATCATTCTAAGCTAGTCACCGAACTAGAAGAGCTGAAAAATGCAAAAGATCTTGAAATTGAAAGATTGAAAACTGAAATAGAAAGTACTAAAAAATCCTTAGATGACACTGACTATTTAAACAAATCATTGAATAAAGAAATTGAAAAGCTGAAAACATCCTCTAATGAACGTGCTGATAAATTTAAGAATGAAATATGTACATTAAATGGACTTGTTGAAAAATTAAGTTTAGATCAATCAAATACAGCGAAAGAATTGGAAAACTCTATGAAAGATAATACTGAACAGATTTCTGAGTTGGAAACTCAATTGGAAAGCACTTCAAAAAGTTTGGATGCAGCTAAAAACGATTATTTATTGTTGTCTAGCGAACATCAAGGTTTTAAAGAGTCCAAGCAAAAAGAATTGGATTCTCTAAAGGGTGAATTGAAGTTGATTGAAAACTTGAAATGTGAAAGTGAATCTAACAAAACATTGTTAGTTGACGAATTGGACGCATTGAAGGAATCAAAAGAAAATGAAATCAATCAGCTAAAAAAAGAAATATCAGTAATAAATAAATCTTTAAAGGATAAATCAAATGATCATTCTGAGCTAAGCGCAGAATTAGAAGGCATCAAAAAAGCCAAATTTGAAGAAATTGAAACCTTAGAGAATGATTTAGAGAATTATAAAAAATTGCTCGAAGAGAGTAAAAGCAGTAATATGAGTTTATCAGAAAGCTTATCGTCTTTGAGGGCAGAAAAAGAAGCAGAAGTTTCCAAATTGAAAAATGAGATTATTTCCATTAACGGATCACTGAACGAGTCGCAATCTACAAATTTAGAACTGGTGAATAATCTAGAAAATATTAAAGCGACTACAAGTAAAGAGATAAATAATTTAAAAACTGAGTTAACAAATATTTCTCAATCTTTGAGAAATATAGAAAAGGAAAAATATGATGTTTCCAATGAACTTGAAAGAATTCAAGACTCAAATAAGTCAGAAATTGTAAAATTAAATAGTGAAATTGAGAGTATTAATAAACTGACTGAAGAGTTGAAAAATAGTAATAAGATAATCTCGTCTGAATTTAAATCTTTTAAGAGCTCTAAAGCTGAAGAAATTTTGAAATTAGAAGAAGAAATTGAACATCATAATAGGAGTGTTTCTGAAAGCAAGGCCGAAAGTAAAGAATTAAAGGTCACGTTGGAGAATAAAGAGTCGCAATTGGTGTCATTAATCAGCGAATTAGAATTCATTAAAAAATCTTCTGGTGATATAGAAAGTGAAAAATCTGATTTATTGACTCAATTTGAAGAGTTAAAAAAATCGAAAAGTGACGAAGTCAAAGAGTTGAAAGAGCAATTAAAACATATTACCGAAACTTTAAAACAAACTAGCTCTGAAAATGTGGATTTAAAAGCCAATATAGAGACCCTCTCTTTGTCCAAGAAGAATGATATGGCAATATTAGACAAGGAGGTTGAAAAGCTTTCTAAGCTATTGGAGGATGCAAAATTGAGTAACAAAAATGCTACTTCTGAACTTGAAAACTTGAAGGAATCCCATTTAGACAGGATAACTGAACTACAATCGGATATGAAAATGACCAAAACTGATCTAGAAAGATTCAGGTCCGCTAAGGAGTTGTTGTCTAAAGAAATCGAGGACCTGAAGATAAACAAAGAAACTGAGCGTTCAAGTCTTACTACTGAAATTGATGATCTCAAAGATTCATTGGAAAAATCTGAAACTAAATTTGATAATTTGAGTAATGAATTTTCAGCTATTAAAGGACAAAATGCTAAAGAACTTGATCAGCATAACGAGAAATTTATAAGCCTTTTAAAAAAATTAGAAGATACAGAAGTTGGCAATAAGAAAATTGTCAATGACTTAGAATCAAAAATATCTGGAAAAAATGAAGAAATTACTAAATTGCACTCGGATATTGATGTTTTACAAGAGAAAATGAAATCAAAAGAAGCCGAAAGTGACAGTTTAGGTGCCGAACTTGAAAAATTCAGAACTTTAAAAGAATCTGAAATAAATGTTTTGACTATGGATCTATCAGCAAAATCGAACGAGTTGGAGACTCTTCAAGCTTCTAAAGAGAAGCTTATATCTGATTTAGAGAACAAATCAAAAATAAATGATAAAACTGTCACTAACTTGAAGAAAAATATTGAAGTTTTGGATAAAAAAAGTTTATCTTTAAATACAGAAAAGGAAAAGCTTAGCGACACCTTGGAAAACTTAAAAATATCATGTAAAGAGACAACCGAGCAGCTTCAAAAGGACAAGGATCTGCTAAATACTGAAATTTCTGAAAGGGAAGAACATATAAGAAAGCTAGAAATTGAACTAGCAGCTAATGCTCAAAAACTCAACTCCGAAAAAGAGATATTGGCTAACAACTCTGAATCTGCTATGAAAGATTATGCAAATAAAATTTCGAAATTAGAGGGAGAGGTCGAATCTATAAGTACAGCTAGGGATTTAGAAACTCAAAAATTAGAGTTAATTCAAAAGGAATTGGAATCTAAAAACGTGGAACAGGAATCTGAATTACTTAAATTAAGATCTGAAAATGAGAAATTATCGGCAGATTATCAATCAGAAGTCAACAAACTGACGCAAAATTCTAAAGAAATAGTTAAAATAAAGAAACAGCTTGAATTAGATATCTCAGCTAAATCGACAACTATTGAAGATTTAAAAGCAACGATAACAATTCTGGAAGACGGCGTTACAAACCAGAAGATTGAACATGAAAATTATGAGAAGAAAATGATTTTATTAAAGTCTGAAAATGAGAAGCTATTAGAGAGTTCTGAATCCATTACTGAACAGCTGGCGGGTTTCAAGAAGAAATTAGCTGATGGTAAGGATGAAAAAGAAAAGAACGAAGAAGTGCAGAAGTCCTTGAAGAAATATATTGAGGAGCTTTCAGTTAAGAGCGAACAGTCAAGTAAGCAAATTGTAAAATTAAACGAAGACAAAAAATCACTTGCGAAGAAGATTCAAGAGAAGGATGCTTGCAGTTCCGATTGGGAGAAGAAATACAAAAAGTGTGAAAAAGCATTATCAACTGTTGAAGATGAATTAAAATCTAGTAAGGCTTCACTGAAAGAGAGTGCCGACGAACATCTGACCTCTAGCGCCAAGTTGAGGGCAGAAAAAGACGAACTTTCAATGAAATTAAAAGATATTGATTCAAATTCAAAAACAGCAACAGATAAACTGGGAACAGAATTGGAAAGTATTACTAGAGAAAAAGATGCGTTAATGACTAAATTATCCGCCTTAGAGTTGAAATCAGAAACCACAGAAAATGAGTTATCCTCAAAGCTAACAGAGCTTGACATTTTGAAAAAAAATAGCGCAAGAAATGAAATTGAAAAGAAGTCTAAGGATGATGAATTCTCAAATTTAATGCATTTAATAGAAGAGATGCAATCTGAAATGGCTGATATGGTTCCACAATCCGAACTAGATCATGCCTTATCATTGTGGACAAAGGCCACGGAAAGAAAAGATGAATATAAAAAGAGATTGGGTGACTTGGGTGAGGATGTCGAAGAATCTGACGACGATGAAGAAGATGATGACGATGATGAAGAGGATACCGAAGAAGATGACGAAGATGACGAATAATAATATAAATAATTTACTGTAATTTTATATGTTTATAGATGTTTTAAGTGAAATGATATCGGATCAAAAAATAAGCCGCCGGCAATTCTTAATTACCGAGCATTTCTATTTTGCCGCAGTCGCGCCGATCGACGTGATGCTACCCCACAAGCTCTTACAAATAGCCCTAACTTGCTGTTCATGACTTTCGGGCAAATAACTGTAATACACTGTAAAGATCAACAAGTTAGCCCCACTGTTTAAGTACAGAAAATACACACTTTAAATATGGTTTTGTTTCCTATTCTTTTCTATGATATGGTCAGCAGCATTTTATGAAATTCAAAGATCCAATTAAATAAAAGATGTCAGAAACAATATCATTTAAAGATAAGGTTGTTATCATTACCGGAGCTGGTGGTGGTTTAGGTAAGCAATATGCGTTGCATTATGCATCAAGAGGTGCAAAAGTTGTTGTTAATGATTTAGGTGGTTCATTGTCTGGTTCTGGCAATTCATCAAAAGCAGCAGATGTTGTTGTGGAAGAAATTCGTAATGCAGGTGGTATTGCAGTTGCTAATTACGATAATTTAGTGACCAGACCTGAGGGAATTTTAGAAACGGCCGTTAAGAACTTTGGTACTGTTCATGTGTTGATTAATAATGCAGGTATTCTAAAAGATGCTAGTTTCAAAAAAATGACTGAAAAACAGTTTACCGATGTCATTGATGTTCACCTTAATGGTGCTTTCCAGTTAACTCAACTATGTTGGTCTTTTTTCAAAAAACAAGGATATGGACGTGTGTTAATGACTGCATCACCTGCAGGTTTATATGGTAATTTTGGCCAAGCTAACTATTCTGCTGCTAAATTGGGATTGGTTGGTCTTGGTGAAACACTAGCCAAAGAAGGTTATAAGGACAATATTAAAGTCAATATCATTGCGCCACTAGCAAGATCAAGAATGACTGAAACAATTCTACCACCAGATATATTAGAAAGATTGTCCCCTGAAAAAATTGCACCTTTAGTGTTATATCTAACATCTGATCAATGCCCAACCACAGGTTCGATTTATGAAGTTGCAGCGGGAATGTATGCACAAATTCGATGGGAAAGAAGTAGCGGCCTTTATTTAAATCCAGGTAGTGATACATTGACGCCTGAAGCAATTTTAACCAAATTCAATCAGGTAATGGATTTCAAGAAAGAAGGTGTTGAACACCCAATTATGTTAAAAAATTACAACAAAGTTTGGGATTATAATAGAAAGTTAGGTATGAATGACCAAGGTTTGGTTAAAATCAAATCACTGAAAGGAAAGGTTGTCATCATCACTGGTGCAGGCTCTGGATTAGGAAAAGCACATGCTTTATTATTTGCCAAATATGGTGCTAAAGTTGTTGTTAATGATTTTAAAGATCCATATAGTGTTGTCAAAGAAATTACATCTTTAAAGGGCATTGCGATTGGCTCTAAACATGATGTGTACTCAGAGGCCGACCAAATTGTGAAAACTGCTTTAGATAATTTTGGAACTGTTGACATACTTATAAATAATGCAGGAATATTGAGGGATAGATCTTTCTTGAAGATGACACAACAGGAATGGGATCAAGTTATTCAAATTCACTTATTGGCAACATTTAAATTATGCAAATTGGTGTGGCCGATTTTTAACGGTAAAAAAAGCGGTTATATCGTTAATACAACTTCAACGTCAGGTATATATGGTAATTTTGGTCAAGCAAACTATTCTGCTGCTAAGGCTGCCGTATTAGCTTTCACTAGAACTTTGGCCATTGAAGGACGTAAAGCAGGCATAAGATGTAATGCCATTGCACCACACGCTGAAACAGCTATGACTAGAACCATTTTTAAAGACCAAGAATTAAATAAGTTTTCCCCATCTCAAGTTTCACCAATGGTGCTTTTATTATGTAGTACAGAATTAGGTGGAATAAGTGGTGAGCTATACGAGGTTGGTGCCGGTTGGGTGGGAAATACCAGGTGGCAACGTGCTAAAGGTTTGGTTTCTCATGATAAAGATGTACCAGTAGAATTTATTAGAGACAATTGGAAAGATGTTATTGATTACTCTAAAAGTCTAACTTTAAAAAGTGCAGAAGAATCATCTATGGCAATTCTCGAAACTGTTGGAGGTGGGGAAGAAGATGATGAAGCAGAAGAAGAGGAAGATGATGATGATGATAATGATGCTGAGGCAAAAGATGATGACTATTATAATTATGATTTTAAACAAGTGATTTTGTACAATATTTCGATTGGTGCTAATCATAATGAATTGAAATATGTTTATGAATCAGATCCACAATTTCAAGTTATACCTTCTTTTGGTGTAATACCTTTTATGAACCAAGAAGACGGTGGCATGAGTTTTGATGATACTTTGAAGAATTATAATCCAATGAAGTTATTACATGGTGAGCATTATTTAAAAATAAACAAGTTTCCTATTCCCACCAATGGTAAATTATCAACAGAGTCTTTTCCATTGGAAGTTTTAAATAAGAAGAAAGGCAAAAAGTCGAATGTGTTAGTTAGAACAGGTTACAAGACAATTGATGCCAACAGTAACGAATTATTATTTACAAATATTGGTTCGTATTTTATCAGAGATTGTGAGTCATTATCGGGTAAAGATGAAATCAGGAATTCGGACGAAGTTGGAAATTTTTATAAGAAAGAATTCAAACCTTCTGGAAAACCAGATTTTGAAAGAGAATTTAAAACTGACGATGATTTGGCTGCGATTTATAGATTGAATGGTGATTTTAACCCATTACATATTGATCCTATATTCGCTAAAGGTGGAAACTTCAGCAAACCTATTTTACATGGCTTGTGCTTTTTTGGAATTACTGCTAAGATATTAGTTGATCATTACGGTTTATTTAATGAAATTAAAGTGAGATTCACAAATATCGTTTATCCTGGAGAAACATTGAAAGTTTTAGCTTGGAAACAGGGTGATATCGTTGTTTTTCAAACTTGGTGTGTCGAGAGAGCTGTCAAAGTAATTGATGTTGCTGGACTGAAATTGCTAAAGGATCTGAAATCAAAGTTATGAATTACCGTTCTTTGTTATGGTTTTGCGAGTCTAAAAACTGATATATCTTTTATAAGTCTAATTTATAATATTAATGTAGATATGGTTTTTATTAATGCTCAATTCCACTCGTCCAAGTTTCATTAAAATGTTCACCTAAAAATTCTTGACTTAATTTAACAAGTTTATCATCTTGTTTATCAAGCTGCTTACTTAAAACTAGTTCATATTGAGTCCATGCATTTTCCAATTCAAAGATACTGGAAACACCTAAAACAGTTCTACCTTTCTTATTTAACCACCCTCTTATTGCGAATCTAGTTGACAATTCCGCTAACTCAACGTTGTATTTTTCCAATAATATCTTCGCCAATGCTGAACATTTATCTTTTAGCTCTTCAGAAGCTGGATGAAAAGATCTAGTCTCTTGGGACCTTAATAATGACATCGATAAAATAGACGCATTATTAACCAATTTGACACTTGTGTCATTTAAAAATTTTTCATACCATTTTTCCAAAATAATGTTCTGAAGACACATATTACTATAACTTAAAACTAAGTCTAAATTACCAACACATTTTTCATCTTTCACAGTCTTCGCAACTTGATATAGATATTCAACAGGATAACCAGAAATGCCAACCCATCTAATAAATCCTTCTTTCTTCAAATTCATCAATGCTTGCAAAGCGCCGACTGTATCTTTAAAAGTTTTAAACTCAATATCATGTAAATAAACAACATCAAGATAATCAGTCTTAAATCTTTCCAAGGATCTTTTAACAGATTTAACGATCCATTCAGGAGAGTAATCAAAATCATCCAATTGCAATCTCCCGACCTTGGTACAAATATAGTAATTATTTCTAGTAATTTTACCTTGTTCTGTTAATCTACCTAATGCGCTACCCAATAGAATTTCAGACGGACCATAATATGGGGATGTATCGATTGCATTAATACCTAATTTGAAAGCCGTTTCTAATAATTCGGCAACTGGCATGGAATGAGGATCATCATTATACTGAGTATTAAAGATAGCACCACCTAATAACAGTGGAGATATCCCATCCAGGTTTTCTGGAACTGAAGGCAGTTGAAGTGACATAGTTTCTATTTTATCAAGTTAATGGAAGAGTGTTGTTCTGCTGTGGTTAAATGCGCATTAACTACGCTTTCGTGTTTGTTTTTTTTTTTTACTTTGATCCATTCACTTTCATATTCAGTGTTTGCCACTTTGATCTCAGATTAATATATAAATATATATATATATATATATTACAATGTCAGGAAAAAAGAGGACTTTTTTTAGGAAGAAAACGTCTACAATACCATCATCCAGTAGTGGTAATTCTAATTCCAAAAGCAATGAGAATCAGATTCAATTTGATGTAAGTTATATTTTAATTTAGAATATATGCTTGGATATCATACTGACACTAACTTCAATAATACAGCTTGCTGTTGAGAAAAAGAAAGTTACGGTTCGTAAGTTCAAGAATATGAAATTGATTGACATAAGAGAATATTACAATAAAGACGATAAATGGTTGCCAGGTAGCAAGGTAAGTATAACTAAAGATCCAATTTTTTTATAAAATATTTGATTCATTTTGTTACTAACTGTGTGAAAATTCACTTATGCCAGGGTATTTCATTAACAGAAGACCAGTGGCTTGCTTTGGTTTCCCATGTCAACCAAATCAGTGAGGCGTTGAATAAAATAGACGACGAGGAAAACTTTCAAAAACTAAAGAAAGAGATAGAAAATTTGAATGCTCAAAAACAAGAAAAAAAAGATGGTGATCATGATGCCAAAATTAAAAACGATGAGGATGACGAAGAGGATTTGGATGGTGTAGAATTTGAGGACGTTGTTGAAAAAACGATTAAAAAAGCCAAAAATGAATAGTGATCAACTAATATGTATTCCTTAATTGTGTAGTATAATTTTAATAGAAAATATGTGTTTCTATGGTGGAAATTTTTTAAGTAGTGATAAAATTTATTTGACCCATAAAACTCGGAAAAATCTTTTGTTGAAGCACCTTTCGCATGGATTAATCTCCATGCTTCCTTTTCTTTTATCTTCTTTCTGGCAGCCGACAAGACCCTACAATTGGATAATATTCCTACAATGTCCTTCCCTGATCGCAAGTTAAGGCCACAGAACAGGAGATCTAATAGTAAGAACTCTATTGAGTCTTCATCGGATGCGCCCGGTAGTCATCAATTAACTCTGGAAAGTCATCATGAAGATGCTATCGATGCGATGGGTTTATTTCATAATGAACCATCATCTTCAACGACTTCTTTGGTTGTTGGACATTCCAATGATTCCTTATATGATCATAGAGATCAAGATGAGGAAATATTAGATCAAAAAATGCCAAAATCCAGCAAGAGATCATCACTTGACAATAAAGGCATGGGTCCATTATTTCAGAAAAGGCATTTGCCACCTCCAATTAAAAAGAATAAACTAAAATCCCCTCTAAGTGATCAGAGAAATGTTATTAGTGATTATGGTTCAACAAAAAGTCATCTACAATTTTCAAAAGGATTAGCTACGTCGCAAATTAGCAATTCGAATGTATACAAGACAGAAAACCCCTTTGAAATTCCTATACCGTCATATTCTCCAAACGCATACAATGCACATTCACGTTTCCATAGATTTAAAAGTACTTCTGATGCTATACCAAGGGCAAATTTCTCACAATCATTACCAAGTACTGCTGCAAATTCTTTACGTGAATCGGGTTCTGATGATGAAAATGATAACTCGGTATATGCATCATCGAATCCTTCAAGTAGAAGATCATCAAATGCATCATCTTATAATGATGTTTGTTTGCCTGTGGTCTCATTGGATGAATCTGGTAAAAGAAAATTGTGGCCGGATATATCCGTCTTAGAAAAATTTTCCCAGGAAGAGATGGAAGAGTTGAAAAGGACTTCATCAACGCCTTTAAGCAATCGTTCTTCTCTTACGGATAATGGTGAAGCTGTTAACTTTGAATATCCCATAATATCCAATGTCGATCAAGGTGAGTCGATTACTGAACCCCTTATCGTCTCAACCGATGAGGAAATTGAGCCTATCAATGGTAAATTAAGACCAACACGAATCAGCCCTTGGAATAAAGAGCAAGATTATTATAGAGGTCCGCAATCAAGAATGGAGAATCAAAGATTCACATATTTTAGAGAAGATATTCCGAATACAATACATTCGCCAAATATTTCAGGCTTGCTTCAGGATGGGACTAAATTTCATGACTTATTTTCACCCACACATTATGTGAATAAACCCGTAGATACACCTTCAGACTCCGACAAAGAACCAAGTTTAGCTTCAAGTAGAGTAAATAAAATATATGCTCCATCTGCTTCAAACATTGCTTCTGGTAGTAACGACTTGGCTAACATTCCCGAGAAGAAATTTGTTCCTCCTTTTTGGTTGGATATTTTGAATCCAACAGAGGATGAAATGAAAGCATTATCTAAAACATTTGGCATTCATCCTTTAACTACAGAAGATATTTTTTTGGGTGAAGCCAGAGAAAAAGTTGAACTATTCAAAGATTATTATTTTGTTTGTTTCACATCTTTTGATGTTGCACAGGAACACCATAGACAGAAAAAAGCGATCGAAAAGGCGTATGCTGAAGCAATTGAGGATGAAATGAAAACAAGAAATGATATGACATTTTTGGACAGAATTATTAATAGAGTCCGTAGAAAATCTTCAAAATCTGATTCAGCTTCGGTTATGTCCAGACGATCAAAAAGATCAAATTTTTCCAAAACAAATAATTCTATTACATCCAAAAGAAGAAAAAAGGTTAAGAAGGGTCGTAAAGATGAACTAATTCCATTGAATATGTATATAATTGTTTTCAAAGATGGTGTCATCACTTTCCACTTTAAACCAACTCCTCACCCTAGCAATGTTCGTCGTCGCGCTAGAATATTACGTGATTATTTAACCGTTACATCTGACTGGATTGGTTATGCTATTATTGATGATATTACAGATGCATTTGCACCTTTGATAGAATCTATTGAAACTGAAGTTAATGCCATTGAGGATACAATTTTGGTAATGCAATCGGGTGAGACTACTGATAGTGACGATGATAGTGACAGCGACTCTGATTCGGATACAGACAACGATCATATATGGATAAGAATGAAACGTCGTAATTCCAATATTAGTGGTGATAAGGCGTCCCTGCGTTCAACGAGTTCACGCTCTTCAGTTAGCTCGAGTTCATCTGCTGATACAAAAATAATTAGCTGGAAACGTAAAGGTGATATGCTAAGACGTATCGGTGATTGTCGTAGGCGTGTCATGTCATTACTTCGTTTACTTGGCTCAAAAGCTGATGTTATTAAAGGTTTTTCCAAAAGATGTAATGAACAATGGGAAGTGGCACCGCGTTCTGAAATTGGCTTGTATTTAGGTGATATTCAAGATCATATTGTCACCATGGTTCAAGGTTTAAATCATTATGAAAAATTATTAGCAAGATCACATTCCAATTATTTGGCACAAATTAATATTGACATGACTAAAGTTAACAACGACATGAATGATATATTAGGAAAAATTACAGTTCTTGGTACTATTGTACTACCCTTAAATATTGTGACAGGTTTATGGGGTATGAACTGTATTGTTCCCGGACAAGATGTTGATAGTCTTGAGTGGTTTTATGGTATCTGTGCCTTTATGTGTGTTTTTTCAATTACTTCATACTTTTATGCTAAAAGGGTAATTGGATTTGTTTAATTTTTGCAAACTTTCTTTTATACATGTTTTATTAATTCGATCTATTATTTACGTTTTTGAACAGAACTGCAACATTCTCTGATTTATGGCATTTATCTAAATAATAGGTCATCATGTAAGTTCTAAATAATTAATTAAGCATAAAAGGTTTATTATAAACGTTGCAAAACTAGATATTTTATTATAAAATTTCATCATCAAGTATCATTTAACTTTGAAAAATAATTCATTTTATTTTCTTTTTTAGAAACTTTTCAAAAATCCTCCAGAATGTCTCTTACACGCTGTCGATAGTAGTAATATAGTATAGGCCGTAAAATTACAAATGAACTAAATAGTTGCTTGGTGCTAATCCGGAATCACTGGTGTTCAAGTTCTCGGCAAACCACCATCCATCTGGTTGTTTGTGCAAAATCATTAGAATATCTCTCTTTCTGAAGGACAGTTCTTCGTCTATCTTCGCAGTATAATTATATTGCGCACGACAATATTCTAGAACTGGATAGCCTTCAGAGGAATGTGACGGTAAGTTAGAGCAATTAATATTTTTGGAGCTGAAATTGGTTTGAGACTTTGATTTCCTTAATGATCCGGAAGATTTTACTCTGGTTTTTTTAACTGGCTCCTCGAGTATATTATCAATATGTGCGTTTTCCAGGCTAAACACTGTTGATAATCGAGCATGGGTATTTGGGTTTTCATTGACCGCTTGCTTTAATAGACTTCCAAAGGATCTGTGTTTTTCTTTTTCTCTAGTATCATCGGCGACTGTATTCATTGAATCTCTAAACTTTTCTCCATTACGAATACCACTTAAGTAATCTTTTAATGGACTATTTGATCTAGGATAATCATTAGTTTTAATGGTACAATTTAGCTTTGAGTTTATTGATGATTGAAGTAAGGGATTTTCGAATAAACTCTTTTCTGAATGTGAGTCATCATTAGAAGAAATACTGGTATTGTTTGTTGCAAGAGAATAGTCGGACATAACTTTATAAGAACTAGGTTCTGATGACCCTTTATTTATATCCAAGTGTTTTGTCACCACTGCTTCTTTTTGTGCTTCTTCTTGTAGCTCTTTAAATGTATCTTTTGATTTACCGATATATTCAAATGCCGTTTCTTGAGCAGGCGTCAGTGCAGGAGGTGGATTCTTCTTCTTTTTTCTCATGATTTGTTCCTCTTGTAGTTTCAATTTAATATCAGGTATATCTTCAATTCTAAATTTTTTGGTTGTTTCTACGTGCAGTTTTTTATTTTCATTCTTTGCAAAATCAACAAAGGATATAGGAGCAGCCATGTAATCGCCAGTATGGCTTTCATTGACAAACTTTTTGATATCTTTATGAGCACTACAATTTTGAAGGCCAACTCTTAAATTTTCTGCACTCTGGTCGTCAAATAAACAACTTGAACTAATTGAATTGGCATATTCCCAAACATTTGCTTTTATAAATCTTATTCTTTCCTCTTCAGCATCTTGAAACTCTATACACGTAGTCCACCATAATGTCATCCAATCATTTAATTTTTCATTGTATTCTTTCACTAATCTCCAAGAGTCTTCTCTATACCGTAGCATTTCTTCTTTATACTTTTCTAGTTTGGAACCCATTCTTTGTCTTTCTCTTTGATCCAAAGTTATCAAAGTAGTTCTACATGAGCAAATTTTTTTCCAATACTCTTCATATTTATTACTTTTTCTCTCTTGCTTTGCCTTTAACTCTTCCAATTCTTTCCACATGGTTCTAACTTTATTTTCCGTAACTTTGCCTTGAGCTTTACGATTGCCCAGTAATTCTGATAACGGGACATATAATTCCTCTTCAATTTTTCTGCCTTGTAGACTGTGATTTTCCGATAATCTTGATGTTTCAGTTAATAATGTTCCTAGGCTTGATTTTAAGGTGCCTGGCGATTCATATTTATCTAGCTGATATCTAAGAGAAAGTGATTGTAATTTACGTGAATATTCTTGTTCCAATGATATTTTATCCTTATAAAATTGTGACAAAACATGCAATGTCTGTGTACCAGTGGCATATTGAGCGGTTAAAGTATCAATACAGGTTGAATCTGGAGACCAAAACGAGGTTGAGTATAATTGATTGTGTGAGACTGCTGTCATCTATAAGAAGTCTGAATGTTTTATATATGATATCTAATTATTTAATGTATAGATAAGAATTAGATAAGAATTAGATGTGAACTGGGTACGATTTGGTTAAAACTTAGTAATAAAGGAAAAAAAAAACACGACCATCATAATCTGTTTCAGTATCTTTCTATTTCGAGACTAATTAATGATTAAAATTTTTTAATTTCCTATTTAGGAAACTTGTAAACAGTAATAGAAATCTCGAATTTTAAATCGACCCGTCTAATTTTCAAAGTGTACGGATGTTATTTTATTGATGGCATTAGTGCGATGGAAAAAACACAATAACGTTTTGGGTGTTAACGTATACTCTCTTTGAAGCCTTGAGGTAATTATTATAATGAGTGAGGAAGAATTAACCAAAGAACAGAAATTAGAAGCTGCTAGAAAAAAATTCGAAGAACTAAAGAACAAAAAAAGTAAGAAGAAGGGGAAGAAGAAAGGTAAGAAATCAGACAGCAAGGAAGGTACACCTATGGGTGATGGCACGGAAGACGTTGTGGAGCCAATTGACGAATTAAAGCAAGAAAAAATCGAAGAATCTAAAAGTGAGTCAGAAACAGAGGCAGCTGAAAATTCTGATGTTGACAAGAAAGTCGACGAAGCTCCATTAAAAGAGGAAGAGAAAGATACTACGTCAAAAGAAGAACTCGAAGCTGATTCAAGGGGACAGTTAGATTCCACAGTGGAGAACACAAAAGAAAAAGAAAGTCTAGCAGAAAAAAATCTTGAGGATAAAGTCTCAGATGAAGACACAATTATAGAGAAGAAGGTAATTGAAGTTATAACTCCCTTGCAAGAATCATCAACGATACTTAAAGATTCAAATACTGACGAGCCACTAGAAGATATTCTTTCTTCGGATGTGGCACCTGGTAGTGAGTCCACTTTTTTGAAATCAACACTTCAATCTACTATTGATGAACTTAAGTCCCAACTAGAAAAATCGAGAAATGAAATTGAAAAATTAAAAGTTGAAAACTCTGATCTTAAGTTGAGCAGAATGGATGTAGAAATGGAATTAGAGTCGGCTAGAAATGATTTGGAAACACAAAAATCACAGATCAATACGCTGAATTTACAAATTGGTAAGTTACGTGTCGACTCCAGTACTATTCCTACGGCAACAGTTAAATCTGATGATGGCAGCTCAATATTATCTGGTACTGATTACTTAAACCATACGTCAAGTTTCCAAAACTTGAGTAATTTTAATAACACCTCTTCAGATTATATGGAAATTGTTGATATTAAAGAAAGGTTAAATCAATGGAAAGGTTGGAATATGGATATGAGGAACTGGAGATCGATTGGTATGGGTCCTTACTTGGAGTTATAAAATTTATATTTTTTATCTAAAGCTTGAGTGAATATATAAATTGTTATGTTTAGTAATATTTTTTTTTACTTGGATTCATGATAAAAATATTTGAGTTCACATAGTTGATTTCCACTTTATCTTTTCAGGCAAGAAAGGCATCATCTAAGATAAAAGCGAAAAGTATTTTTTTTTTTTTGCAATTTAACAGACCTTAATGCGTTATTGCTATATGATTAATGAAATACTATACTATACACACTAGCAATGTTATCAAGATTAATTAAAAGAAATATAAAACAATCATATAGATTTTATGCAAGTAGTGCAAATCCAGTTCATGTTATTGGTATTGATTTAGGTACAACTAATTCAGCAGTTGCCATTGTTGATCCATTGACTAAAACTCCAAGTATATTGGAAAATTCACAAGGTGCACGTACCACACCATCAATTGTAGCATTTACGAAAAATGGAGATGTTTTACTTGGAGAAGCGGCCAAAAGACAATGGGTTGTTAATCATGAAAATACATTTTTTGCAACAAAAAGATTGATTGGCCGGAAATTTGTTGATCCTGAAGTCCAAAAGGACATTGATATGCTGCCATATAAAATTATTCCTGGTGAAAATGGAGATGCTTGGTTAAAAACAACTGTTGGTGAAAATATTAGTTATTCACCTGAGCAAATTGGTGGATTGATTTTAAAGGAAATGAAAAAAATTGCTGAAACGTCACTTGGATTAAAAGAAGGCGATATTAAGAATGCTGTTGTTACAGTCCCTGCATACTTTAATGATTCACAAAGACAGGCAACTAAGACTGCAGGTGAATTAGTTGGATTGAATGTGGTAAGGGTTTTAAATGAACCCACTGCTGCATCATTAGCATATGGATTAGGAAATCAAAATGATGGTATTATTGCTGTCTATGATTTAGGTGGTGGCACATTCGATATCTCAATTTTAGATATTGAAGATGGGGTTTTTGAAGTGAGATCAACAAGCGGTGATACACATTTAGGTGGTGAAGACTTTGACAATTTGTTAGTGGACTATATTTTGAAGGATTTCAAAGATAGCACGAAAATTGATTTATCTAAAAATATGCTGGCAATTCAAAGGATTAAGGAAGCCTCCGAAAAAGCAAAAATTGAATTAAGTCATATCAAAAGGACAAAAATCGAATTACCATTCATAACAAAGACAGAGAATATTAGCATGGAATTAACTGAAGATGAACTTGATAATATGAGTTTACCATTAATTGAAAAAACAATTGGACCTGTTAAAAAAGCCTTATCGGATGCAGAGTTAACAAAAGAAGATATTGATGAGGTTATTTTAGTTGGAGGTATGACAAGAATGCCAAAAATTAGGAAAACAGTCGGCAATTTTTTCAATAAAGAGCCGAATACAGTAGTGAATCCAGATGAAGCAGTTGCATTAGGTGCAGCAATTCAAGGCGCTATTTTATCGGGAAGTGTTAAGGATGTCTTGTTATTGGATGTTACACCGCTAACGTTGGGTATTGAAACTTACGGTGGCATGTTTTCACCTTTAATTCCAAGAAATACGACAATTCCATGTAAGATTCAACAAATGTATTCAACTGTTGTTGATGGACAAAGTGCTATTGATGTTAATGTTTATCAAGGTGAAAGACCTTTAGTTCAAGACAATAAATTGATTGGTAAATTTAAATTGAGTGATATAGCGCCTATGCCAAAGGGTACGCCAAAAATTGAAGTTAGTTTTGATATTGATGCGGATGGTATTATCAAAGTTAGTGCTAAAGATAAAGATACAGGCAAGAATTCCTCGATTACGGTTTTTGGTAAAACAGGATTAAGTAAAGAAGAGATAGAAAATCTAATTCAAAAAGGCAAAGAAAATACCAAAGAAGATCAAAGAAGGTTGAATTATTTGAAGCATGTCAATAATTTAGAATTAATATGTTTTGATAGTGAGGAAGCCATTCAAGATTGGGAGAGGTTTATGGATAATGAAGACGTTGAGAGAATTAAGAGGCATATTGACACTGTGAAAAGGATTATTGAAGACAGTAGAAAGGGTGATCTGTTTAACTTAGAGTTGATACAAGGTGCACAAGAAGAGTTAAAAGAGGAGACTTTGGAGTTGATTACAAAAGCTGCTGAACTAAGTAGAAAACAAAAAAAGCTCCAATGAGCCATTGCATTTTAAATACTGGTAATAAATATAATTACGATCCTAATTCTTTTTTAACTATATAAGTCAAAATATTATGAATATGAGTATATGAATATAGCAATAATGAAGACATCTAGTTATAATCAAGAAAACGAAGAAAAACTGGACTCGCTCACGACGTACGTAGTGTTCTGGACCATATTTCAGGGCCTTTTCTGGTTCAGCGAAAATATCGAATTCGCTGTTTTCCAATGCTAATTCAAGTCTTTTGAACTTATGAATTGGTAACCTTCAGCTTCTTGATAAAAGTTTACAATACTATAATAATATATTAGATATTGATATACATTACTATTTTAGCATTGGCTTCAGTTACTATCGATCTATTGTCTACTGATCTATTATTTATACTTTTCGGAGATACCATTACCATTTATTTAATATTTAGGCAAGTCACTAATTAATAATTGAATTTAATTGATTCAGAACAATAGCAGTATATATATATATATATTTATATATACACCCTTTACTCGTGTTACAGTCAGCTGGTTTTTGTTTTTAGTTTTTACTTCTTACTTGAAGTTAAATTTATTCTTTTAGAATTTTCAGATATTCATTTCAAACTGATTTGACAAATTACAGATTAAAAATATGTACAATCATTCCAATTTATCAAATAACTCTACAGGATCAGGCAGTAGAAGAATTTCTTCGAATAATCCGTTCCGTTCTGCATTACTACAAGAGGAGAGACAAGCCAATAATCATTCTCCAAGGAATACTGTCGAGGATGCTCAATACAATAGATGGTTAGAACAACGTATCGATGAAGAAGATGGCCATACCCAAGGCGGATATTCATCCAGTGACGCTGGTTCTTTTAGCGAAGGCGATGAAAAGGAATTTGTTAAGACCAGTGTCAGGCCTATTGTGCAAAGGGCTTCAAGTGGAAAGTAAGTATAAATTTTTTCATCAGCTTCATCAAAGTGGAATAAATATAGCGATTTCCAAATTGGGGAAAATAGAAATAATTTTAATGTGGCGCATGAATTTGTTTATCAATTAATTTATCAATAATGCGCCACATTTTGCCACGCCGCCAAATTATTGAAAAACTGTGCTATTTTTACTTTGGTTATCAATCTCCTTTAATAATTTACTAACATTCTATTCTACCATTGTTTTTAACAGCTCTACACGCAGATACTCAAACAATCCGTTCACTGAAGTAAATAACAGGCAACAGCAACAACAGTCCCAACAACCTCGGAATAACGTATCTTCAAACTCAAGACCAAATATGTCCGGAAGACCGTCAGAGAGAAACAACTATAGACAGAACAGCAATGGCAAAACAAAAAAGAAAAATGATTTGCCACCACCATCATATGATGAAGTTGTTGGTAATAAATACTCTAAGAATGAATATCCAAAAGATGAGAAGATTCCAATAAATGGTTCTTCAGAAGATGGGAATCCATTTCCGGATGCTTTGCCTCCTCCACGTCGTTCAAATACAATCAGTTCTCGTCGTGGTGCACCACCCCCACATCCACCAAGTAGATTAAAAGTTGAAAATATGACTACAACTACAACAACTAGAATTATGTCAGACGGTAGAATCAGATCTAAAAGCACAGGTGATCCATCACGTCTAGCCAGAAATAACACTTACAAAAGGTCATCAGTTTCGCCTGAGGGTTCGGAATTTCCTGAAGAACATCGTCATCATAGCAGTCGTACTAACCATTCATCGTCACATCGATCGCATTCTCATTCTTATCGTTCAAGAGATAGAGAATATGATTATGAACGTGAACGTAGTGACAGACCACATAGATCATCATCGCATAGGCATCAGAAAAAGAAGTTTGTTCAAGAAAAACCAAAGAATTTGGATACAATTGATAGATTGGATGTTACTGGATTTTTTGGTGGTGCTAAATTTCATCATGATGGTCCATTTGATGCATGTACTCCCCACCGTAATAAAAATACCACTGCAGCGCCGGTTATGGCGTTCCCGATTGATGGTCCAAATAACTCCATTAAAGGTATGGGTCCAAATAATACCAAAGAAGATCAATATGATATGATGTTTGGAATAAGTAAAGAAGAATCAGATCCATTATATACGGCTGCGTATCGTACAGCAAGTTCTACCAGTCACAACAACAATAGCATTAATAATTCCAATACCAATAATAATAATAGCAATATCATTAATAGTGCCAATAATAATAACAATAGCGTTGCCACTGCTGCTGCGCCTGTTATACCTTCCACGTATAACAATGGTATTGTTGTTAAAAATGCTTCTACGCCGGATGTTGATAGTATTGCGGATGGTTTAGGCAAAACCAAAATTGCCGAGTTCGATATTCAATCAAAGCTGCATGGCGATACTACCCTGGGTTTAGGTAGTAGTACATTTGTTGATGGTGCTCCCGCTTATGGTGCTAAAGAGGAAAAGAAGGAAGGCGGTTTGAGTAGAAGGAAAACTTTGTTAAATAGAGTTAAAAGCATTAAGGTTGGTAAAAAAAGCAGTTAAGACTACTTCTGATTACATTAGTTCTTCTTTTTCTATTATTTTCTCTTTCATTTTGTTTCGTTAAATTGTCTTTATCTTTATTAATTTTTTTTGTTGTATAGTAAGTTTGATTTTTATTGATTTTTATTAAGTGAAATATTGCGCAAAATATATACGTAAGTAGATACGTAAGTAAGTATATTAATTAAGTTTAATTATCTAGAACATCATCATACACCAAAAAATTTAAAACTTTGTTTGGTGGATTTTCAATTATGTCATCAGTAGTTTTAGCAAAAGATCTGGTTTTAATAACCGCATCCTCATTATTATTATTTAATGATTCAACAAATTTATAGTTAACGATTCTATTTTTTGGTGGTGTAGCATATGACAAAACATTAATCTTTTTATTTTCTTTATTAAATTTGACTTGCCAAGAATTCTTGAGTTGATCTTTGCGATGTAACGGGTTATTTAAGTTATCATAATGTATAAATGCGGGATAGTCTAAAATATTTAAATCACTTAAGATTCTTCTCTTTACTATGTTAGAAGCAGTTAGATCGTCACTTCTTGAGTTGGAGCTTGATTGCGGTTGTGGAATGGTATTCATATTTTCTTTATTTTCTTCATCAACATTATTTTCTTCATCAAATTGGGATATCGTAATCGAACGAACTTTAGGTGTTAGATTAGTTTCAGGATCCTGAAAAATCGTAAATGGTAAGTTATTGTCTGTCTTTGTTTTTATACTTGCATTTGTCATCACTTTCTTATTTGGCGATGATTTGCGTGATCTTTTAATCGGCGAAACATTATTGATTTTAAATGGTGATGTTCTTTTTAATGGCGAATGCGAATTAGAGCGTGAACGTGATGGGATATTTGTTGATTTTGCTTTTAATGGTGTTCTTGTACTCATATTGATTGTCAGTTGGATATGTTGTTATACTAATAGAGGAAAGTAATTTGGGGGATATTGTAAGTTATTTATTCTTTTTTTTTTGAAGGGGCCATCAATTTAAAATTGTTTATTGTTTGTCTGTCATGTCTTGATGCTTCTCATAACAAACGCGAGAAATCTGAGAACTTTTGTTTTTCAATTTTTTTTTCGGCTGAACCGTGTTTTTTTTTTTTTTTTCATGTATATATTATTAGTGAAGTATGAGTTCACAATCTTTTGGTAGAAAGACATGGGATGTGGAGGAATATGCTGAAAAGGCTAAAAATCGTAGAAGTGATTCAAAGGTTGAAAGCAGCCAGACCGATAAGAAACAACTAGGAGATAGGAGTAAACTTTTACAACAAATTGGCAATGACAAGGATAATGATAATAATATATTTGTTGGTGATAAAGCTTGGTTTAACTGTGAATTATGCAGAAGAAGATTTAAAGATAATTTAAAGTTGGTTGAACATTTGAATAGCAAAGAACATTTGACTAAATTAGGAATGGATTATGAAAATCCTGATAGGGAAGTTACGTTAGATGAGGTTATTGAAAGATTGGAAAAATTAAGAGAACGAGTTTCAAAATTAGAGGATGCCAAGGTTAATATTGGAAGTTCATATTCGTTAGAAGATAGAGTTAAGAGAAGGAAAGAACTTGAAGAATCAATAAGGGAACGTAGGAGAGAGAAAAGAAAGAAGAAGAAAGAAATTAAAGATCAAAATAAAAATGAAAAGGAGGGTAGAAATGAAGATCAAGCCGATGTTATGAGAGTAATGGGGTTCAGTGGATTTAAATCTGGATAGATAAATTAATTATTTATATTTGGTATAAAATGGTATAATATATAAGGGTCACATTACAATAGGTCGTAAAATCATTAGTGCACTATATCGACAGTTCTATAACTTGGTAATTTGAGCAAACAGTTAATGAACAGTTCATGTTCTTTGATCTTATCTAGCATTGCAGTTTCATAATCTGGCAGTTCATTTTCTGGTGGTTCTGCATCTGAATTAAAATCTGAATCACTTGACTTTATAGCTTCTAATTTGGTATGGATTGATTGATTTGTTAATTTGTACATTAAATCTTGAGGTAGAGGTAAAAATTCCTTATTATTCAGTTCTTTATTATAATTTTCAACCAATTTTTTGATTGATTTAGAGTTGGCTAAATAAGATGATAATTGTAGATGTCCGATTTTGTTCAAATTTGTATATTTCCAGATTTGAATAAAATCATCCTCAGTTAAATTTCTTTTTGCTTCGGAATGGTGTTTTAAAAATGAAGGTTGAAGAAGATTTTTATTTTCAAATAAGATATCAGAATCAAGGACGAATCCAATATACTGATTTAAATCACCAACAAAATTATTAGCATATTTTTTCAACTGCCTTGAAACTCTATCAAGTATAATTTCAATCATTTGTAACCATGAAATATTTTTTCTCTTCATATTTTTGGTAACTAATATATTAATCATGCTTATATTAACTAATTGTTCATTCATTAAATTACTTAATATTTTTAAAAAGCCTTTATCAATTCTCCAACTTTCAGAAACTGGTAAAGTGATACTTAAATGAACATTATATTGGCAATGTTTTTGGATGTGATTAATTGATTTATTAATTCTTTCCATTATACCTTTTCCAAATCTAAATTGTGTGAAATCAAAATTAACTCTATCAATTTTACAGTTATCAAATAACATATCAAGATCACTAGTTAGCGGTTTTGAAGATGCATATTTATAAAATGTAAAATTTGAAACTTGGAAAGAAAATATTGAGGAATCTGACATATTTTGTATTTTACTCAAATCAGATGCATATTGACGAATATGTGGTGCTGTTAAAGTTGAAGATGGAGGAATATGGTATTGAATCGTCGAAGATGGTGGAATATGAAACCTATTGTCATGATAATCCGAAGGTTTGATAGAGCAAGAAAATACAGTCATGATGGTTCTTGGCTGTTTTACCTGATGCTCTATAAGATAATTATTGTGGTATTTAATCCAATGATATAAGAATAAAAGAGAAACTTATGGCATTATAAACATATTGAAAAACGGTTCGTCGGTTAAGTCGGTTGAGGTTAATTTCGAGGACATTAAGCCATAGTTTAACCGCGTGAAACATAACTTCTTTTTTAGGTAAATATTTTTGCGGTTTTCCTTTTTAGTTAACGAGTCCTTATAACAGGCAAGATGACAGTGTTATCTCCATACCTGTACGCGTGGTCTCAAGGGGACAGTAATGGTTTCCGGACAAGTAGTTTTTCAGATATTAAAAAAATTGGACTGAAAAACGTTACCTTGGCATTTTTAACTGAAGACAGGTACGATGAAATCAGGGGATGGGAAGGTGAAATAAAGGAGATGAAAGGTAGTGTAGAAATTACATTATCTATTGGTGGAGCCACTGGGAGATTCCCAAGTAAACATTTAGACGCTACCCAAGAAAGTGATAAGTTAATTTGCTTAATGAAGGACTTGGGGATTAGAAGGCTTGATCTTGATATTGAGGGCAAGAAATTAAGCGATCATAAAAACGTTAATAAATGGGTCAGAATTATTAAAGTAATATATGAGTATTTTAAAAGAAAGATTTGGATTTCATTAACATTGCCTGCTGAATTTACTGGTGGATTTAATAAAGATGCAATGAACGCTATTGAGCTGTTCAATCAAGCTAATATTAAGATTGAAATTTATAATTGCATGTTAATGGATTACTATACACCATTAGGAAATTTTCAATGTTGGGGGGACAAAAATATTGATGTTTTGAAAACAATCTATAATCAATTATCAAATCGTTTCTATAATATGAACAATGTATGGAGCAAAATTGGTATTTGTCCAATGATTGGATTGAATGATGATAAAACCGTTTTTACTTTGAAAGATTGGGAAATTTTACTAGAATTTGGTAGGCAACATGGCATCGGTATGATTTCATTTTGGGCAATTAATAGAGATCAATGTGGAGGTAATAATATTTATAGTCATTCTTGTTCACAACAATTTGATTTACAATATACTAATATCATGATTAATAAATTTAAGTAGTTTTATATACAGTTACGTAAGGTAGGGAAGATCGTTTATAGATAAATAAATAAAGAAATAAAAATTCATTGCTTTTTAAATAATTCTGAAAGTCTACTGATGACATCTAAATCGGTCTCACCATATATTCTGATTGGTTCGCCTAATTGTCTCAATTTATATTGAGCCTTTTTAATAGCCGGTGCATCTTCAGCTGGTGGCTCGTTACCTAAAGAATTAACAATAACTGGTGCAGGTTTATCCACTGGTAATGAATTTTCGCTATTATTCTGCTTAATATCTTTGGGTTCCATAATTTTTGGATCTAGCTTTTTCAAATTTTTGTAACTGACAGCTTTACCAACAGTCTCAAAATACTCAACAATATCATTTGAATCACCACTTATATTGATTAACTTGTCGGAAATGCTGACATTCTGCTCAAATTTAACAGCTTCTTTGATAGTATTTGGATAATTCAATATTAAAAATCTGCCTAACTTTTCATTTTCCGTTTTTAATTCAATTAAATAGTCATTAACAATTTGTGTAAAGATACCAGGCTTTAATTTATAGCTGAAATTATATTTAAAGGTTTTCGATGTATTATCCACTGTTTCTAATGTTTGATTTAATAAAATGTGATATTTCTTTGTTGGATCGTTTAATTGGGTTTCAATTAATTGATTTAAATCTGCAATACCAACATTATCTTTCCCACCTAATTTTGAAATAATATCTTTAATCTTCTTATCTTCATGGTTTGTAATAGGAACCATGAAAAACTCTTCACCATTTTCAAATGTAAGAACCTTACGTTTGATTGAGGCAACATGATCAGCCCATTCTGCATCTGTATATGTTTTCTTCTTTTTTAAAACACTATTTGAGTGATCTTGGTCTGCTAAACGTTGCATAATTGCAGCATAAGCCATAGTACCAAAACAACCAACTAAAATAAACCATTTGACCTGAATTTTATCGTCGGATCTATTCTCATTTCTCCAGCCTGAAGCGTGGCGCAAAGATTGAAAATTAGTACGTTGTCTAGAAAATCTACTAAATATTGTGGTTCTTTTAATTGTAGTCTTAAACATTTCAAATTCACTGATAAAACCAAACACCGTTAATTATCACATAAACCATTCAGTCGAAATTCATGTTAATAAGATTTTACTGTTTCTTTATTACTGGGAACATTCGCGACATGAAGAGAAAATAATTATTACCCGGCCTCTTGTAGAAACATTTATGAATTTTCATTCTCGCATTTTTCAGCACCAGAAAATATCGATATTCTTTAATAGTTTGTAGCTTTTAAATAAGGTACTGGAGTATTCAAGTCAAAGATAGCCATATATTTGCATCACTATGTCTCTTGTGTCTCTTGCCAATGTTTGTGCCCATTTACAAAATTGTTCCATGGCCAAAATTCCATTAGCCAAAATTCCATATACCAAGTTACATTTGCAAATAGCAATTGGATTATATAAAGAAGGATTTCTTTCAAATGTTCAAAGAGGTTCTATAAATGGACCGGATATGACGCCAGTCGAAGTTTCACCAGATAATATTTCTTCTAGACGTCTTTGGTTGGGTTTAAAATATAGACAAGGTAGTCCAGTTTTAAGTAAATTTCAACTTATTTCCAAACCAAATAGACGAGTTTACGGTACAGCAGATGATTTAAGACATTTTGCTGCTGGTAATAGATTTAGATTTGTGAAGCCAATTCAACCTGGTGAAGTGGTGTTTGTTAGAACCAGAACAAAAGATGTGGTGAACCTTCATGAGGCCGTTAAAAAGCAATTAGATGGTGAATTATTATGTAGAATTTTATAGCTGAAAATATCAGGAGTGGAAGAGTAGAACAGTATAATAAAATATCATTCTTGTATATATTATTGTTATTATTGTTTATAATTATAATAAATGTCATTTTGTAATAGATAAAATAAAATAAATGCATCATTTTTAAGAAAAATTACAGGAAATTTAATTATGTTTTTTCTTTCTTTCGTATACATGTTTTCACTTTACTATAATAAAAGCAAAAGTCAATGCCTCCAAAGGATATTTTATCGTTAATTAAAAGGCAGGATATCAATTCTACCGTTAATAAGGTGAATAAGCCGGCGATTCTAAGAAAACATTTCTCTTCTACGTCACGTCAACTATCTCATAATTTTGATTCATTAGGAACTCATTGTGTAAGATACATTTCACCTAGTTTAAAAGAACAAATAAAAAATTTAGATCATAGTACCAAATATTCTTATCGTATTGCATCTTTTGATCTAGATGACACACTAGTTAGAACTAAAAGTGGCATGAAATTTGCAAAAAATTCAAACGATTGGCAATTTTTAAGTGAAGATATTAATTCAAAACTAGAAAAGTTTATGGATTCAGAAGATGCTGATGCCAATATTAAAAAAATAGTAGTTATTTTTACAAATCAAGGTGGTGTTACAAATTCGGTAAAATCGTCATCAAAATCGTTAGAAAACTTACTTAATAGATTAATTAATATTTTATTGGAACTGAAGAATTTACCAATAATAGTTTATGCGTCCACTAAAAAGAGCAAAAATGACGAAAAACTGGGTATAGGTAGTGAATTAAAATTGCATAATTTATACAGAAAGCCACAGCTCGGGATGTGGAACCAGCTATTAAACGATATAATTAAAGATAACGAAGTTGATTTAGGAAATAGTTTCTTCGTTGGTGATGCAGCTGGTCGCAAACAAGATTTCAGTGATAGTGACTTGAAATTTGCTGAAAATATTGGTATACCTTTCAAACTACCGGAAGAATGGTATAGTGATAATGACAAAGATAACTGAGTGTTGATTGTTTGTTAATTTAACCAACTATTGTTGAAATAAGCTAAACGTGCACGACAAAAAATTCACATGGCTTTTGGCTTTTCTTGTTTCATTTTTATTTTACATTACTTTCCATTACTTTACTTTGTTTCACTTCACTACGCTTCACTTTATTTTGCTTTACTTTAATTCAACCTTTTTTTTATTCCTTCTTTTTAATCAATAATTCTTTTTATCATCCACTCTTAAACAATAATGTCTCTTCCACATACGTTCAATGAACCTATTTCTCTTGCCATAATTGGTGGCACAGGTTTATATAATCTTGATTCTTTAACACCAGTTGCAAAATTAACAATTTCGACACCGTGGGGTCATCCATCATCACCAATTACAATTTCTAAAACAAAATCGGGATTCCCAATTGCATTTTTAGCAAGACATGGCGCTCACCATGATTTACTTCCTTCTGATGTTCCAAATCAAGCTAATATTGCTGCATTGAAATCTTTAGGTGTTAAGTCCATTATTGCATTTTCAGCAGTTGGTTCATTACAAGAACATATTAAGCCAAGAGATTTTGTTATTCCTACTCAAATCATCGACAGAACAAAAGGTATTAGAAAATCAACATTTTTTGAAAAAGGTTTTGTTGCCCATGCAGGTTTTGGTGATCCATTTGATCCCAAATTAGGCAAAGTTATTTCAGAATCTTGTAAAAGTATTTTGAAAGGTGACAATGTCATTTTACATGATATTGAAACTGAAAAAAATGATTTGACATTGATTTGTATGGAAGGCCCAGCGTTTAGTACTAGAGCTGAATCCAGATTATACAAATCTTGGGGTGGGTCAGTTATTAATATGTCATGTGTTCCAGAGGCAAAATTGGCTAGAGAAGCAGAAATTGCCTATCAAATGGTTTGTATGTCTACAGATTATGATGCTTGGAGAGTTGATGCCGAACCGGTGTCAGTCCAAATCGTCGTTAGCAACTTAAATGCAAATTCCGAAAATGCTCATCTAGTTGCTGAAAAGGCAATTGAAGCTTTGGAACCATTATTAAAAAGTGGTGCAATTGGCAGGGATTTAGAAGGTTCAATGAAGTTTTCAGTCTCAACCAAGGAGTGTGCTAGAGACAAGATATTATTGGCAAAAATGCATTATTTATTCCCAGGTTATTGGCCTTTAGATTAGATGTTGTATTTATATTAGATTAAATATTAAATAATCTTGAAATTAATTCTTTTTTGTTCTTTTCTCTACGTAAATAAAATTAAAAATATGAGATTTTGGAGCGGGTTGAAAAAAATCTTACATGTTTCAACCTTTGTGTCATCATCCCTAACTGCTCTTTATTTTATTAACTGAAATGTCTTTTGAAACTCCGGTGCATAATAGTCATAATTCCTCATTTTTCTCGCAAGTTGATGATACATTTATGAATACTAGAAAACGTCTTTCTTTGCAACAAGAAGAAAAACAACGAGACCATGAGCAAAAGCCACAACAATCGTCTGAGAGACAGCCATCCTCTTTCAATTTGACTTCTTCGGTCACACCGTACACTCCTATTAAATCATTGGTTGCGTCACCTTTTAAGCCGGCCCGTATACAGCAGTTTCTGAGCTCAACTCCATTAACAAAGATCAATGGATCTGAACTTCCATCTTCTTTCATATCGTCAAATTTATCAGAAAATCATAAACATAATCACAACCATACTAATATTGATAATACTAATAATAATAACAATAATAATAATATTGGTGCATCGTCTTTACTAAAACAGAAACTGAATCAACATATCTCTTTGACTTCAAATAATGAGAATTTAGAAGCAAAACATTTGCAAGCACCGCTAATTTCATCAATTTACTCATCATCAGCATTCAAATCCCGTCGACTAAATACTTCAACCGATTTACAGAAATTAAGACAGCCATACAGTAAATTTCAAGAAAACTCAACTTCAACTATATCAAATGAAAATCATAATATTAAAAATGATTTAAATGATCCACATATTGCAGAAGCATTAACTAGAATTGTCAATAAAGAATTTGAAGTTCGTAAACTTTTGCTTAATTTGTTTTTGATTTTAGTTTATAAATTCTTAAAATCAATTATTGAGTTGGTTATTTTAACGAATTCAAAATATTTAAACGAATATTTCCATTATTTACCATATATTAATTATTTCATTTATTTTATATTGTCTTATAATTTATTAACATCAAGTTATAAATTAATCAAACCAGTTGATAAATGTCTTGATTTACCATTAAATAATCAGCAAAGAAAAGTTTTAGGATTGTCGTTATTAGATGATGAAAACGTGGATGAGGATGAATTTCAATTTAATATTACCAGTAAAAATAAAAATGTTGAAAATGACGAACCAAGAGTGGTTGTTAAACCTGTAATTTCAGGAGTTTCAGGTTTAAAAGATGTTGTTGGTGCTTTTAATGGATTGAATATCAATAAACCTGGTTCAAATAGATTCTATAAAAACATAACAACATTACCAAATTCAACATCATCACCGGAGCAGATCAAAGAAAAACTAATCTTAAATCGTAAACAATTAGGATTTGGTAATGGTGATTTCAAAAAACTTAATGGAAAATTTATTTATGATTTAAATAATGATTCAAGTTTTGGAAATAATGGTGAAATTAATAGTAGTTTTTACTGAAGTTTAATATTAAAATTGTGATAAAGAAAGTCTTATAGAAATCATAAAAATTAAATAGTTTATTATGTATAAAGTGTTAATTTGCTTTAATTTTTGAAATGTTTTATATAAATTCAGTTTTAACTTTTCCCATACTAAAATGATCTATTATCATTTAATTATTTGTTTAGTTCATTTTTTGGTTTATTTATGTAATCAATTAATTAATTATCTATTTATTTAGATATTTATTTATTTATTGTTTTTAATATTATAATTTTTAGCGTCAGATTCTGCCAATAAATTACATGCATTTATTAATTGAATGATATTCATAAATTGTTTAAACGCCCAAACTGGAGATGAAATCAATGTTAATCCATATGAAATTTCAATGTTTGTACCTGGAATATATAAACATTTAAAATAATTTAAATATAACCCAATATAAAATGTTTCATTGAATGCACAAACCAAGAACAAAAAAACTCTGTTTTCATAATATAATCTTAGTAACCAATTTGTCTCCTTATTCAATTTTTTATGACTTCCTGATCCACTATGAATTGTTGCATACATATGTAAATAATGCGATGCTAAATCTAATGAAATTAATAATTGCCAAGCAATAAAATAGTTTGGATATAAAACTCCAAGGTAAACAATCAATGAACACGTTGAACATCTATCGGTAACCATATCTAAAACAGCACCGAATTGCGTTGATTGATTGAACTTACGTGCATAATACCCATCGAAGGCATCTAATAAACACGAAATTGAGTATAAAAATCCCATCGTAATCATTGGATATTTGGACATTGTTAAAAACGATAATAGCAGTGTTATCACACGGGCATAACCGATTAAATTGGGGATAAATGTAAAAATATCTGAAGCTTTAATTATATTTCCTGGTTCCTTGGCCATCGTTAAATACTATATATTCACAACGATTTGTTATTCGTTATTCGTTTATTGTTTAATAGTTGTTTGTTTAGTGGCAAAGCTGATTTTTTTCAGTTCACCGACTGATCTCGCTTGCTTTGAAAAAAATACCGGAAGCATAATTATTTTTACTTAGAATGTTCAAGTCAAGGACCGTTAATTGCGATGGGTATGTTATTAATGAAGTTTTGATAGTGCAAAAATAACTATTAAAAATAATAATATGTAATTATATAATGCTTTATTCTTCAAGCAACTATAAATGACAGCAAACTTCGATATTATTAACTTCGGTGAAATGCCCGACATGTAAAGTCATTTTCTGATTGGCTCTCGGGTCGGTCTGGTAGTTTATCAAGTGTGCTGTGAAGTTGTTTTCTACGGTTTACTTTATAATAATGAATGCATAACTGTAAATCTTATCATATAATATGAAGATTGATTATACTTACTTTACTAGTATTAATTGGTTTAAAAATTAGTATAATTTATAGTAGGGTTTAATGAAGGTTGAAATATATTATTTCTTTCATTAGCATGAAACTACAGTGAAGTCAACCCAAGAAAAGTTGAATTGAACCTTACTTGAGTAAATTTAATTTTAGCTTGCCAAAATAACATAAGTTAAAACTTGTTCATTTTATATAGCTATTCCGCAAGCTTTCCGTTATTTGATTCCTATTCAACCATGCCCTTTCTAATTTCTTTTGCTTTAGTATTACATAGAAGTTGTTGTTTATATCTAACTTCTGTATTCCAATCAAGTTTTATGGCAGTTTAAAGCGGTTTTTAGCTTTTGTGATTATATTTCGTTATGTTTATTCTATTTGTTGTAATTCCAGCAAAAAAACGAAAAGTTAACCAATATCTTTCAAAAAGTCTAATAAATTTTATATTTCTACACCTTTTTATTTCGCTTCTGATTAAAAAGCCAAAAACGCTCTTTACAAATTTGATAACAACCAAATTATAGATATGATTTAAATTAATATACCTAACATTAAAAATAAGACAACGAGAATTAAAATACAAAATAAAAAATTAAAAATCAGTGATAACAAAAAAGGTATTTAGAAAATTAATGAACCTCAACTCTACTTCTCCTTTGGGGTAAAGTATATTTCATGAAACTTCTTTGTAACTGTTTTCTAATACTAATTTTTTGTGCACCAATAAAACTATCAACCACAACTTTAATCGCTTTATCTAAATCAGAACTTGAAACAAATTCACTCAATCTCATTTTTGCAAATGATTCTGCAATTCTTAAAATAGATTCTAAATGTCTAACTGTGATTGGAAATGATCCTGTTGTATTAGATTCTTTTCTTAGATCTGCGTAAACTCTTGAAACTTTATCCATATCCATTTGTGTTAATTTTGGATGAATTCTAGCTCTAGCATATTGGATATATTTCATTAAGGTTTCTTGTGAAATCGGTGAAATTTCACTTTCCTTCTCCTTTCTAATCTTTTCTAGTTTTTTCATTGTTTGACTGCGAACAACTTCATCATTTAATTCTTCATCATTAGAATCAATTTCCATATCACTTTTACCATTTTCTTCAATATCTACTGGGTATGATCTCATATGCGAATCAATAACAAATGATGCCAACCTTTCATCAGATTCGGGATTAACTAAATCTCTAACAACACATATTATATCAAATCTAGATAAAATTGGTTCAGTTAAATTAACATTCCTTTGTAAGTCAACTGACGCATTATATCTACCACCAATCGGATTTGCAGCTGCAATAATAGAACATCTTGCTTGTAATGTTGTCACAATACCTGCCTTAGAAATGGAAATCGACTGTTGTTCCATTGCTTCATGAATTGACGTTCTATCTTGATCATTCATTTTATCAAATTCATCAATCATGCAAACACCCTTATCGGCCAAAACTAGGGCACCACCTTCTAATGTCCATTCTTTCGTAATTGGATCTTTACGAACTGATGCTGTTAAACCAACTGCAGATGCACCCTGTCCAGTTGCGAAAACTGCTCGATGTGCAGTTTTTTCAACATATTTTAAAATTTGTGATTTTGCTGTACCTGGATCACCCAACAATAAAACATTAATATCACCTCTAATCGAATGTTTACCATTAACATCTTTTGGAACACCGCTAAATAATGAGCATGCCATTGCTGTTTTAATATCTTTATGCCCATAAATTGATGGTGCCATTGAAGAAACGATTTTATCAATAATATTGACTTCTCTTGACATTTTTCTAAATTTCTTTTCTTCTTCTGGTGTCCATTGAAATGGTGAAGAAGTTGTTGAATCATCGTTCGTATCTCTCGTTGCACCCTCCCTACGTTTGATACAATTTGCTTCGATAACTGTGGCAAAAACAGGGAAACCATTTTTTGCATTTAATGTCCCATCATATGCATTTTTATAGATACCGGTTAAATCAATTTCTTCACCGGGTTTTGCAACATCAACTAAATCCCAAAGCAGAATGGCCTCTTTATGACGTGGTAATCGCCCCGCTGGAATTGAACCTGGGGGTTCTTGAATTGTGATTCTTTGGTAATTTCTGTAGACAGTTTTTTCAGAGTTAATTTTGAATGGCCCTTTTGATTGACAATTTGTGCAAAATTGAACTCTAACTTCTTGATTTGAATCTTGAAAAAATGGTCCTAGAACAACACCACATTTTAAACAATCAAATTTAACATATTTTAATTGGGGAAAAACTCCTGTTCTCCTGGTAACAACACCTGTAACTCTAACTAAATTATTTAAATAAATTTCCCTCAATTGTCTTAATTGGAAAATTTCAGAAAAATCCGTAATTCTAACATGAATTTCAGAATGAATTTGTGAATAATCAGGGTAGTGTAATTCTGTTGCTTCCATTGCAACAACATCAAAAATTTTTAGCATTTCTTCTGGACATTCTCTCAAAAAGTCTGCCAATGTCGCTTTAGAATTTAGTAAATGCTGATATGAAACTTCTAATGTTTCACTGTTTAACTCACCTAATGTTCTAATTCTACTACCATAGACGGATTTACCTTGATCATCGGTATATTCTAATAAAAACGATTTTAATTCTCTTGCAATTGATCTTGTAACATCAGGATTTGAAATCCATTCTAATGTTGAAGGGGCTCTAACATCTGCTAGTTGTTCATAAGTATAATCACCATTTATTTCATTTTCATTATCTTCATCAAAATTTTCATCATAAATATTTCTTCTTCTTCTTCTTTGAACGGGCAAACCATATTCATCAATCTCCACTTGTGTTGGTTCACCTGTATCTAGATCCAAATTAGCCGCTGAACCTCTTGTTAATTCATCTCTAGCATCTAAAAGTCTGTCGACTCTTCTTCTTTCGTTGGCATCTAAATTTTCATATTCTTGATCATCAATATCACTACTGTCATATCGATCTTTATTAGGATTTGCTTGGTAATCTACAGCCATATCATCTCCAATAAGGTCCATACCTGTAGCTTCTTCTAGTTCTTCCTCCATGTCATCAATATCATTAATTGCATCTCTTTCGTCAACATCAACTTCCTCATCAGAATCATTTGCAAATGGCACATTTGTATCACCAGTCGGTGAAGACGCCAAATCCTCTGCTGGTGGTGATGAACGTATATCTGGATTACGGTGATGAGTAGGTGAGGAATTTGCTCGTTGACTTCCTTCTTCATCAGAATTATCTTCTGAATCAGAGTTAGTATGACGAAGTAGTCTCTTTCTAGGGCTTCTTCTATCAGACATAATTTGTAAGGTGTTATTATTGATAATAAATAAAAGTAAAGTATGATACGTATCTAGTTGTTATAAAAGTTTTATCGACAAAAGTGGAAAAGTAATGAAACGCGTAAAATTCTATTCGTGTATTGAACAAAAATATAGGGACTTTTTTTGTTTTTTTTTTCTTTCAATCTGCCCAATGAAGAATATTTGATCCGTACTCTATTGATCTGAAATATTTTATCTATTTGTTGTATATTCTATCGACTAAACGTTTAACATGTCTCACCCATATTCCAATTTTATAGAGTCTTCCAATAATCAAAATAATTTGGCTTTCGATTCGTTAGATCCGGAGTCTGGGAATGTTGGCAGGAAAAGATCGCTTGTTCGCAGAGACAGGGCCAAACGGACTTCTTATACGGGGTCTATAAATAGAAGCTCATCTTACAGGCAAAGCTATAACTCTGGAAGACATTATCGTGATAGCGATTTACAAAATGAAATACCTATGCAGGATCTAAATCCGGTGTCAAGCACACAGTTACATCGTAGGATGCCAAGTACTAAAATTCAAAATCTAAATTCGAACAATACAGAAGATATGGATCCTTTTACTTTAAATAGATCTCCAGTGCGTGAACATTTTGGTTTGAATGATGAACAAAGTGAAAGTAAAGAAGAAAATGCGATTAGACACAAAAATCAAGACAGCTTTCCTCATGATCCTAATTTCAATGACGATGAACGCACACACCTTACAGATGAAAATTATTATACTGCAATCCCACCAAAAAGATTAGAATTAGAACAAGAAAAGAAAAAGTTTCCTTATTGGAAATTATATTGTTATGTTGTGACGTTTTGGGCTCCGGGTCCACTTCTGAAACTTTGTGGGTTAGCCACAAAAGAAAGGCAATATGCTTGGAGGGAAAAAATAGGTCTTATAACATTTGTTCTTGCCATTGGAGCTATAATTGCATTTTTAACTTTTGGTTTCACTAGATCAACTTGTACAGGTTTAACGCAAAGATTACAATTGAAAGATATTTCAACTGGCTATATCATCATCAATGGTAGAGCGTATAATTTGGATTCTTCTTCTCATCCAGCTGCTCCTGGAATTCCTGCTAAAGCAAATGTTTGTTACCCCCCAGTCAATGCTGGTGGCAAAGATGCAAGTTTTCTTTTCCAAAATGTCAATGGTAATTGTAAAGGCCTAATTAAACCAAGAGAAAATTGTACAATTCCGACCCAAAATGATGATGAGTTAGCTTGGTATATGCCTTGTAAAATTATTGAAGTCGATGGTTCTTCGAAACCAAACTTCACATTTGATTATTATTATGGTTATGCCTGTCATACTTCGGCAGCATCAAGAAAAAAATTTTACAGTTTGGATGTCCAGGGTGATCTTTATTACACTTGGGATCAAATTTCAAACAGTACCAGAGATTTAGTGGTTTATAATGGGCACATTATTGATATGGGATTTCTTGATTGGATTCAAACGGATGATGTTACTTACCCTGAGCTTTTTGATAATATTAAAAATGATAAAACAATGAAAGGTTACGATATTTCTTTACTTCTAACTGAACCCCATGAAAGGCAGGCTGCCAACTGCCTTGTTGAAATTGCGAAAATTGGTGTTGTTGATGTTTCAACCGTCGGCTGTATTGCATCCACTGTTGTTCTTTATGTTTCTTTGGTTTTTGTTTTAGCAATTGTTTTAGTTAAATTTGCTGTTGCTTGTTACTTTAAATGGTTTATCTCTCCAAGACAAGGTGCATCGATTTCTCTAATTAAAGAAATGAACGAACATGATAAACGAGTTGATCAATGGGTTGATGATCCAGCAAGTAGCGCCCCAATTACCACGGTTCCTAAAAAAAGAAGAGCAGATTATCATTCAAAAATTAAGCGTAAAGGTTTGAGACTATCCTGGGGTGGGGACATTGAAGAATTTATTGGTGATGAAGATAATATCGATTCACATCCAGATGATTATAAACCAAAATATATCACTATGACAACAGAGGCTTATGTTATGGCAAATAAAAATAAAAAAAATCATTCAAGAAATGTATCAAAGGCTTCTCTTTTCAGTTCAAGTAAATTAGATTTAAATCCCTTCCAAACAAACACGGACCCCTTTGAAGATCAAGAAATTCAAACTTTGGATCCTGCCTTAGTACATCCTGATGCTGTTCCACAGCCCCCAGTTAGTTGGGAACCATTTGGATATCCTTTAATTCATACGATGTGTTTGGTCACATGTTATTCAGAAGATGAAGAGGGTATTAGAACTACTGTTGATTCTATTGCAACGACAGATTATCCAAATTCTCATAAATTAATCGTTATTATTTGTGATGGGTTAATTACTGGTGCCGGTAATGAAAAATCTACCCCTGAAATGTGTCTAGATTTAATGACTGATTTGGTTATTCCCAAGGATAAAGTTCAAGCATATTCCTATGTTTCTGTTGCTCAAGGTACTAAAAGACATAATATGTCTAAAGTTTATGCAGGTTTCTACAAGTATGACGATAATACAGTTCCTCCGGAAAAACAACAGAAGATACCCGTGTTACTTATTGTTAAATGTGGTACTCCGGCCGAATTAACTTCTGCTAAACCTGGTAATAGAGGGAAAAGAGATTCTCAGATCATTTTAATGTCTTTCTTACAAGCTGTTACGTTCAATGAAAGAATGACACCTCTTCAATTCGAAATGTTAAAGGCAATTTGGCAAGTTACCGGTTTAATGGCTACAATGTACGAATCTGTTCTTATGGTTGATGCTGATACGCTTGTTTATCCTGACTCTTTAACTCATCTGGATGCAGAACTTGTTAAGGATCCTGATATTATGGGTCTTTGTGGGGAAACCAAAATTGCAAATAAAGCTCAATCGTGGGTTACTGCAATTCAAGTTTTTGAATATTATATTTCACATCATCAATCAAAAGCTTTTGAATCTGTATTTGGTAGTGTCACTTGTTTACCGGGATGTTTCTGTATGTACCGTATTAAATCTCCAAAAAGTTTGAATGTTTGGGTTCCAATTTTATCTAATTCAGATATTGTTGAAAAATATTCCGACAATGTTTTGGATAGTTTACATAAGAAGAATTTATTGCTTTTGGGTGAAGATAGATATTTAACTTCATTGATGTTAAGAGCATTTCCAAAAAGAAAACAGGTTTTCGTTCCAAAAGCAGCTTGTAAAACGGTCGTTCCTGATAAGTTCAAAGTTTTATTGTCCCAACGTCGTCGTTGGATTAATTCCACTGTCCATAATTTAATGGAATTAGCACTAGTTAAGGATCTGTGTGGCGCTTTCTGTTTATCCATGCAGTTTGTTATCATAATTGAATTGATTGGTACTTTAGTTTTGCCTGCCTCCATTACATTTACTTTATATATTATTATTGTGGCAATAGTTTCAAAACCTACACCTATCATGTCGTTGGTTCTTATGGGTATTATTTTTGGTTTGCCTGCACTTCTTATTGTGGTGACAATCTCTAATTTAACTTATATTCTTTGGATGATAATTTATATGATTTCTTTACCAATTTGGAATTTTGTTTTGCCAACTTATTCTTACTGGAAATTTGATGATTTCAGTTGGGGTGATACTAGAAAAACAACAGGTGGTGATAAAGATGGACATGGTGATGGTGATGGTGAATTTGATGGTACCCAAATTAAGCAAATGGCATGGAGAGAATTTGAAAGTAAAAGACTTCAACAGAGTAAAGATTTTACTACGGCTCCAGCCATGGCTTCTGTTTATAATCCGGGGCAGTATTATGAAGATGATTTCCACAATGATAATATTGATATAGTAGATATGGATAAGCAGATAAATAAAGATGATGACGCTGGTTATCTTTAACTTCCAATTATTTTGTTTATTATATATAGAGTTCCTTAGAAAAAATTTTGCATCCATATTTTATTAAAATTCCTACTGATATGTTTTTACTTTCGTCTGTAAATTAAAAAAAATTATAGATATTAATTACAAACTTCTCAAAATTTCAAGCTTACTTAAACCTAATTTCGTGCACACGACGGTCGCAGAATCGGCAATTCCCAGGATTTTTGCATCGACTGCCATTGATTTAACTAACAATGGATACAAAACAAATAACTGGTTATAGGCGAACTTTTTTCTATTTTTGTCTGTCTCATCTAGTCTACTTAAAATGGTAGCAAGCCCATGTATAACAGTTTTCATTTCCACTTGTTGAACTCTAGGTAATGGCTTTTTATTCAGTAATTTTTCATCCGCTAAAAATCTTTTAATTGAAAAGCAACACCTTGAAATAAAATAAGGCAGCGTTAATTCCCATAATCTACCTTCCTTTGTTGGATCAGACAATTCTATTAAATCTGTAAGGCATCTCTTTGCAATTTTTTTACGTGGGAATTGTTCTAGAGGTAAAGTGGATCCGTAATTATCTTGCATTTCGCTACAAGTTAATGCAATGGAGACATCTTTAGTGGAGCTGGAAGTTTCTAAAACATGGTTGTCAAGTTCGTCCAATTGATACAAAAACGAGGAGGTCCAAATGCTAACAACAAACTCTTCAACTATCGATCTGTCAATTTCGATATCAAAATTAAATAACTCAATCATGCAATCTCTAATGGTGACGTACTCTAATAAATCAAAATCTTCAACACCACTTTCAATATGTGTATATGGAGTATAAATAAAACAAGCATCCATAACCGATAGCATTGATGGCCAAAGTTGATTCATTATATCTTGTTTTAATATTTTATTGATATCCGGCGTATCAATGATATATCTACCAATTTTAAGTGATAAGCTAACCAAAATATGCAAGCTTTCCATCCAAAAATATTTAACCTTTATATTTTCTTCATGCGCGACAACGATTTCAATATTGTTCTTTAATTTTGATGGTTCTAATAATGACCTGTAAACTTTTAGTAAACATCTATCATTTAAAAATGGTGCTATATCGGTTAATTTTTCCAAATGACCAGTCATAATTAAGATTGCACGATAACTTGCAGCAATAAAAGTGGGTATCTTTACGCCTTTGTCTCCAAGTTTCTTTACTATCAATTCCCTTGTCGAGAATGGCATCACTACAATCAAGTTCAATTGCTGTATTAATAATGATTCATATTTAGAGTGGTCTGAATCAAACGACAAATCAGCTAAACTATTCAAAACAGCTACCTGTAATAAAGTAGGTTTCTTATCGTCCCCTTGGCCAGTAGTTAAAATAGGATATCTTATACATGAATTCAAAACCATCAACATTTTCTCAAATTTTGAAAGGGAAAAAATTGGTTTAAATAATCTCATCGATAAAGAAAAACAATCAACAAATGAACATAACGACTCTTGGTATGACTGAGAATTTGAAAGATTGTAGCTTATTTTAATTTGAACCCAAGGTTTATAGAGATTCTCAATTAGCTCAATAGGTTTAAATGAATCCTGTTGAGTTTCGAAAGCTTCTAAAATATTATGATAACTTTTAAAAATCTGATTATTTAATTCAATCCACCCGTAATCAAGATTGACTAGCTGAATTAAGTAGTCAATAAAACTACCCCAAAATTTAACCCTAATGTTAACGTTTGAATCGGGAATGTCTTCAAAATTTGATAAATGTTGAGTAAATAATTTTGTCAAACCGTTAACAATATTCGTAAAGCTTTCCATCCAATCTTTTAGAATGAAGCTTGAAGACAGACTAATGTCTTCTGGAATTTCCATAGATAAAATCACAGGTTCCAAAACAATATTGTAAATTAGCTCTGATAGAGAAGTGTCAGAACCAAAAGACTCAATAACATTGAAAAGGGTAATTATAGCACCATTTCTAACTTGAGCACGAGGATCCAACGTGGTTTTAGCGAGTTTTAGGACAAGATAAACCCAAAGAAATTGATAATACTCACACTCGTCTAGGTTTTCATCAATTTTATCATTACAAACAATTCTGTTAAGCTGTATCTCCGATTTTATTAATCCAGTTGGATTTATACTAAATGGTCTGCCTGTATCAATTTTATCTTTAATATAATCACTGATTAACCAGAAATAGCTAATAGAATTAAAAGAAATATTCAAATCAAACTGCTGTGTAACAAAATTGTACAAGCTGTCAATTATGACTCTAATTTGAGTTTTAGGAATACTTTGCAATATTTCATCTAAAATCACTTTCAACGTTTCGAATGCGGATTTCAATACAGATATAATAATATCATTAATTGTTTGCTCCTTAATCATACTGTCATCAGCACTACTAATCACATCAAACGGGAAGTTTAGCATAGCAGTGACAATATCCCAGTTGTTTTGAATTTGATTACCAAACCTATCAATAATGTTCTTTAAAGTATCTAAGGTTTGTAAATACATTTCAACTTCACAATTTGTCACCAAAAGCTCTTGAGATAAAGGTAACTTTGACAAATTTACCATAAATGTGTGTAAACTAGATAAAATTTTTTTCTCGGTGACATCACGAATCTCTTTTGAACCAGATTCGAATCCAGACACTGCACAAGATTTTATAATGTCATCCAAGCTTCTATTTGCAAGCCATCTTGTTTCATCATCAAAGGATCGATTATCCGCTAATCTCCCAAAATATTCGTTTACATAATCACACGTCTTATCGCTTTCAATAAGAAACTTCAGTGGATTAATTTGACAAACATCTGTTAATTTATCCAAAAAAAATGTTTTGTTAAAAATGCATGGCTGTAAATTATCATCCAGACCTATTGGTACTTGACCAAATTGATCTTCATGTTGCTGCAACATCACGTCATCTGATAAAGACATTATCGAATTGGACAAATGGATGAAAACGCCGGTGGACTGATTAAAAATGCTCTCTTTCAACTTTTTTAAGGAACTTTCAATGGCTTGCAAATCACTGTTAATCAAGTATGGTGACATAGGAGGGATATCCTTCATTTTAATACCCGATGGTCCATCTATGAAATAGCTAATCCATTGCAATGCAACCAAAATTATTTTCCAGTTATCTTCCAAAATTTCACCTAAAGACACAGCCAAACTTATTAACGCACGAAAACATAAAGTTTGTCTAGAATTGATATTTCTAGTGTACATTCGAATCATTTGCTGGGAATTAGGTGAATCAGTAATATTAGTACTGGATATGTTTGAAACCGCTTGTCCTATTGTCGAGCTAATGGTGTCTACGATGCTTTCACCAAATGACAAAACTTTACTTTGATATCCATTTCTCCCAGTTAATTTTAGCGTCGAAACCGCAAAAAAAACAAGTATTTCATTTCTTGGCTCTGATATGGATAAAATACCGGATGAGTGACACAATTTTTGTAAAGATCTTAGTAAACTCGAGAACATTTCATTATCCAAAGTGGAATACATGAATATCTTGTATATTGAAAGTAGTAGTTTCCATGAGGCCTTTGTTAAGTCACAAATACAATCGTATTCTGGTTTTAAATTTTTCATTTTCTCTTCTTCAAAAATGGAGTCGTCCAAAAAGGACACTGCGGAAGGAATAATATCATCAGTGGTGTCAGTTAAGCTATTTGAAGTTAAATCTAGTGTACTTTTACAAATGGTCTCTGAAAGAGACATGACAGACTGGGCAATTAAATATAAATTGTACGATTCTGGTGCTTGTGGTGGATCTGATTTGTCGATGGAATCTATGTAACGTTGTTTTAAAGATGATTTAGTAGACGAAAGACCTAGAAATTTATCTTGAGTTGTGATGTTACTATACTGACCTTGGTTTCTTCTTGTAGTACTATTAGAATGCGGAGATGATATATCTGTAGAAGTAGATGGAGACGCTAATAAATTTAACGATTCCACTGTTGGTGACCTTTGTATTAAATCTCCAGTGTTTAATAATGCCCTGCTTTCGTTAACAAAAGTAAAACAAGTGTGAAAAAAATCGTCAACGACCTTCTTTCTTTCTTCCTCTGAATTATTATCATATTCCAAAAAAATTTTTTTTGTTAATTCACTGTTTTTGAAAATACCGGCAAATATCTCCAAACACATAGTCTTTTTCCACATCGGTGAACCTGAATCTTTAGATAAAATGTGAGTTAGCAAAGATAATGTAACCTCTGATTCGATCTTCAAAACATCAAATTCTTCCACAATTAAAAGAAACACTAATCTGGAAACTCTAACCATCAATGTAAAGTCTTTGGAAGATGAAACAAACCTTAGTAATATTGGGGCAACTCTCGTTCTTAGTAAAAAAGCTAATTCAATATGCTTTAAAAATAATTTCTGGTTATTTTTTATTAAAGTCTCTAATATTTCGAACCCGTAATCCTCTGTAATATAATTTGTCTTCAAGAATAATGGTTTATGATGCTCAATAAGCGTACACAAATCAGAAATCAATCTTTGGGCATCAAAAGCACAAGCAGCAACTTTTATCTTTTTGTCGTTATCTACTGGTACCTCAAAATCTTGCTCAATTACTTCATGTGCTTCAGTGATCTTTCTGTCTTCTTCGTTGACCTTCTCAAATGCAATGTCTAATAATTGAAAAAATGTAGCTTGCGCTGTATTGATAACAGATATCATCTTGTTAGCACTTTGAAGAGATGAACAAACAAACAACAATTTTGATAAAGATTCGCCATTGATAAATATAGAATAATTCTGAAAAAATGAAGGTAATATTTGTAATATTTTAACTTGAATTTCATTAGATGAGTGAGTGGATTCCAAGAACGCATCAATCAATTGATCGAGCTTAGTAACAGGTAGTGATTGAAATTGAATCAGTATACTCAAGCATTTTAGAGCAATGCTTATAAATTTTGCATTTTTGGAATAACAAGACAACAAAAACGGATTGATAAAATCAGGGTGTTTAGCTAAGCCTTTCAAAGCGTTAGGATCATCTTCATTTGAATGAAAATGCAAAGTCTTAAGTATCTCTAATGATTTATCTGAAGCATGTCTTATTTCCGGGTTTCTTCTTTTTGATTCTGAGGATAGGTTAGCTATATCGGTGCTAAGCTGTTGTTTCAAACTCATATCACTGTTATTAATGGTAATTGATTATTATTATGGTGAAACTTACTAATAAAAAGATAATTGTTGTTTCAGTCACATGGAAATCGCTCGCGTTTTTTTTTTCTTTCAAATCTTTATTTCTTAATTTTTCATGATTGAAAACTTTTTGAAACTTGGTCTGAAGTAACTAAAGCTCGAAGATTACAATTTTTTTAATTGATGTCCAAAAGATTGATAATGGATGGTATTTTCTCTATAAATAAGCCCTCCGGTGTTACTTCCAGGCTGTGTCTGGATAAGATCAATAGGATTCTATCAAACGCAAGTTGTTCCAAGGAGGCTCTTGATAAATTGAGGGATTCCAGAAAACAAGCAAACGGTAAATCTCGTAAGAAATGGCTCACTAGAAAGCTCAAGATGGGTCATGGTGGTACTTTAGATCCTTTAGCTTCAGGTGTTTTAGTCATTGGTGTCGGTTCCGGTACCAAAAAACTAGGAGATTTTACTAATGGTTCTACTAAAGTTTATGAGTGTGTTGGTTTATTGGGTGGCTCAACTACAACGGGTGATTCAGAAGGCGAATTATTACAAAAAACCGAAAATGATTTTGTTACCAAGAAAATATTAGAAGATACTAGGAAGAAATTTATAGGTACACTGGATCAAACCCCACCCATTTTTAGTGCATTAAAAATGGATGGTAAACCCTTGTATGAATACGCAAGAGAGGGCAAACCACTTCCAAGAGCAATCAAATCTAGAGAAGTTAAAGTATATGACTTTACGCTAGGTGATGACTGTCTATCGACTTCTCATGATTATCGATTTTTAAAGAGTCAAATTGACGAAGACGGTAAAACCCTAGTTGAAAAATTATCTGGCAATCCCACCTTGGACGATCATAGGGTTTCATTTTCAAGAGAGTACTTGACCAAGGCTAAAGCCGAAAATTTACCAACTGAAGCGGACCCGACAAAACTACTGCAAGATACAAATAAATATTCTTCCGATGAATACAGAGCTCCTATCATCCATTTCACTTCCACAGTCTCATCTGGTACATATATTAGGTCCTTAGTTAGTGACTTTGGTAGATCTATGGGTACTTCCTCATATATGGTAAAATTGATTAGAGCTAGGCAAGCTGAATGGGAGCTTTCTAAAAATGTTTTTGAAATGGAAGATTTTGAAAAATATGGTGAAGAAGTTTGGGCACCAGTTTTGATGAAAGTTTTAACTGAAGGATCAGAAGTTAATGTCCGAAAAGAAATGGATCTTGCCATTGCGAAATTCTCCCATGATAAAAATACTGAAGACAAAGCTGAAAAGGAACAAGAAGGCGATTATCCACGTACCAAGAAGCAAAGAACTAAATAAGCTATTATTGAGGTTATCGTTATCGTTATCTATTCAAATCTCAAGCAAACTCCTCTGTATAATATTTATTAAATGCAAATATAAAACGTTATAAAGTAAACTCAAAGTCACAATAGCGAATATAGTAAACCAAATAAGATCCATAACGACCAAACCAATGGAGATAATGATAATCTTGAAGAATCATTACTGTTTTTATTTTTATCTCCCATATAATTACAAATTCTATAATCCACAACTTCATCGACTTTCAATAAAGAGGGGTCACCGTAACTTAGTGTGACATACGGTTCAGATTCTGGGCATTGAAAACCAAAAGATGGAGGGCAATCCCTTACTATGGACTGACACATATTTAAACAAGGAAGAACTTCTGAGTATGAAAGAGGAGGTATAATTATGTCAGCTATAAAAGAATTTCTTCCTTCAGATGCATTATAAAATTTATGATATTTTTCACCTTCATTAGCTTGCGAACATCTGGGAATAGAAACACTGCATAGCCATTGTTTATAAGAGTATCTGCAATCATCACAAGTTCTCATTGGGGAATATCTAGCGTCTAATTCTGTGTCACATGCTTCTTGTTGTAAAGCATACTCAAATCCTTGATATAGACTCCGAGCATAACTATCATAAGTTTGGGCTAATGTATTTGAATCGCCTATGCCTTCCGAAAAATTTGTTGAAACTGGGACAGCATATGCAATTTCATTACAAAAATTCAAATTGTAAATCAACTTACAAGCTTGAGAACTTGCTGTTGAAAAATTGAAAACCTGAAAAACACCACCACCGTATGGCATATCAGTGTAAGTCACAACTAAGACAGCAGAATATTGAGTGCCCATATCCAATCCTTCCAAAACAAATCTATTTTTATCACCACTTGCAGTTGTACCGTTGATTCCGATCCATTGGACATAGTCTTGCGTGTCACTGACAGCACACCAACTTTGATTCAATGCAACATGCATTGGGGAAGTTGAACCGTCAAAAATATACAATCCAAAAGATTTATTATGCCCCAATGCAACTTCTTGAGCATCAAAAATGACAGAGTCATAATCCACATCAACAACACTAACAATTGGATCAATATCATACAAAAATAAAAGATTTTTTTGCGAGATTCCTAGTTCAAAAACCCATGATGAGTCTGTAGTACAGTCATCGCATTCATCTGGAAGAACCTCAACGTAAAGGATGTCTGCAGCATATGCATTATCCACAATTTGGGTCCGTGCCATTCCTTGGGCGTATCCGTTTTCAAATCGTGCAACATTCATTTTATCAATGTCCCCCAAAGTTGCAACTGTCTGATTAAATGTGTAATATAAATTTAAGCCATTGTAAGAGGAGTTCAGGTTCCAATTCAGTGGGAGTTTACATAATGACGCTGAAATGAAAATCAAGATTTCAAAAGAATGCGTTGATTCAGAGTTGTTGTTGGGAACAAATGAATACTGCAGTGAGCTTCCATATTGTATGGAATCTTTAATGGGAATAGAATCCTCTAAAATAACGGATCTAGCATCAGATTGTCTGTGTGATAAAAATAAGTTGTCTTTGAGTATCTCTGCAAATCCATGAAATTCTTCATGATGATCATATTTGAATACTGGAATGGCATATTCCAGATCAACTATCGTTGGATCCAAATCTATCGATACCACTATCAACGGAAAAATCACTATTATGTATACTATTAGATGTACAAACATTGCTCATGGATAATTAGGAATTTACTTTGTGGGTTCGATAGCAGGATTCGATACTTCAGTCATCTTCGCTACATTTTTTTTTGCCAACCCAGAAATCTGATTTATAGAGTTTAGATATCGTAAAATTAAAATAAATAAGACTTAAAATTAGGATTATAAAGACATTTTTTCTCTAAACAACTTTGAAACAGCTTCAATAGCTTCGTCGATACCTGCGTCATTGGTACCCATACCTTGGCAGACGTTACCTTTACCACCGGCTCTTCCACCAATAAATTTAGCGGCGACATTAGCAACATCATTTGCCGATAACTTATCTAAAGCTTCATCAGATATATAGACACCTTGAGCAACTTTTGGTTCACCCTTTAAACCGGTGATTAAGAACAAAGACTTACCATTATTTTCCTTCTTCAACCAGTTAATAGCTTCTGTGATAATTTTGGCATTAGCGGTAACATCAATGTGGGAAACTAAATAAGGAGCATCGGCATTTTCAGTAAAGTAGGTTTTAACAGTATCCAAGGTCTTCTTAGTATCAGCCTTTTGTCTAGACTTTTGTTTATCTTTGAATTCTTTTTCGATTTTGGTGAACTTGTTCTTCAAAGCATTCTTTTCTAAAACAGAAACAGAAAGCTTACCTAGAGCAGTACCAGTTTCTTTCAACTTCTTTTCCTTTTCTTCTCCGAATGGCAGTTTGGCAATATTATCTAGTCTAGTGTCAAATTCTTTAGCTTGTCTCTGCACTTCTTTGGCTCCGGAACCTGAGACAGCAACAATTCTACGTATACCTTTAGCAATACCTGACTCTTCAATAATGACAAAATTTTTAATATCGTCGGTCTTGGCGACATGGGTACCACCACAAAATTCTATTGAGTAATTTTCCCATTTTTCGTTTTCTGGATCGGCCAAGAGATCTTCCACAGGAACACCAACAGAAACAACTCTGACTGGATCAGGATAAGTTTCACCGAAAACAGCCCTCAGGCCTTTAATTGTCCTAGCAGTTTCCAGTTCAACGGGTTTAGCATGGACAGGCAAGTTATCTTTAATGATTTTACTAACAATAGCTTCAACCTTTTCTAATTCTTCCAGGTTAATAGCTTTTTTATGAGAAAAATCAAATCTCAACTTTTCAGATGCAACTAATGAACCTTTTTGCTCAACGCCATCGCCTAAGACGCTACGTAAAGCAAAGTTCAAAATGTGAGTACCAGTATGGTTATTTCTTAATGGCCATCTTCTTAATTCGTCATAGCCGGCAATAACATCATCGCCAACACTTAGTGAACCTTCAAGGATATAGCCAGTATGTAAAACGTAACCTGCATAAACTTGGACATTTTCAACGTTAAATTCTGTCCTGCCATCAATAACAATTTTTCCTGTATCAAATTCTTGACCACCTTGTTCCGCATAAAACGGAGTTTTCTCTAATAAAATACCAATTTGAGTGTCTTCTGGAAGATCTGTAGTAGACTCAACGAAGTTGCCATCCACATAGATGGAAACAACCTTAGTGTCAACATCAGAACTACCATACTTCAATTGATCATCTGTTTTCGAAACTTTATTATTTGCATCTAAAGAAGCTAAAGCGTGAACATCCAATTTCAATAATTTTTTACCGGTTTTGCTACCATTGCCTTTCGATGCCTCTTTAGAAGCGATTCTAGCCTTTTCAAATCCTTCTTCATCAATGTTCAAACCTGCTTCTTCCGCCATCAATCGGGTTAAATCAACAGGAAAACCGTAAGTGTCGTATAATCTCCAAACATCTCTACCCGATAAAGTTTGTTCCGGGGTCTTGGAAGCAATGAGGGCATACTGTTCAAATAATTTTTCACCTCTATCTAAAGTTCTCGAAAACGAAGCTTCTTCCTCATCCAAAATTTCATAAATGGATGATGGATCTTTAGCTAACTCAGGAAAGATATGTTGGACTTGTTCAATCAAAGTGGGAGCTAATTGAGAAAAAAACTTACCAATTGGATAGTTCATATATTTTCTAACGTATCTGGAACCTCTTCTTAAGATTCTTCTTAGAACATAACCCCTACCTTCATTATTTGGAACACCTCCATCAGCTAATGCAAAAGTTAAAGTACGAACATGATCGGCCAAAACTCTATATGCTGTATCAATACCATCGACATCATCTTTGCCAAATTTACCAGAATATGGTCTAACACCCGTAATCTCTTGAATTCTAGCAAATAAGGGCTCAAATACATCGGTATCATAATTAGATCTAACATCTTGTAAAATAGAAACTAGCCTTTCAAAGCCCATACCTGTATCAATATGCTTAGCTGGTAAAGATCTTAAAGATCCGTCAGGTTCTCTGTTGAATTGCATAAAAACGTTGTTCCAAATTTCTAAAACATTAGGATCATCTTCATTAACCAATGCAGATGCGTTTCTACCCCCAATTCTATCAAAATGGATTTCAGAGCATGGACCACATGGACCTTGGTCACCCATTTCCCAAAAATTATCTTTGACAGAGCCTGGCAATATGTGATCTTCGGCAACACCAACTGCTTTCCAGTAATTTTTAGCTTCTAAGTCAGGTTCAAGTCCTGACTTCTCATCACCACCAAAATAAGTAACATATAATCTATCTTTTGGTAAACCATAAACCTCAGTCAATAATTCCCATGAATAACCAATAGCTTCTTTTTTAAAATAATCACCAAATGACCAATTACCCAACATTTCAAAAAAAGTATGGTGATAAGAGTCCCTGCCAACATCTTCTAAATCATTATGTTTACCACCAGCCCTAATACATTTTTGAGAATTAACTGCTCTCTTCAAGTTCGCTAATGGAGATGATGGGTCCACAGTACCCAAAAAAATTGGCTTATATTGATTCATACCTGCGTTAGCAAACAATAAAGTTGGATCATCGTGTGGAATAACGGAAGAAGATGGGACAAAGGTATGGGATCTATCCTTGAAGTAAGTCAAAAAAGTATCACGCACCTTATTTGCTGGCCATTCTTGAACCTTAAGATTCGTAGTTGAGGACATGTTTCTAATTGTAATGTTAATCAAATAATATTGTGAACGACTACTAAATGAATTAAAAAATTGATTATGAACGAATAAGGGTATTTTCATAAACAAAAAAAAAGACCGTTCTAAAAGGACAGTATGTAATAACTATTGAAAACAGTCGCAGATGATTGCACTCAGGCGCAAAATTACTATAACAAATGAACAGGTCAAAAAAAGTAATTGGCAAAGAGATGTTAAATGTTGAAGATTTATTTCTTTCTTTTTCGTCCATTGGCGTTTTCTTTGTGGAGACACGACATAAGTAAGTTTTTTTCAGTTCACTTTGCATACCTTATTTTAGGTTATAACAGTTACTATTATTCATAAAGATGGTCAGACTTAAGACCCGATATGTTCTTTTTGAGGTCGTCTATCCCGAGGCACCACAAGGCGGGGCTACTACTGTTTTAAGCTTACACAGTCCCACAGCTGACTCCGTCACACCTAAGATGATTACACAATTAATTAGATTATCACTTAGTAAAAATTTTGGAGAATTAGGAACTTCATTTTCCTTAAGTACCTTTTCGTTGAAGTATTTTTCTAATAAAACAAGTACAGGGATCTTACGGGTACACAGAGACGCAATTAAATATATTCAGGCGGCATTTTTTTTCATTACTGCTCTTGATGGTAAACCATGTATTTTCAATTGTGTGGGTGTTAGTGGCTCTATTAAAAAATGTGAAGATAGATCGATTACTAGATCTAAAAAATTGGTTAGACTGGTCAAAGCAAAAGATGGTCATACAGATACTTTAGATCAGTTGTTCGCTAGTAATTTAGTTGAAATTGACGCCACTAATGGTGACGAAGAATGAAAAACAAGTCAAAAATACTTATAAGCACTTTTCTACATAATAAACTCACTCAAGAAAATAATAGTTTTATTCTACTTTTTTTATCCAAAAAAAAAATAAGTAGCTAGATAAAAATAAATAAGTGTACTAATCTTAATAAATTAAAACGCCAAATATCATTAATTACTGTCTTGACTTAATGATATCAGCAAATTCTGGTTTTAAGGAGGCACCACCAACTAAGAAACCATCAACATCTGCTTTATCTTTGAAATCCGAGGCATTCTTAGCGTTTGCTGAACCACCGTATAATATTCTGATAGAATCAGCTTGTTCGCCAATGACAGTTTCTAAGTATTGTCTGATTTCATGGTGAATACTTTGAGCATCATCTGAAGTTGCAGCCAATCCTGTACCGATAGCCCAAATTGGTTCATAAGCAACAACAATGTTTGACCAGTCTTTAACTTGAGCAACAACGGCACTCAATTCTCTTTTACAGATCTCTAGGGTCTTACCTGCTTTCTTTTCTTCAATGGTTTCACCAATACATAAGATAACGTTTAAACCTTGTTCTAAAGCAAATTTAACCTTTGATGCAACCAATTCATCGGATTCACCAAAAATGGTTCTTCTTTCGGAGTGACCTAAAATGACCCATTTGGCTCCCAAATCTTTCAAAGCATCGGCTGACACTTCACCGGTATATGCTCCTGAAGCTTTATCATAACAGTTTTGCGCACCAACGGAAACAGTAGGCTGCTTATTATGTTCAATTGTCCATAATAGATATGGAGCTGGAGGACAAAGGACAACTTCAACATTTGATGGAAGATCGGTTTTGTTTAAATTGTCAACGATAGTTTGGATACTAGATTTAGTACCATTCATCTTAAAGTTACCACCAACAAAGAAAGTTCTAGCCTGCATAAGGAAATTGTTAGTTGATCATCTTTACAAGGATGAATGAAATATGTTGACACTTCAAACACAGCAGTGAAAAATACCCAATTTAATTAAAATTGCATACCATTTTAAATCACCTATAAGTTATAGTAATTGTATTAATATATATATATATATATATATGTGAATATAAAAAACAGAAAGCAAAAATGAAAGAAAGAAGTGTATAAAGGAATAACGTGAGAACATCTGTTGATTCGGAAAGTCGCACTCCTTGTCCGCCCCGGAGATTATTTTAAGATACCACCGCTTCCCATTACACCTTGTTGGCACAAGAAGAGTCCTCATGGTCGTCATCTGCATAACTAGCATGTTTACTTTCACTAGTACTATTATTATTATTCATAAAGATAGCACGCATGGCCATACTCTTCTTTGCTTGTTCTTCTTTCGCTTTCACTTCGGCATCAACAACTTGGGCTACCTCATCGCCGACGGGAACCCGAGTATTAAACGTCATCTCTTCTTTGGTGTCTTCCTTTAACTTCTCTTCTCTGCAATCTTCTTTCAATTCAGACCAAGTAGCTAATTTAGTATTCAATTTGTATCTTCCAGTATCTTTGTTCTTTTCTAAAACAATCCAACTACAATGAGGCACATTTTGTAAATCTTCGAATTCTTCAACACTCCATCTAAACCATTTTTGTAAGAAAACACGAGTCCAAATACCGTGGGTAACCAAAACCAAAACGCTGGGAAAACTATCTTTACTGAATTGTCTAAACAAAGTTTCGTTAAAAGATGCACAACGATCATAAACATCCGCTGCACTTTCACCATGTGGAATTCTATAAAAAAAATGTCCATATTTGGCTCTTTCAACCCATATCTCTTTCATTTCAGCAGAAGTGCCTTGAAAATTACCAAAATCTTGTTCTCTCATTCTTGGTTCTTCAAAAACTTTATACTTAATATCTGAATCTTTAATACCCGTTATGATGCCTTGTAAAGTCTGCCTTGTTCGTAAATATGGCGATGTATAAAAACATATATCATCGTCCGGTTGCAACAATTCTCGGAGATTATTACCTGCCTTTACTGCTTGCATGTGTCCTTTTTCTGTAAGTGGAATTTTATGGTTGGCAATGTATTGATTAACTGATTTATCACAGTTACCTTCTGACTCACCGTGTCTGACTAGTAATATCAACTAAAGCATGTTAGTACATTGATAATTATAAATCCAAATTAATAACAGTCACATACTCTTGGTCTACCCATTTTGTAGAATGCAATTTTATATACATTTCATTATGAAGAGTCATATATATTATGGTTGAAGCTGATCAAAGGAATCAGCGGAGTTGCACAAAATCAATTGATGTGTCCGGGTAACACATTTGAAGATATAAATAAGTCACGTGGTGAGCTTCAAAAATATTATCCGTGCCAATTTCCAAAAACTTTTTTCATCTTCAGGATGGTTTTTTATTGAATGACTCCAGCTTTTTAATTGTTGAATAATTCATAAGCAATAATTTATACACCCCTAACGATGTTTTCTAAGCAATTTATTAGAACTGTTTTCACATCTACTACTTCACAGGAACGTCTTATCAAAGTGTTACCTTCACTTGAATCTATCACACCAGTTCAATTAGGTACCAAAACAACCCGAGGCTCATATTTCTTACCACGTACTTCAAAAGGAAATGTCCCAGTCTATAGGACATATCGTAGTCAAGCGGTTTATACAGATGTCAAGCGAGTGCAAGGTGATATTATTCAATTAAGAAATGATATTCAAACATTATTCCCAAATATGGATAAATCAAGATTTACATGTTGTATGCAAAGTAAAACAATTAAAATAAAGGGTAATATAGTTAAGGACTTAACTGCAGCTTTAGAAAAAAAATTTTAGATAGACTAAAATCCAATGCTTTTGGTTTTTTCCTTGTATATATAAATAATAATAAATATTGTGTTTTTCGTTAGCTTTTACTTTCCTGTTTGATTATCATATGAATGATGACATTTAATTTAGTCGTTCAGGAATAAGGTGAAATTGAGGGATATGAACTTATAAATTAACTACGAATCCCCGTACAGGTGACGTATGAGTACTCCAAACATGATAAATTCACCTGATCTTATGTTTGCATATATATTTTCAGAATAATTTTCGTAAACTTTAGTGTATTGTAGCAGGGCTGGTCTAGATGAAGCAACAAAGCTAGTAAGAAAAAAAAATGAATAAAAATTATAACCTATCAACGATGAAAAAGATAGCTGTGAACAGCTCTACTCGTTCCCTCATGAAAAAGTAAACAATTATTTTCTCAAACCTTTTATTTTTGCATGTTCATCAAACAATACCCTTAAGTATACATAAAGCTTTTGGTTTGTTATTCTATTAATATTGGTGGATTATTTTTCTGATATTTATTATTAGAATTAGTTGAAGATTGGAAGTTTGAATTTTAAATATGGAAGCAACCAATGAAGATGCTGCAACTTCTTTGAATAGGAATAACACGGAGTTGTCTCAACATAGTGCGTATGAGGATGATAACGACAGTTTGATAGCTGGAGAGCCTGAACCATACGAAGATTTTGAAGATGAACAGCAAGAGCAGGATAGGGAACAAATGGCTTTAAGACTGGAAAAGAGTGAAGTTGTGGGAAATCGAGGTTTGTTAAAATCAATAAATCATAAGGAAGATACAGGACTTGCAGAGCAACATGATAAAGGCAAAACTAAGGAATTGGAAGACGCTGGAAAAAATGGCCGTCGTTCTAGATTTGTTTTACATGGTACTACTGACCATTGGCCATTGCCAAAACGTGATAAAACTTTTCAACATGATGAAAATGAAGGAGAAATTCAAAATAAGAAAAACATCAAGAGCTATCTTCCTAGAAAAACTTGGACAGAAATTTTAAACAGATCTACGTTAAATCTATCTGAAAATCAAATTCAACTGAAAGGAACCATAAATCCTAGAGATGCTCTAAACAAAAAAAACGAAGAAAAAAATGCATTCATTGTTGATTCAATGTTATCCGGCTTTCCAGATTTACTATGTCTGACTTCGTGTTTTTTTAAAGATGAATATGGTATCAAAAAGGGCCCAGTAATGTTGCCTCTATTAAGTCTCTATTTATCAGATATCTCTCCCAGTGAAAACTTAAGAAATAGAATATATAGAGTCCATTTAGAATATGGTATAGGTGATAAAGTTTTAAGGTGGGATTTGGATAAAACCACTAAGGAGTTCTATGATCTTCATAAAAAATTAACAAAGAAAAATACGAAACAACATTTAGACCCAAATTTAAGGAAGAAAGATGCCGTTATTCCAAAATTTCCACCATTACCCTCTCATAATATGCACAAACTAAGACAGATTTTTAACAATAAGGAGCGTCATCAACGGAAAAGTTTGAACACATCTCAGCATAATAGAGATTCTGTATTATTATCTCAGTTGCCTTTGGAAAATTCTCAAAACAAAAACAATCCTCAAAATATTAATGGAACTACAAGTTTAAAAGATTCCCTACAATTCTCTCAGTTTATTGGTTCATCCAGTGCGAAAGGTTCCAGCATTAAAGAACCATCCAGAAGCATTAAAGGATCAAGCATAAAAGAGCCAATTAGAAATATCAGGGGATCGAGCATTAAAGAACCGCCATCCAAAAGTATTAAAGGATCGATCATAAAAGAACCAACTAGAAATATCAAAGCATCAAGTATTAAAGATCCACCTAAAAGTACCAAAGGATCGAGTATTAAAGATCCACCTCAAAGCATCAACGGATCGAGTATTAGAGATCCAGCTCAAAGTATAAAAGGATCGAGTATTAAGGAGTCACTTCAAAGCACCAAAGGGAGTTCCAAAGAACAACAACAACAAGGAAATTCTAAGGAATCAACCGTGGGTAACTCAATCGCTAAGCAGTCATCTGCTCAAATATTTCAACCTCATGCAGATTCAAGTTCTTTGGCTTTTGAACGTAGTGATGACCCTAATTTGAATATGGCAGTTCCCATGCCAAGAATTAGCAGAACTCCATCACGTCATAGTTCAATTTCTTCCGATGATTCTGGATCAGTTTTGGAATCTTTACATACCGTTGTTAATGCCATTACAAGAATGTCAACACTGGGTGGATTGATACATAAAAAAGATAAGAACGATATTAATAGTAACTCAAATACAGAAAATGCACTTGAAATTTTAAAATTCAAAGTCAATGACGAACATAGAAAATCATTACAAAAATATTTTGATACCTTGATGAAAAATGTAATGTTCAGAGAGCAAGCGAATAGACTTTTTCAATTTTTCGAATTGTCGCCTTTAAGCGTTTTATTATCAAATGAAATAAAAAGAAAGCGAAAGGAAGGTTATTTGTTTGTTATGAGTTCTGCAAGTAAACAAGGCTGGAGGGTTAGTCATTTTAAGCTAAATGATATTCAAGAAATGATTAGAAGACATACCAGTAAATGGTGTGTTTTGGGATGTTCATTTATTTTATATACCTCGGATATATCAGCGACTACCCCAGAGGATGTTTTTTTGGTTGATTCTAAATTTAAGATTACTTTACAGGGTATTTCTGACTCGGAAAAAAATATACCTCATCACGATTTTACAAGTTTATCACCTACTGCCTTTGACGATGAAGAATATGATAGTGAGTCAGATGATCAACATTCGAAGACCAAATCCAAAAAGAAATATCGTGAATATGAAGATGGAACTCTTGAGAATGCGACTGAAACTATATCGAAGAAATCATCATATGCGACAATTAAATTAGAAAATTCTGAAAGAAAATTGACATTGGTTGCCAAATTGCCAAGACAAACAAAAAAGTGGGCTATCGATATCAAAAAGATGATGAGTGAAACAGAGTGGGCTAAAAAACATCGATTCAATAGTTTTGCTCCCGTTCGTAATGATTGTTTTGCGCAATGGTTTGTTGACGCTAGAGATTACATGTGGGCTGCATCATCGGCAATGGAAATGGCGGAGGATGTTATTTATATCCATGATTGGTGGTTATCGCCTGAACTTTATATGAGAAGACCTGCAAATGGTAACCAAGAATTCAGAATCGATCGTATTTTGAAGAGAAAAGCTGAGCAGGGTATCAAAATCTTTGTCATAGTCTATAGAAATGTTGGCAATACTGTGGTCACAGATTCTATGTATACCAAACATTCTCTATTGGATTTACACCCAAATATTTTTGTCTTAAGATCACCAAATCAGATCATGCAAAATGTCTTTTTTTGGGCTCATCATGAGAAATTATTGATTATTGATCATTCAGTTTGTTTCCTAGGGGGAATTGATTTATGTTTTGGTAGATATGACACACCTGACCATGTTTTAGTTGACGATTCTAAATATGCATTTAGATCACAAATGAATTCCGTTGATAATGACGAGACTATTGAAGATTTTCAAGTTTTTCCAGGTAAGGATTATTCAAACCCAAGAAAGAAAGATTTTTATGAATTAACTGAACCATTTCAGGATATGTATGACAGACAAGTTGTCCCACGAATGCCATGGCATGATGTTCATATGGTTACATGTGGTCAAATTGCAAGGGATTTATCACGCCATTTTGTTCAACGTTGGAATTATTTGCTTCGTCAAAAAAGACCTTCCAGGCCAACACCAATACTTGTTCCACCAAGAGAATTTACCAAAGAAGAATTGAAAGGATTGAAAATGACAGGATCTTGCGAAATTCAGTTGTTAAGATCATCCGGTAACTGGTCCTTGGGACTTTTTGAACATGAGCAATCTATTCATGATGCGTATATTAAATGCATTGAGTCTTCTGAACATTTTGTTTACATGGAAAATCAATTTTTTATTACCTCGTGTGAGGTCGATGGTGTTTTCGTTAAAAACAGTATTGGCGATGCGTTGGTTGATCGTATTATTACTGCGCATACCAATAGGGAAACCTGGAAAGCAGTTATTGTGATTCCATTAATGCCGGGCTTTGAAGCTGATGTTGATACCAAGGAAGGGGGGTCCGTTAGATTGATTATGCAATGTCAGTATATGTCTATTTCAATGGGCGAAACGTCAATTTTTGCCAAATTAAGAAGAGTTGGTATTAGGCCTGAAGAGTATATTCAATTTTATTCTTTGCGTAAATGGGGAATGATTGGTAAAAATAAACTTTTAACCACTGAACAATTATATATCCATGCTAAGACAATGATTGTGGATGATCGTATTGCAATTATTGGATCAGCAAACATCAATGAACGTTCTATGAGGGGTACTAGAGATTCAGAAGTTTGTGCCATTGTTAGAGATAAAGATATGGTTAATTCTATGATGGATGGTAGACCTTATAAAGCGGGTAGATTTTCACATACTTTACGAGTTAGGTTGATGAGGGAGCATATGGGTGTTGATATTGACTTATTGGATTTAGTTGAAAGAAGATTTGCGGAGATTGAAAGATTTTGTAAAAGTCCACGTGGCTCAGAAGCCTCTGTTCTGAGAAATTGTAATCTTGAGCTAAGTTCAATGGTTGAATTAGGCACAAGATATTTGTTGAATGAATGGGAAGGAACCCCGGAATTTAAAGAAAAAAATAACGGTGATCTGGATAGAGGTTATGAATTAATGAAAGAACTCGTGCACTCATTCACTCAAGTAAAAAATGCAGCCTCCGACGGTGGTTGTTTGGATGATATTGTATTTTCTTGTTCATTTAACCATCGTGCTGGTGCTGAAAATATTGGTATTAGAGATAATAAGACTTTATCCTCGGATGCAAGGGTTAGCAACGCGGCGCATAGAAAAGAAGTGAAGGGAGATGGTTTGGATAAATATAATTCTATGCATTTTGTTGAGGCCAAGTTAAAGATGATTCAATTTATGAAGGATTGTGTTGAAAATACATTATTGGCCGATAATGAAAAAGAAGGCTCTAGAGATGATATTTCACCATTACCAGATCTTGAGGATGTTCTTGACGTTTTAAGTCAGAGGCAAGTTGAAGACGGTGATAACGATGAATTAAATCGAAACAGATGGACCATGATTAAAAGATTATATTATTTACGTAAATTGTACTCGAAAACGTTGAATGAGTCCAGGGAAAATAGCTATAGTCCTGAGGATTCGACGCCAAATGATGGAACTACCGGAACATCTACTAAGTTCTCCCCTGATTTGAATTCAGTTAAGAAAGTGAAAACGCCGGATATTCCAGTTACTACATTAAGTAACGAAGAGATCCATGATATTGACCAAAACTCTTTACCCAAGGTAGAATATGGATTTATTGATCCATATGGATTTGAAGATCCTTTGGATATTGAGTTTTTTGAAGGCATGTGGATGCCTCAAGCAATTAGAAATACTCTTATTTATCAAATGGTGTTTCATGCTCAACCAGATGATATGGTTCAAACATGGAAAGATTATAAATCATTTGAAGAATTGAAGAATGCATTTATGGAACATCAGAATATTTTAAGAGGTTGTAATGAAAGTCTCAGCTCTCCGTCAAATGTTGATCCATTAAAACCATCTCCTGAAGAATTGGAAAGCAGTACTATTAGCAATACCGACAGTGGTGATAAAAATGGATCATATTTCAACAAGGAAAAACTTTATGAGGAAAGTCAAAGCAGAGAAAATATGCGTAATATGATGAGAAGGGCTAAAGTTGCCGAGTTGGATAGATTCCAAAGAGGATCCAATGTTGTTCCGATGGATGGTAGAACTACGGGTTATGGAGCAGGAGTTGTGTATGACTACAATACGGGGATGAAGTTGCTGAAATTAGTAAGAGGTAATCTTGTGCAGTTCCCCACTAGATGGTTGAAAAAAGAAGTTGAAGGTTCTAACTGGTTTTACAAAGCAGATAAAATCCCACCTATACAGATATATAACTAGTTTTGATAAACACATAATAGATAGAGCGATAAGATAAGATTTTCTGGCCAATGAAACAAATACTGCCCTGAATCGCGATAACGACGACTTCGAGTCTCTCGGGTATATGCTAAGCGTGCTGTATTATTATTGGTATTATTGTTACTTTATTCTTCTTTGGTGTCCTATACATAGCTTAAATACTTATACATCATGCATCAAAACCAGCAGCTTGCCTCTCAGAGGTATAACCAGCGGTATTTACAGCAGCCGCAGCAACAGCAAATTCAAAATCAAAACCAAGCGCAAGCACATAATCAATATCAGCAATCATCGCTGTTCAAGAGCCAGTATTACGACTTACCGCCAACGCCACCACTAACAAGTGCTGGCGGTAGTAATATTACTTCTACAACTACACATTTAGAAACTTCTTCAGTTTCTTCAAATTCATCGGAATCCCCTGTTTCGTCGGTACCAACAACATTAGCGTTGGCCGTTGCACAAAATGAGAGAGGACGTCAATATCAGATTCCAAAAAGATATGAATTTCAAAAGAAAATTCCTTTGGCAAGGACTTCATCACAGCATACCATTTTAAAGAAATTGAGATTAGATGATCAGAGAATAATGTCGACTGAGAGATCTCCAAATCTTGCACAGTTAAAAAGACATAGTATAGCGTCAATTGCAGGGTATTCGACCTCGACAAATAATACTGCAGGTTCTAGAGGACATGTTTTAAACACTTATAATGATTCGAAAGTATTTGAAACGATTGCTCCTTCAAAAAGAAATTATATATTAGAACATCCAAATAATGCGGTGAATATTCAAGGGCCATCAGTTTTATCACCGTACAGTCCCCCAATAAATTTGACAAGAAGAAAAATAGTCCAGGCTCAGGGTGTCCCAAATGCAGGTAATTTGCTTAAAAGTGTTCATTTACAAGGATCGAATAATGTTACTAATTTTGGATCAAGGTCAATATCAAGAGCTAGGTCTGAGGACGGAATTGCTATTTGGGGAAGAATGAGCAAAGACGTTGATGAGGCCACTGATAATATATCGAGAAATAAGAATAGGTTGGGTAGAACTGAAATATCATTTGCTGCAATGGCAGATGATAACAGTCATGTTGATTCAAATACTGGTGATGAGGATGATGAAGATGATGCAGTTTTGGATGAAATTAAAGGTAATCACAACGAAATTGACGATAAAAATGACTTTGATCTTGGTTATATTGCCGGTGATAACATTAAATTCGATCTTAATGAGAATAATGGTCAAGAGTATTTGGTGGAACAACTTCCGATGCGCACACAACATAGACAACTTGTAATTAAAGAAGAAATTGATGGTGAGAATAATACAGCTGGTAACGCATGGTTAAAATTTGCAACTGCAGAAAAGAATAGGAAAATTAATGCAGATTCAAACCAAGATAAAAGCAAAGAGCTAGTTTTAGAAAATTCTCTGGAATCCTTAATTGAAGGGGATTTGAACGAAAATACGGATAACAAGAAGGTTTGGGTAACGGTAAGTCTTGAACAGAGAAACGCATATGAAAAAATATCTAATGATCTAAGGAAGATGATACTGTTCAATAAAAAGCCAATGTTGAAAAGTATTGAAAGGTATATAACTTGTGCTGAAAATGAAAACATGCGTATAAGCAACACCATTTTTATCAATAAGGATCAAAACCAAGAAAGTGTGAAAATGAGAACCGTTCCTGCAAAGTATTTAGACTCTCATGGTAAATTTAAACAGAACGTAGGATCTTTTATGTTGAATGATCTTTGGTGTGATGCGCACAAGAGTTTTAGTATTCACTAGTTAATGTATATAAGTAAGAAATTTGAATAACGTAGGATGCCACCTGTGCACCAAGAATAATCCACAACCGTCCAGACGGTTTCTGTTCATGATTCGTAGTTATCAGCTTAAATAAACAGCGTTTATTGTCGTTTCACAAACTAGCTAGTTAATGATTATCTATATAGGTATATTATAGATACGAGATTTTTAAAAATGGGATTTCCAGTAGAGAAAACGTTTGGATTTTCTAACGAATGTGCTTTAAGCGTAGGAAACTCTCCATCAGGTTTTGCTACAATTCTAATAACCATGAAAAATACGCCTTTTTTTGGCGTAGGCAGCATTTACTCTATGAGTGCTATCGAGATACCTAGTGCTGAAATATACTACAACGACAAGACCGATTTCCTTCTTGATGAAGAAATGAAAACAGATGGTGCTAATTTGACTGACAATGACAGAAGGTTACATAAGGTTAGTGTTTATAAAGTACCAGAATTAAATAAATATCGTATTGATTTTATCAAGTTATGCAAAACAGGTGATCCAGAAATCGATAAGCTAGACCAGTGGAAAGATTTCAGCGATATGGTCGGAGTCGATGACGAAGATAGGCAGTTGGGATTACTTAAAAAGTACACAAGTTTATTGAAAGATAGTAAGAATGAGCCAGATCTGATTTTATTAGGTGATATTCCTGAAGGATACCCCGAGTTGGCACCATCAGTTGGAATTATCTTGTTTGAACGCATGGAATAGGTATAAATTAGGGTCTATCGACGCAACTTTTCAAATGAAAAATTTTAACAATTTTTTTGTTTTATTATTTTTTTTTGTTATTTTTTTTAAATTTTTTCTGTCACATTTACTTACTTATTCATTTCTAGTTTATATTTCCATATTGATAGATTTACTTCTTTTTTGTTTTGCTGTTTAACATGTCTTTATCAGATCAACTAGCAAGCATTTCACAGGCCGCTCGGGGTATTGCTTTGGACAGAAAGAAAAGATCCAAGCTTCATTCAGTTTCATTCATACATGATGCCCAATATGCTGCAACTCAAGATTATGAAAGTATTTTTGCAGATTCTCTAGAAGCTTTAGATAGATTAGAATCATTAGATAGAAGATTTGGTAAATTCAAAAATACGATTTTCAGCGAAACTTCTATCAACATCGACAGACAAGTTCAATCCAAGGAAGAGAATGAAAATTTAGATAAAACTATTAATGCATTTTTGTCACTATTATCTCCATATTGGAACTTGGCCATTTCCGTCAAAGCTGCAGAATGGCCTTTGAGAAGATTCAATCTTAATATTTATAACTCTGAATATTTACTTTTGACAACTTTACCTTATTTTGATCAGCCGATTTTTCCAAGAGTTCTGTATGTTATCTCAAAACTTCCAACGATGTTCTCTTGGTTAGCCAATTTTAAAAAATCGAATAAATCACCATCAAGAAACTCAATTATCAAATCTTTTACAGATGTAGATTTCTTCAACCTTTATTCTAAGTTTATGAATGATGAATTATCTCATAACAATCAATATAGAAAACAACTAGTCTTTTATGTTTCTATGATTATATCTTCTTTAGCAGCTTTATCTTCAGCAACTTCAAACAAGCTTCCAGATTTGGTTTCCTTTTCTTTGGAAAGTGTTAGTTCGTTACTTGCTTCTAATACTGAAGAATCTAAAGTTAGTGGTTACACAGTCTTAGCGGTTCTTTCATCTGCTGTTCCGCTATCTAAAGATGTTATTCTTGCCTCTATTGACACAATATTATTATCCGCCTCCGGACAAGGTAACAATTTGGGTTCGCACGCTTTCAGATGTATTTTAAAGCTTTATCAATCTATTCAGTCAGGTGGATTGGAGACTTTACCTTTGACTACATTCAATAAATTACCATCAGGATTATTCAATAAAGACTTCGAATTTCTTGATATTATCAAATCGTCTAAAAATAATAGTAATTTTGTTTGCAGTTACTTAAGAGCAATGATTTTAAATCACATATCAATCAACTCAGAATTGTTGAAAGGATTGAAAGAAGCTAGTGTTACATTTTCCAAACCACAATTGGCTTTGCTATTAAGTGAAATGTTAAAAACTATGGTTAATAGTCCTTCAGAAGATAGCTCAATCTATATTCATTTATTAAAATTTATTGCTAATGAAAATAAGGAAACATTTTTGGACACTTTAAAGCAGTTAGATATGCCATTAGAAAATTTAGAAATGATAGTCCAAAGTACATTATTAGATATTGAGCTTCAAAATCAAGTTGGGGATCAAGATGAGGTTGTTATTGATATTCTTGAACTTCCGCAAGGGGATATTAACTCTGATTTGAAACAAAAATTTGAAGAAAATAAATCTTCAATTGATTCATTTCTATTTTCTACAGATAAAGTTGACGATATTTTTAATTCTTTACAAGGTCTATATCTAAAAAGTATGCTTAATACTTCCACTGAATTCTTCTTATCGACCTGTTTTAAGAATATTGGCTCTCAAATCTCGTTTTTATTGAGAATTGCCACTTCAAACTCTCCAATTAAAGCTAGAAATTACTCAATGAAACAGTTAAGTGCTTTGATCCATCAATTACCTAAGGATACCATTGTCTGTTCAATTTTACCAATAATCTTAACTTTATTCATTAGTCCATTACCACAAATCAGAAAAAATGCTGGATCAATTTTAAAAGCAATCGCTGAACATCCAGCTCCTCCTTCGGCCGCTGTAATATTACTTGCAGATAATATCTATGGCCCTGAAAATTCATCAAAAGTTGCTATGTTATCTCCCAAAGATACAACAACATTAGTCAATAAATTAGTCGAAAATATTCCAAATCTAATAGTAGACGCTTCGTTTCTGAATAACTGTTTACAAACTTTGTTGTCGGATAAAAAATTGGGAAAAGTTTACCTTGCTTTTTTTACTACGCATGCACTATTCAATGATATTCCGACTATCAAAATGGATTTAATGTCAATTACTTCTGCTTGTTCACTTATTGTTAAAGGTGCTGCATCGCCTTCTCAATTATTTGAAGAATTTCTTGAAAATTACCTTAGCGAAAGAACTAAATGGTCGAATAAATGTGTAACAACTGGATGTGACTTCCAAAAGTTTGAATCTAGAATTATTTCATTAGTAAATCCAAAAGAGAAAAATGAAACTGTCATTAAATTTTTAGAATCATCGTTAAGCTCTCCTTATCAGCAGTTAGTTGATTTGGTTGAAAAAAAAATTGTACAAATTCTTCCAAGTCTAAAATTTGATTTTCAATTCAAGATTGTTAATAAAGTCATTGAAGAGGGCTTACAAGATACCAACTCTCTGGTCTTGTATGATCCAATTGAAGTTTTGGAATCAGTTGCAATGTCTAGTGAACTTTTTGTTGAATTATTCAAACAATGTACTATTAGTACAACTGATTCTCAACAGCAAGGAAATTTACCAAAAAGAAGAAGAAGATCTTCTCAATCTACTAGACAAGCTATGAAAGAAGATGAAGTTTCTAATTTGGCTTCTAATCATTTGAAAAAAGTTACGTTATTACTTGAAGTTCTTGATAAATTCAGTAACGTAGCAGATTTTAAACCCTCGTTTGAATTACTTAAGCTCCTTTTCACAGTTTTAGATGATCTTGAAACTCTTGGTAAAGATGGTAAATTACCAATTTTATACGCGCAAGAAACTATTGCCTCGTGTTTAAAAAACGTTATTGTAAAGTTGAAGGAATCGAAGACAGTCATCAAGGACACTGCTTCTATTCGTGCTGATGTTGTTGTTTCAGCAATTAGAGCATCAGATTCCCCACAAGTACAGAATAAGTTATTGCTTGTTGTAGCAACACTTGCTTCTTTGTCTCCTGAACTTGTTTTGCATTCGGTGATGCCAATCTTTACCTTCATGGGTGCTCACACTATTCGTCAAGATGATGAATTTTCAGGTCACGTTGTAGAACAAACCATAATTTGTGTTGTTCCTGCTTTAGCAAATGCTGCCCAATCCGGTATGTTTGATGAAATTGAATTTTTGTTAGCTTCCTTTGTTAGTGCCTTTTTACATGTTCCAAGACATAGAAGAGTCAGATTATTCACAACTTTGGCAAGAACACTAGGCGGTTCTCTATCTGTTTCTTTGATATTGTTCTTGTGCGGCCAACAATATGTTCAAGCTTATATGAAACATAAGATGGGTGATTGTGCTGCTTTGGTTGATTTTGCTACCATTTTCTTACAAAACTTTAAACCAAAAGAAGAATTGGAAGCAACAAGCAAGTTTTTGGATTTATGGAAATTGATACCAGGAGATGTTATTGAAAAAGATTCCCCTGTTTTTAAAAAATTATCTGCTAGAGTTATATTTGGTCCTTCAATTGTGTCTATGAACAAAAGTGAGTTGTACAGTTTAAGAAAGGGTATGGTTTCATTTATCAGACATGCACTTGTTGACAACAAGAGTGCTACAGGAATTTCGAAACTAAGATTGAAGATTGCATCTCAAATTTTGCAAGGTAATGATACTGAAGAAGTGTTAGATGCCTTCTCTGAATTGACTAAATACTTATTGGAAATCATTGGTGAATCTAGTAACAATTCTGAAGATGAAGAAATTTTAAATAAATTTTACAAATTATTGGGTGATGTTTTAAGTTTGTTACCAATTGAATATTATGTAAAGTCTGTTGGCTCAATTTTGAAATCAAAGAATACTTCCATGAAGACTATAAAGAATGTCGTTGTTTTAACTTCTGCTAAATTCAATTTAGAACACGTTGCTGATCCCTATGCATATGAAGGTATTGCAGCTTTAATACCGGCTCTCTTAGAAAAAATTTCCTCTGAAGTTGACGTTGATTTATCTCAAGCTTGCTTAGATACTTTGGCGGGATTGTTTCAAAGATTTAGTGAAAATATTGACTCTTCTTTGTTGTTGAAAACTTTGAACCTCGCCACAAGCAAAGCTGGTTTGTTGTGCACAGTTTCTCCTGAATTGGTTATTTCTTCTATCAATTGTATTACTAGTGCCGTTTCTGTTCTTGGTGTTAAAATGATTGGTTTGTTTCCTAAAATTGTTCCTCCATTATTTGAAATCTTTGATGAATCAATTGAAAAGGACGAAGAATCTTCTCAATTGACTCAGATTGCAATTTTGGTTTTCTTTTCCACTTTGGTTAAAAAGATCCCAAATTTCTTAACACCAAATATTAAGGATATGCTTAAAGTATTATTTAGAGCTAACTCTGTCTCAGATTCAGTTAGAAATACCGTTTTAGATGTGGTGGTTGAATACGTTGATTCTAAGATTGTTTTAGCTGCGTTGTGTTCACTATGGAGATTTGTGTCTACTTTAGATGCTGCCTCCTTAGGCTTATTTTTAGCCGCTTTAGAAAACACTATTGAAAATATGAGCAAAAAAATTGCGGTTTCAGAAGCAAGTTTATTTTTTAGATTTTTACTCAATTCTTTAGAGTATAGAGCTACTTCTTTGTTTGATAACAATACTATAAGTAGAGTAGAAGCTTCCATTCATAATTGTGGAATCCAATATGTCATGAAATTAAATGACAAAACGTTCAGACCATTATTCGCTTCTGTTGTAAGATGGGCATTTGATGGTGAAGGTGTCATTACAGAAATTAATGACGTTGACAGATTGCAGTCTTTTTTCAAATTTTTTAATAAATTGCAAGAAAGCTTGAAATCTATTATTACGACTTACTATACATATATCCTTGATTCCGTAGAGGCTCTACTTAGTAGATTTCCCTCTGGAGAACTGGTGAATGTTTCATTAAGAAGACTTATTTTTATTTCTTTGACCTCTTCTTTTAAATATGATCAAGTTGAATACTGGCAAGTGAGTACAAGATATAATTCAATCTCGAAGGCATTAACTGACCAATTGGTAAATGTTGAAGATACAATTGGTAAACATTTGGTCAAAACCTTATGCTCATTGGCCCAAGATACTTCATCTTCTGACGAGCATAATAAGGAGCTGAATGAAATGTTAATGACTCATATGAGAGCTGAATGCAATGCAAGAGAAAAGTATTGGGCGGTTAAATCATTGAAGACTATATATAAGAAGGTAGGAGAATCTTGGTTAAGCTTATTACCCCAATTGGTTCCGATTATTGCTGAATTGTTAGAAGATGACGATGAAGATGTTGAAATGGAAGTTAGAACAGGGTTAGCTAAAGTATTGGAAGAAGTTATGGGCGAACCATTGGACAGATATTTAGAGTAGTATCATCTTTTTATGTATTTTCTGCGTCTGAAATTTGTTTTTGTATTCTAGACCTACTAGTTTTATTTTCGTTTTGAATATTGAACTATATTATCCTCAGGGTTATTGACTCTTTATTTTACAATCGACTAAAATTTAATGATATTTGTAATTATATAAAAACGAAAAATGAAAAAAAGAAGCAAGGTCTGCAAGAAAAACATATAAAAGTTTGAAATATAAACTATTATACGTACTAAATTTAAGGGACAGTCAGATAGAATCAAACACAATAAACTGTTGGATATCATTAGTAGATACCCTGGTTCTTGAAGATTGTGTGCAATCTCCATTCAGCTTCTGCGTCAGCATCAGCTTCTGGTTCAGCTTCTCTCTTGTAGATGCCCTGGTTTTTGAAAACTTTATGCAATCTCCATTCAGCTTCAGCATCAGCATCAGCATCAGCTTCTGGTTCAGCTTCTCTCTTGTAGATGCCCTGGTTTTTGAAAACTGTATGCAATCTCCATTCAGCTTCAGCATCAGCATCAGCTTCAGCTTCTGGTTCAGCTTCTCTCTTGTAGATGCCCTGGTTTTTAAAAACTGTATGCAATCTCCATTCAGCTTCAGCATCAGCATCAGCATCAGCTTCAGCTTCTGGTTCAGCTTCTCTCTTGTAGATGCCCTGGTTTTTGAAAACTTTATGCAATCTCCATTCAGCTTCTGCGTCAGCATCAGCTTCTGGTTCAGCTTCGGCAACAGGATTGGCCTCAGGATATGCTAAAGGCATAGGAGTGGCGTAAGCACACGCCATGACCACAGTTAAAACAATACTGTAGTTAAATTTCATTTTCTAATTAGTTATTGGATAGTGTTGGAAGATTGTCGTTTCTGATAAAAAAACAATAATTCAGATAATGACTTAAAAAAGAGAAAAGCAAACATTTAAATATCATAAAGTATACTTCAAATTTCAATAATGAACTGAATCATAATATATTTGTGATTCTGAAACAACAAACAATTTATGAATCTATACAAAATAAACCTGTGCATAGCTAATTAAAATATTGAAGTTAACAAAAGGTGAAACGAAAAACATGAAACAAAGTATAAGTTTATTGATAGATATTTTAATAGAGGTTAAGTATCATTTTAGCCAACACAGGTCGGTAATTAAGATTTTATAAGGAAATCAACAAATTTCCCCAGTAATTCGTCCAATTTAATTATGCATAATTTTCCCTCAGAACGGTAAAACACACACTTATTCAGTAGTAGTTGTTAAACTGTGTACTAAGTGATTGGCTACTGTTTTGAACTAAGAATTAACTAAGAAATTGAAAGTAAATCAGTTGAGAAATTACTAAAAAATGTTTCTAATGCTACCTTTAACTTCCCAAAGAGGTAATTATGTCAACAGGATTGCTAGATCCCTTCTGTTAAATGCATGTAACCTAATTCAAATTGAAAACTTTTTGAAATGAAGCTATTAATTATAGTCGTAGGGATTGCATGAGTAATTACGATAATCAGTGGTAAGGGACATAAAAAAGCACTCAATAACTCTTTCTTAAGATTTTCATGGGTTAAAAAAATCAATAAATTATTTCACTCCAAATACGACCCAATATACTTTGTAGCGATTAATTCTAAATTCCACATTGTTGAGTCACAAGCAAGAATGATTAAGGTCTAAACTTTGTAACAAAGCTTACCAAAATATCCTGCCAATCTGAAGGCTTCCAACAATCTTTATGAGAAATTAGATCAACCGCAGTCTTAATCTTCAAAAATATTATTTCAGTTGAAAAATATTTTTGAAGTATAATCGACATATGCCTTCCTCAAAAAGAAAACCTAAAAATATATGGAAAAGGTTCAATAGAATAGCTATATTTATCATAAATAATTGTTTTTTTAGTCATTTGTAGAACTTTTATTAATAATTTATGATTATGCATCCGTGGTAATTGGTATAATTATAACTCCTAAAATGTTAAAATCAAATAAATTTGGGTTCTAGTATTCAACCTCTTTTTTGGGAGTAAAAAACAATACTCTGCACAATTTCTCCTAATTATAAATAAGAGATTCTCTACTTTTTCAACTTTATTATACTTCAGAAATGCTTAACCAATTAACTTTCTGAGAAATTAGTATATAACTGGATTTGACTGATTACTATATATCAAGGAGTTTTCAACAAAACCATCAAGATGCAAATAACTATATTTCAACCTTTTTGTCCTTGTTTTTTCTTCTTTATCTTTACAAATCCCAATTCCTTTTTTTTGGAAGGAATCTTTTAGATGAATGAATATTATTGTATTATATTTGTTAATATTTTATCTATCATTCCTGAGTGTATTCATCGGTTACACTATACATCAACAATAGTAAGTATTTTCTTAATTATTACAGGCCGCATTTATAACAAACTTTTTCAAGAAAGTTAAGCCAATTCTCATATCTATTAATTTAGATCTTAGTATTACCAATAGTATGTTGCTCTACTGGTTAAGTTGTGAAAGTTCGATGACGTTTCTAATATTTTAAAATACGGTTTAAGTAAAATATTGGATTTTGTAAAATTTTTAATGCAATTATAGAAATATAGTAATTATTGTAAAAGTAAATGACTTAATGGCATTAATGACTAATCCAATATTAATAATGAAGGAATGGTATATATTTGATAAATCAAAACATAAAGAGATAGGCTGTTCTTTGTCTTATTTTTAAATAAAAAATTGTCCATTAATATACAAGACGGCTATTATCAATTCAGTATAATACTGTTATTAAATAATTCATAGTTGAATCTGATAAATGAATCTACAAGTAAGCAGATGAATCAGGGGACGATAAAAATTTCGGATCCCCCCTACCTTAAACACAAGTATGAGCTAACCAGTGCAGTTATACTTGTCACGTGAATTCCATATATTATGATTAAAGCTCTTTGAATTTTTAGTATAAATAGCATTATGATGATGCTAGCTAATCTATGTATATGCGTCGTTAAAGTCTTCTTAACTATTATTGAACTATTTTTAATAAAGAAATCTTCTTTTTAAAAGAAACTAAAAGCAAAATACATAAAATCGAATGAGAATTGGTTTTTACTTATAAATGACAACTCGCAACAATAATAGGGAATTTAATGGCAAGTACACTGATAAACACTAAAGATATACTCACTGATGATGACAATAACCTTATTTTTGATAGAGCAATCATTTGACTACTACGTTACTCAAATAAAATGCTTTAGAGAATTAACACACTTTTGATTATTAGAGCATGAAGGATTTTGTGTTGAAAACTCACATCTTAACGAGCAGCTTCACAGACATTTGCAATCGTCACAAGATAATTCTTACTGTTGATGGTTGGGTAACCGATAATACCTGAGAAAATATAACTAATTATAAGCACAAAAAATATAATAACATTGTATTGAACTTTTATACGTAGACTCCTTCTCAGCGAAAAAAATAAAATAAAATAAACTTGAATCAAGAAAAAAACCAAAAAGTAGGAAAAGATTATTTATAAAATTATTTCAAAATTGATTGTAATAATAGCAATTGTTTATTTTTGCTCAGGTAAGATCATATTATGAAATGAAAGATTTTATATTAAAAAAAAGGTTGTTATTATAGCCAATTCATATTTAATTGTAATTAATTATAATTGTTCATCTTTCGTCCAGACAACATCATAATATTTAATTAAAAGAATGGCTCCATTAGGATTATAATTGGCTCTAATTATTTTGATTTTGCTGGTTTCTTTAAAAGGAGTTATGCATGTGAAGAGAGCAGTGGAACGGTTTACACAATGACCAGGTAATTAAGTAACTATGCAATTTCTCGACGTTCCAACATATTCAATTAAATGAACGTGACTTATATTAGATTTATTTGATTTATCTCTGGTTCCATCAAAAGGAGTTATTCATGCAACAAAAGCAGTAAAAGGGCCTAATATAATCTTAGCTTAAGTACCGTAGTAATCTCATGAATGTTTTAGTTGTAGTTTTATTGTTTAGTTATAGATAACTATTCGATGGTATAGATTAATATTTTATAAAACTATTGAAGCTATAAATTAAATAAATAGAAACCATTTCCTATTTATATTATTTTAAATGTAAAATTTTATTTATCAGCCTAGACCTTTCATCATTATGGTCAGCTGTTTTACGTTCATTTATAATCTGTTATCATGATAAGCTATCTTGATAACTCAATATATTGGTAATTTCCTATTCTATAAGTCCTGTCGGTTGCCATTACCTGTTAGTTAATTCTAGACTTCAATTAATCATTTATTATTTGACTCTTTTTCAGTTATTCAAATATTTGCTATTATTACACTTTTCAGAATTAAACACAATTTTCGCGATTAATTTTGAACGCAACATTTGTAATGTAATGATATTGTGTTCTTGTAATTATTCATTAGATGACGCATTAGTCAACCCAGATATCTTCTACCTTAGGAACAGTTATGAAGTAACTAGTACAGGTAAACGTGCCACGGGACATCCCCTAAAGCCTCGGTTCTTAAACCGTCAATAAAATAGCAGTACTTACCGTTGTAGGTATCAGCTAATATAAAATATGAGTGTGGCTAGGGTCGTATGAAATATTACTGAGTTGTTAGTTTTTAATAATGAATCCTTGATTTAAAATAAAATAAACAAGATATAGAAATGTACAAAATAAGTGGGAAAATACGTATTCTTATATACAGCAACTTAACACAATAATTGTGGAATTTAATTGTGATGACACTGATAAACATGAAATATAATTTCATGTATAATAGCAATATTAATTTTATTATAACACTTGTCAATTTCATTTTTAAGTTTGCTGACAAGATGAAATAACATCTTTTCTTTTGATTATTATTCTCCTGATAAGTTGAAATAGTATCTTAGATATCAAATAATATGTTCTTGCAATTATAAAAAAAAAGTGCCATGGGACATAATAGTCTTCACATGAGATTTATTAAAAATATTAATTCATCTCGTCAAAGACTTTATTTGAACTTATCGGTGTTAATAACAATTTCTTTTTACTGTTATCGATGACTAATGATTGATGCTTATCAGAGTCACCACAATTAGTCATTGATCAATATTGTGTTTAAAATTGTTGACTATAAGAATATGTAATTTCCCACCTATTTTGTATAATTTTTATATCTTGTTTAGTTTCTTTTAAATAAGGATTCTATATTACAAACTTACAACTTACAACTCAGTAATAGTTCATAAGTCTTTAGCCACATACATATTTTAATTAGCTAATACCTACAACGGTAAGTAATGTTACTTTATTAACGGTTTAAGACCTCTTAACTGAGGCTGGAGGTGTCAGAACATAAATTATATGTCATGAGTTAATAGACTCATTATGACATAGATTTTGTTCTATGGCATAAATAATTACAACATATTACTTGATATCTAAGATATTATTTCATCTTATCAGAAGAATAATAATCAAAAGAAAAGATATTATTTCATCGTGTCAGTAAAATTAAAAATAAAATTGACAAGTGTTAATAATAAAATTAATACTGCTATTACACATGAAATTAATTTCATGTTTATCAGTGTCATCACAATTAGATTCCTCAGTTATTGTGTTAAGTTGCTATGAAAATTATGTTATAATTTAAGGGTAATAATAGCAAATGTTTGTGTCACAACATAAAATGAAACACTAGAGTGGTTTCAGCTTATCTGAAACATTAAAGTGGTTTCATCTTATCTAAAACATTAATCTATCAAAAAGCTTATGTTTCATGTTTATTATCAATTATTGTGTCAAAATCTTTGTCTATAAGAATAAGTAAATACCATTCTGCTTGTTCTAATATATGTATATATTTTATAATTTCTTTTAAGAAAATTAATTAATCAATTACAATATAGATTAGTTGAGTAATAACTATGAGTATAGACCCAGTTTGATATATTAAGTTATATTGAACACCAACAATTAGATCTTAGGAATAAAACACTAGTTAAAACAGTTGCTATATATAAGAATACGTATTTTCCCATTTATTTTGTATAATTTTATATCTTGTTTAGTTTCTTTTAATTAAGGATTCTATTTTACAAAAACTTACAACTTACAACTCAGTAATAGTTCATAAGACTTTTGCCACATACATATTTTAATTAGCTAATACCTACAACGGTAAGTACTGTTACTTTATTAACGGTTTAAGACCTCTTAACTGAGGCTAGAGGGGATGTCCCATGGCACGTCTACCTGTACTAGTTATTCCATAGCTGTGCCTAAGGTAGGAGATATCCAGGTTGGCTAACCCGTCCTCTGATATTATTAACGGTTTAAGACCTCGTAACCGAGGCTAGAGGGGATGTCATGTGGCAAATCTATCTGTATTGGTTATTTTATAACTGTGCCTAAGGTAGAAGATATCCAGGTTAGCTATCCCATCCTCTGATAAGGGGGGATGTCCCGTGGCATGTCTACCTGTACTAGTTATTTCATAGCTGTGCCTAAGGTAGGAGATATCCAGGTTGTCTAATCCGTCCTCTGATATTAACTCATGACATATAATTTATGTTCGGACATTAAAAATGCTATAAAATATAACTTATAGCTTACGATCTTTTTTGCATTATTTTGGGTAAATCTTGAGATTTTAGATTGCTGCTTACTGGAGGGTTGGCCGAGTGGTCTAAGGCGGTAGACTTAAGATCTACTGGACGCATGTCCGCGCGAGTTCGAACCTCGCATCCTTCATTTTTTATTATCCCTAATACTTTATGGTACGCGCTTAGTTTTTCGTTTCTTTTGTATCGTGAACTGTACGTGTTTCCTGTTTTGAGTTTTTTTTGTTTCGGGTAAATAGTAAATCTGATTACTTTCAGTCTGATACAAATGCTTATGTTCATTCATAAAGATACAGAAGATGAAAGGAATGGTTCAGTTATTAGTTTAACACCGGCTGAAATCTTTAAAAATTTTAAAAAACAAGATGAAGAAAGAGAGACATTGCAATTGAAAGAAAGAATTAAACAGACACAAGATAATCTGAATGTTGATAAGTTGGATCATTCGGAATTTTTTTACGACCCAAACGAGGAGATGTCAAAGTCAGAGGAGGTTTCAATTTCTTCAGTTTTAATGAATCCTCAAACCAAAAAAGGTATAGAAATGGAATCAGTTGCTTCAAGTAATATAGATAAAGTGAAACCAATTGATATATTAAGAAATGGTAAATTTAGCATTCAACGTAAGAAAAATGACCGTGTCAAGCCAATTAAATCGGATTCAGATATAATGGGAAATAAAGTAAAGCCCAACCCCACATCCCTTTTGAAAAACGGAAAATTCGACCTGATTGGATTTGAAAATAGAAAATTTCCAGTGACGTTGACACTCAATTCGAAAAGTTTGAAATCCATAATTGATAAACCAATTGAAATTGCTGATTCAGAAGATGAATATCTAAATGAAAAAATTAATCCTATTTTTATAATGGCAAATGGTAAATTCAATCTTGGTGCTCCTAGAAAATCAAAAGTTATTACATTTAAAGTTGACATTTTGAAATTGAAGGCCATATTAGATAAACCAGAATTCAAAGTATCTTTTCAAGTTAGTTCACACAAAATGAAAACGATTTTAGCTTCAAACCCTAAGCCTAATAAAAGATTGGCAATTCCACATCCTTTCTTCAAAGAAATATCGGAAAAAATTAAAAATTCAAGTACCTTTAAAGCCAACAGCAAACTAAGTGATGAAAAAGGCATCCTTAAACCTGATTTTAGATCCCCTTTTTTATCCAGAGACGAATTTCATGTGAAAAACTTAACTGATGATGAAATTAATGAGTGGGATATTTTATTGAAACAAAAAGAAATCTTGAACTTAAACTGTCTCTCCAGCAAGAGCTATACGATCAATTGTGGCCCTGCCGAATTTCTTTCCTTTTTTAGTAATCATCAACAAGCGAAAGAGAATTGTAATAAAGCATTATATTTGACCACCATTGATTTCAAGGCCTCTAGTAGGAAAAAGGTTTGTGAAAAATATGATAATTTTAATGACAAAAGGTTTAACAAATTTATAGAAAACGAAAATTATACAGCGGATATTACATCTCAATGGTGTGATTTATATAAACCAAATTCAAGCCAAGAAATATTACAATCAAAACGAGTTTCAAATGATTTGAAAAGATGGATAGATGAAGCGTTTACAAGATTAAAGAAGGTTAATCAATTCAAAAGAAGGAAGAGATTGAAGAATAAGAATAAAAAGAAAGGTGAATTTGATGATTTTATAATGGATTTCATTGATGATGATGAGACTGAGGAAGAAACATTTGTTCCTTCCTTGATTATTGAAGGCCCTATTGGTTGTGGTAAAACGAGTGCGATTAATTCTATTATTTCTGAGCAAATAGGTGGATTCGTTTTCGAATTGAATTCAAGTCAATCGAGGGCCCGAAAAGATATCGATTTTCATTTAAAACAGATTGGTACGACGTTGATGGTTAAACAAAACCTCATAGAAACCAAAGCCAGTGAAGACAAAACTTTGATTCTGTTCGACGATGTTGATCTAATTGACGAAGAGGATAGAGATAAAGATTTTTGGCTGGGCGTAACAGAGCTGTTAAGTTATTCTTATCGCCCCATTGTTTTCACTACTTCTGATTTATCGAAAATACCGATAAATATTGTCGACGAGTCCACTGTTTACAGGTTTGAAAAAATTCCAGAAAAAACATTATTTGAATACCTAGATTTAATTTCACTGAACCGTCATTTTAATATTGATAAGAATATTCTCAAAAATTTTTGCAAGTATGACTTGAGAAGGGCCTTGATGGAATTGCAAATGTTTTCATACAGATTTGATTCGCTAGACGTGGGTTTAGTGAACATTTTCAAAGATAAAACTAATAGAAGTATGTTTGAAGTCTCTGCAGAAGCCGAGTCTTCTTTAGATATGAAAGCTTTCGACCAATTGAATAGACTTTCACTTTTACATGATATTAAATTTGCGATGAACGAAATAACGGAAGAAAAAAGCTTTGAAGATTTTTTCAAAAATGATAAGTACAATTGTCTAGAATTTTACTCCTCAAAATTAATTTCAAACGGTTCAAGATCAAAATGTTGTAGATATCAAGATGGCCGTCACTACAATGAAAGTAACGCTGGTAATTTATTTGACAGACAAACGAGATATAAGATTGCAACTGATATTATTCCAATGATTAAAGAGATAGCAAAAGCTGAGTATTTAAGAATTAGAGAGACAGAAGAATTGAAAAGAAACTACGAAAAAAACCATAACACGGTTTTTCTAAATGATTATATCGGCATGCAGTTACCGACCCGTAGATTCCAATTGAATCCCACAGATATATTTATGGACTTGTTTAAATAGAATTAGTTTTATGATGTAGCAAAAAATAATAAATTGTTGCAAATACCATTAATAGAATATATAGATTAGTAATAATCGAAGATCGAACGGAAGGAGATAATCTATTTAAATAGATGACCTCATGCCCCCAAACTTTTCAATCAGAATTCAATCCAAGATATAGCTCAAAAAAACATACCGTCCAATTGCAAGTTGAGTATAAGTCATGGATCAACTTTTGCGACTTGAAAATTTCCTTTTTTGGATGCAAAATTTTCAGCGTCAACGGGCCGTATATACGTTCTCTATGACTCTTTCTCACTTCTTTTTAATATTTATTTGATCTATCAAAGTGGCTTGGAACTTTAAATAATTTCAGTCTCCTATATTAAATCTATTGACTATTTATCTCCAGATAATTATGTTGGCGGCTAGACACATTAGAAGCTCTTCTAGGCTATTGAATGCTCCAGCTGTTCGTGGTTTGGCAACTACGGTCGATTCAATCCAATTACCAAAAGGATATGAAAGTAGAACACCACCATATGCAAAGTTAATTAAAAATTTGTCCAAGGTCAAGCAAGTCCTGAACAATCAACCCTTGACTTTAGCGGAAAAAATCCTTTATTCTCATTTGGTTAATCCCGAAGATTTAGCAGTTGGTAACGGATCTACAAAGAACATCAGAGGGATAGAGTATTTGAAATTAAACCCAGATCGAGTTGCAATGCAAGATGCTTCTGCCCAGATGGCTTTATTGCAATTCATTACTTGTGGTATGCCATCAACTTCAGTTCCTGCTTCCATCCATTGTGATCACTTGATTGTCGGTAAAGAAGGTGCTGAAACTGACTTAAAGTCTTCTATCGCAACCAATAGGGAAGTTTTCGAATTCTTACAATCCTGTGGTGAAAAATTTGGTATCCAATTTTGGGGTCCTGGTTCAGGTATCATTCACCAGATCGTTTTGGAAAATTTTTCCGTTCCTGGTTTGATGATGTTGGGTACCGATTCACACACACCAAATGCGGGTGGTTTAGGTGCCATTGCAATTGGTGTTGGAGGTGCTGATGCAGTTGATGCTTTAACTGGCACCCCATGGGAATTGAAGGCCCCAAAAATCTTGGGAATTAAATTGACTGGTCAAATGAGCGGTTGGACTTCGCCAAAGGATGTTATCACTCACTTAGCTGGTAAATTAACCGTTAGAGGTGGAACTGGTTACATTGTTGAATATTTTGGCGAGGGTGTTAAAACTTTAAGTTGTACTGGTATGGCTACTATATGTAATATGGGTGCTGAAATCGGTGCCACAACATCCACTTTTCCAATGCAAGAAGCTCATTATGATTACTTAAAATCTACTAATAGAGGTCCAATTGCAGATCTAGCAAAGAGTGTCAACCAACAATATGGTTTCTTATCAGCTGACAAGAATGCGGAATACGATGAAATTATCGAGGTTGATTTGAACACACTAGAGCCAAGCGTTAACGGACCTTTCACTCCTGATTTATCCACTCCAATATCAAGCTTGAAGGAAACTACCAAGACCAATAATTGGCCAGAAACCATTTCAGCAGGCTTAATTGGTTCATGTACAAACTCTTCATATCAAGATATGTCTAGAGCAGCATCAATTGTGTCTCAAGCCGAAAAAGTTGGTTTGAAACCAAAAATTCCATTCTTTGTTACCCCTGGATCTGAGCAAATTAGAGCGACTATTGAAAGGGATGGTCTAATCAACACTTTCGAGAATAATGGAGCTATCGTTTTAGCCAATGCATGTGGCCCTTGTATTGGCCAATGGGATAGAGGTGCAGATGCTCCGAAGGATTCTAATGTAATTTTCACTTCGTTCAACAGAAATTTCAAGGCTAGAAATGATGGTAACAGAAATACTATGAATTTCTTGACTTCTCCTGATATCGTCACAGCTATGATTTACTCCGGTGATATGTCTTTTAATCCGTTAAAAGACTCCATCAAGCTACCAAATGGTGACGATTTTAAATTCAAGGCTCCAACAGGTGATGACTTACCTTCGCACGGCTTTATTTTAGGTAGAGAGGAATTTTACCCAGAAGCGGAGCCAAAGCCAAAACCAGAAGTTCAAATTAATGTTTCAGCAGAATCTGATAGATTACAGCTATTAGAGCCATTCAAGCCTTGGGATGGCCAAGAATTAGAGACAACTGTAATCTTAAAAGTTGAAGGTAAATGTACAACCGATCACATCTCTGCAGCTGGTGCTTGGTTGAAATATAAAGGCCACTTAGGTAATATTGCAAATAATACATTGATTGGTGCTGTCAACAAAGAAACTGGGGAAGTTAACACTGCATATGATTTGGATGGTCAAGCGTTATCCATTCCAGACTTAATGGCAAAGTGGAAGGAAGAAAAAAGACCCTGGATTGTTGTTGCTGAACACAATTATGGTGAAGGTTCTGCAAGAGAGCATGCTGCGTTGCAACCAAGATATTTGGGGGGAAAAATCATTTTAACTAAATCATTTGCTAGAATCCACGAAACTAATTTGAAGAAACAGGGTATGCTTCCTCTGACTTTCGCCAATGAAGCTGATTACGAAAAATTGAGTTCAGGTGATATTTTAACTACATTGAACTTGAGAGATATGGTCGCTAAAGGTGGTGATAATGGTGGTATTATCAGAATGAAGGTCACCAAAAAGAATGGGGAAACTTTTGAAATTGATTGTAAACATACTATGTCAAGCGACCAAATTGAATTTTTCAAAGCGGGTTCAGCAATTAACTACATTGGTAATTCTAAAAAATAATTTCGCAGCTTAATTTTATAGATTCTTGTAATACTCCTTAATTTACATTAAATGTTAAAAAAATTAATATACATAATAAAATACAAAATTAAATAAAAGCAGCATAAAAGCAAAAATAATCTGAATGCAAAGTAAAGGAGTTTTTTAAAGCAAAGCACAAAAAGTAAATAATTAATAACAATAAAAGCAAGTAAAAGATGCCACGTATTAATGAAATCATTCTCTTGGCTGAATAGCGCAACTTAATTTCCAACTTCTATCATCGTCTCTAGAATTTGTTTGTTTGACTTTCCAAATTTCCAGTAAAATCAATTCCTGTAACATAGGGATGCCTGCAATATCAAACATATCAGCAAATGAAACATCATTTTGTAATGTCATTTGTGCCTTCAAGTTCTTTATAGTTTCTGATCTAACAATATCAGTATTTCTAGTGTTGTAAAATGCACCCAATTCACCAATGTCTTTGTATGAAATTTGCAAAGTCTGTATGTCTGAAATAATTTTGGTTATTTTGAAGTACTTATCGATATTAATTAATTTTTGGTCTAAAAAGGATTTTGGATTTTTTCGATAGTTTGGGTTACCATCAACGACAAATGTTAAATCCTGTAAGAACAAGGACAAGTATGGTACAATCGGGATATCTAAATTTTCGTCTAAGTTGGATGATAAGAAATCACGAAGTTTTTCACGATAGATATTATAATTTTTGTCCGGATGAATGATTGAAGCGAGATACTGGAACAAATCACGATATTTCTCGGATAAACCATCCCAGATCGCAGTGATACGAGAGATTAAGAAACTTTGAAGAGAAGTCATAATAGACGCTAGTGAATTGAAATTTCTTAAATATAAACACGAAATGGCAATTTTTAACCAACATTTGAAACCATGAATACGTTGTTTCATTCCCAACTTTGGTTTTAAAACGCTTTCAATAACATAATCACTCAATAAGTTTGTAAATAAAATAGATCTCTGGATGTTTGGAGATAAATTTAAATAGAGTTTTTTCGTGGTAAAGTTTTGATTCAATAATTCACTAACTTGAATAGAACAAAACATTTTACTTTCAACTAAAGTTAACTGCTTTGCAATTTCTAAACCATTGAAGTTTAATAAAGTCAAATCATCGTTGAGAATTTTCCAACTTTCTTGGGAGGCATTCCACCATGCATCGATCAACGTTTGGGTATCTGCTGGAGAAAAAATATTCTTGCTTACATTTTTCATCCAATGATCACCTAACATTCTTCTATACGACATAATAACACCTTCAATAACGGAAAACTGAGGCTTCGTTAGAAGGGTGTTACTGGAATCTGAATTTTTCAACTCGATATTTAACGAGAAGCTTAGCGATTTTCTTGAGTTATTCCAACTATTATGGGTTTCAATCTTTTCTAAATCATAAGTTTCGATATCATCCAGGAAGGAATTATAAGCGTCCATTCCATTTATTAATGCACCAGCACCAGCATCACTAATTGATAATCTTGTGAAGTGTTTCTTTTGAGATTTAGGTGAAATTTTTCTAGGTAAAAGCTGAGAATTGTTATCAATATTATTATAATAGTTTAGACTGTCTTTCATGTTTTCCACAGGAGGATGCCCAATTAATTTAGAAGCAATAACTAGAAGTCTATAACTTTCAACCGGCAAAAAGGGTTTCATACCTTCATTAAAAAAATTTATCAAAGGAGCCAACAACACGTAGTCAGTTCGTAATTTCCAGTAACTTTCCAACCAAAGTTCAAAAGCTTTACACACCAACCTTCTTCGATTCTTGATTTTTGATTCTGCAGAGGAGTGCACAATATTACCATTATTAGCAATCATTTCTTTTTTGCTTTTATTCAGAAAATGTTCACTTACATCAAACCTGGCAATAAGAGCTTCTAGCAGCATAGAACTATCAGCAAAAATACGGTAGGTCAAAAAAAATGTGGAAATAAAAAAATAATCGGGGGGATTATTTTCATCTGTTAATAAACTAACAAGTGATCGGAATGAAATACCCAAAAGTTTATTATCTTTTGATCTCAGAATTTCATCTTCGGGATCAAAATCATAAAGTTCATAAGTGGCACTTTGATTATCAAAGGTTCCCATGTTAGGAACAAATGGGCTAGCCTCAGCGTTAACAATCCCAGCCAAAAAGTCAAGACCATCAGAATTTAACTGGACCTCTGAAGAGTTACCTGTTTTAAATATAGAAAATCTCTTACTGGCAATACTCGTTGGACGTAATTTTGGGGTCGAAACCATGGAGAATGATAGTTTCTTGTAATTGTTAACTTGGGTTTTGATACTTTTGTCATGCATCAGTCCTGCTAGACATTTTTTGATAAAAACTTCAGAAGAAACATTCATTTTAATATAATTGGGGTATTTCCTGTTTGCGGGTAATTTAAAATCTTCAGTGAAATTGATCATATTCTTCAAAATTCTATAAACTGAGGAAGCCAATTCAATCATTTTACAAGAACAAACCACAACTGCACCGCCTTCTCTTGAATAGAAGTATACGGCCACATCTGCTTGTTCCCGTTGTCTGATGGAGTTGCTTGCCAGTGGAATGACTTTAGAAATTTTTCGTCTTTTAGCAACTTCGTGCAGAACTTTGATATATGAGTTTAATTCTTCAACCAATTGTTCTAGTTTTTCACCGTTAATATCTAAAGTTCTCAATTGAGAGACCAAAGGAACTTGTTTTTGTCTTTTAATGACTTTCGTAATAGCATTTTCACCAGGGACCATTGCCTTGATTAGCTTCATAATAAAATAATATTCATTGACTAAAAGATTAATCTGCCCAACAACGACACCCAAAACAGAAAAACCTTGTATATTGTGCTCAACCAAATCAATCCGACCCGCAATCAAACTCAGATAAGACATTAATTGATTGTAAACTTCGTTAATTCTATAGGATGCCAACGGAGGATTATTCAGATAAACTAGATCAATATCAACTGAATCAGTGATACCAGGAAAAGAATCTTTGCTTACAATTTTATCAGCTCCGCCTTCTTCAAGTTCACGACTTTCCAGACCCCAAGTATCTAAAAACGTAATCGATTTCTGCAAGACCTGAAATAGCAATAATTGCAAATATTCAATCTTAGCGGCATCTACCGTTCCCATGTAATCCTTAGCTTTGGCAATTAAATCCGCCCATACACGTAATAACTTTTTACGTAATTTTCTGACCTCGGGCTTTTGTTGGACAACCATACTTGATCTTGAAATACAGTCTGTTTCAATTAGTAATTTTCTTAAACCATCGGTAATACCATTGAAACATTCAATATCGAAGGTATAACCTTTCAGTTCACCATTTATAAACACAGGTTTGTTTTGTGGATTCAATAAAAATTTGCCCGCATATTTCAACAACACTCGCAAAGGAAGTTTAGACATCGCCAATTCTAATTGTGATTTTGGAGGAGGATGCTCTGAATCAATCTCAGTTATTGTAGAACGAAAATAGTTCATCGGAACCCAACCACGTTTCAAAGTTGATAATAAGGTCACTTCACCCCAACCAGAATCATCCAAATTATAAGTAAATGCAACTTCATCTTGATGGAATGACAAGCAAATGGCAGAATCATTTTCGGAATCTAAAGTTTTCGAATTGAATTCATATATGGCAGAAACAAAAAGAGCTGATGCATCATCCTTATCAGTTGTATTTGTCGAGGACAATGATGCTACATCGGAGTGTGAAGATGAATCAGTTAATAATGCGTCAACAGCTTCTCTAGAAGTAAGTGAAGATAAATTAATGGTATTGCTATTTGAATTGGGTAACCCTGTTTTAGCATCATAGTAACCTTGATAAAGAGATTTCTGGCGAACAGATACACGAGATTTATGGTTTTCATGTAGAAGATGATCATTTTCAGGATCCGTTTCAGAATCAAATTCCTCATTTGTAGGTGGAAGTAAACTTACATTGGAGGCTGTTTTAATTTTCGAAACGTTGGAAAACATATTGGGATGAGAAGAATAAACACTGGAAGAAACACTTGCAGTAACGATATTTCTTTGTGGAGTTGTATCTTCCTTTATTGAAAAATCACCATGCTGAGATTCAGAAATTGACATCAAAGGAACGGAAGATCTAGGTTGGGGTAATTCTGAATAGATACTGGAAGTTGTACTTTGATATTTATTATTAGTCTTGATACATCGTGGCGGTATTTCAGGGTATATACTTGAATTAGTACCAACATGTGCAGCTTTAGAAGTTATTGTTACTTTTGATAGATCTTCAACCAACCCATTTCCGTTAACATTAAATATTTCAGATTTTGCATCTATAGAGGCCAATGGGTTGGTAAAAGATTTCAATTTCATATTATCAATATCAAAATTTTCCTTTAATCCAGTAGCAACTGGGGTTCTATTCTGATCAAAATTACTCTGTTGAACTGTTGGAGTTTTATCGTCCATTTCATCATCAATCCCAATATTGTTATCATCACTCCAATTGACGCTAATATCTCTCAAATCATTAGTTCTGACTGAATTTGAAGTGGTATTGTTGTCATTAAAACTTATAGAAGTAGAAGTAACAGTTTCTGCATTACTCTTACTGTCATCCACATCAAATCCCAAGTTTCTTGTTGTCGATTGTAAATCGAATCTTTTGCCGGGTGACTCCGGTGTTTCAAGCAAGCCCAAACCTAGACCAGATTTATTGTTGGTATAATTATCGTTTTCAGCGTTATTATGAACAATTTCGTCCTCTAGTATACCATGAATTTCGTCAACTTCAACATCAGCATCATCAATCATATTATCATCATATTGTATAGGAGAACTTGAAGCCGAATTTCCAGTAAGAAACTGATCAAAATTATGAGATTTATTAGTGCTTTCAGAAAAAGTATTTTCAAAAGTGTTATTTTGTTTAATTATCCAAGATCCCGGCATTGGTGATAATTGATGGGATAAATACTCAAAATCATCTTTAGCTATTGGGGTATTAGACATTTTAGTTGGAGTTTTTGGTATTTTTTTAAGATCAAAATGAAGAGGTGATGTTTTTTCAGAAGCTGGGGATTGAATCATTAGCGGTGTTTGTAGTTCTACAATAAATAAAGTTAGTATGTTATATTTTAAAACATTCAAAATGGTTACTTCCAGGATGTTACTTACGGTAATTATTAATTTTAGTGGGAGTATTCGTCTGAACTTCAAATGAGAAGTCTTTGGAATCCCGATTTTCAGCAGTATTTGAATCCGGCATATGGAGTGCAGTCTTAATTAAAAAGTACTAAATTTTATCTATTTAATAAGTAATTTTACACGTAGAAACTTTATCTACAAAACTTTTTCTGCGTTCGATCAAGTCCCACATATGGAAAAGGCGGTGTAGGGATGGGACGCGTCAAGTCAACTAAACTCTCGAACGAGCTGACACACTTGTTCCCCAAGAGAGGCACACTCGCTCTTAGTGCTGGCCTCCGAGTAGACCCTAACAGCATCTTCAGTACCACTAGCTCTGACGAAAGATCTGCCTTGATTGTAAGCTGTCATGATTTCTTCAATCTTGGCTTGTAATCCTTGGGGTTCAACAAGCTTTCTTTCTGCATCGGTGGTTTTAAATGCAGATCTATCTTTCACTGTTACTTTGAACAACTTGTTAGGTAGCTCAGTATATTCATTAAACCAATCTTCTGCAGACTTTTCTAAAATGGTCAAGGCAACTAAAACACCCAGCAAATCAGAAATTGAATCACCGACCGTCTGATTGATCAATTTAACTAATAATAATAGACTTTGAATAATTTTATTATTTTCGAATTCTTTTTGTTTTTCCAAAGTTTTTATGTAATTTTCAGAAAACAAAACCGTGCCGTGTCCATTTGCTTCGAAATAGATACCTATATCAAAATCTGTAGCACGATTATGTAAATGTTTGACACCAGTTGGGGTGAAAACAACAGGTAGTTTTAAATCGTCCTCAATATGTTTAGTAGAGGATCCATTAGCATACGCAGTTTGAACAATACCGATTGATAGGCCTAAATTTTCCAAACCACCGATTTTATTAACTAAAAATCCAATAAATTCGGCCAATAAAGTAGCAATTCTATCACCATCTAAGAGTTTAAAAACACCATTGTCATCCACGAAATAAAAAACAATTCTATCTGCATCACCATCAAATGAGCAATACAATTGATTCTTGATTGGATTTAATAAGCCGCTTGGTAAAATCTGATTTGTTTTCACGAAATCAGCACCACAATTAACATTCAACTTATGTGGATCTTTAGAATCATTATTTATGATATCTAATTTAAGATAATTTTTCAGGTACTTTTGTAGTTTAATCAATTTATCTCCTCCAATACCGTTAGCACAATCAACAACAACATTTGGTAGTCTTGATCTATTATTAATCTTCAAAATTTCTTTTACCGCATTAAATAATTTTAAATAATAACCATCTTCATTAGCATCACCAAAAGTAAAATCATTAAAGCATCTTGTAATATAGTGCAACTGAGGTGTAGTCATCTCTCCAAAATCTTTAAATTTAATATCAATATCACGGCAAGAAAGGCATCTTAATCCATCAATACAAGCTTGAACTAACAATGGACCGCTTTTTCTAGTGTCTCTTGCAATAACCATGCTACATTTGTTGTTAATAGCATATTTATTCCACAAAGGCGTTAAAATTTTAATAAAGTCATCGAATTCAAGGGCGTTTGCTAAATCTGTTGCCAATGGTTCCCAGTTTTGAGGTAACATTTCACCAAGAGGATCGACTATTTTAACACCATTATCTTCTGGTGGATTATGTGAGGCAGTTATCATAACACCAATGGTTTCACCGTTAAGCGATAGAGAACGTAATCCCGCCAAAATTCCAATCTTAAATGCAATTGGTGGTAGAGTTGTAGCATCTTTACGAAACCCTGCTGTACCATAGCTATACTTTGTATTTTTAGGAGTAGGATACTTGGAAAAGAATGATTTTATTTGATCAATTGGCAACACCGGAGAATCTGACATATTTTTTTTGCTTTTAGATGATAATACGATTAATGGGATAAGCTAATGAGGACTCAAAAAGGATCATTTTTATACGTTGTTTTTTTTCCCTCGAGAAGCATGAAGAAGAAATAAACATTCCTTTTAGGAAATTACCTAAATGGCACCCGCTTTACCAGTTTATACAAGAGAAGAAATAAGGACGATATCACCTAATTTATATCCCGGTAGATTGGGAATAAGCAAATGTGAATTAAATTTGGATAACTGTAAGTTATATTCATTAACTCAAAATCAATGTACGTTTGATGGTAATAAAATTGTTTGTATCCCATTTAAAAGGATGTTTGCTAGATGTCTGGATAAAGATTTTAACAAAAGGAAAGAAGTTATAGGTTATAAATTGACGCCAACCCATAGATTGAAACGAAAACAAAAGGAATCGGATGATGATGGAGTTTATAGAAATATTGAGATTACTGATTGGTATGATAATGATTACGGGAAAGTTAATGATGGCTTAGTGGATAAGGATGTTGCTAAAGTCAATGGAGAGGAGATTATTATAGATAAAGAGTTATTACAGGAATTTTTAAAAGCTGATAAAATTTTACATCAAAGGATGAAAGAATATTATGAATCTTTAGTTAAAAAGTGAACGATATGTTATTAGCGGATATAAGCTATTAATTAACATTAATAATATATTGGTAAGATATATATATATATATATATATATATATATAAATCAGTAAGTTTCGCCTTCCTTTGGTTGTGGTAATTTTCTATTTGAACCATTAGCCATTTCTTTTCTTAATTCTAAGAGTATAATTTCCATACTGAAAGATCTTTTCCAATTTTTTAAGGTTGGAAATTTGTCAATTAAAACTAAACCATTTTCACCGTTAACACATGGTAAATTAATTTTAGAAATGAATTTAACCAATGGAGGAGAATCCGGATAATTATCACCACACTCTATTCTGAGAGAATAAATCCTGTTTTCATGTGTTGAATTTGGTGGTCCTAATATTGTAGCATTCCACTGTCTCATTGATATATCATCAGGATCTGATAGCCCATATGAACAAGATTCTGCTCCTAAACCTTTTTCACCTTTTTCTAATTCTTCTAATAATTTAAAGTTTCTTGGTCTAAAACATAATAGAGGTATATAGTTAGAAAAGCATATCGAGGGTAAAATGAAACATTAATACTTACATCTTCGACATTCCGATTGGTTATATCTTTACAATATGTGGTCTATATAATATTTTTTGTAATCAGTAGTGGCAAATCATCAATACAATGGGATATTTTTTTTATGTGAGAAATCCAAATTAAAATCGATTTGACAAATGCTACATTTAATTTTAATTTTGTGGCAGAGATAATATGTCAATTGAATTAGAAAATCAAATTACGTTATTAAAGGAGCAATTAAATTACAAGAATGAGTACATCAAGCACCTAGAAGATCAATTGCTGAAATCCAATTCGATAATTAAGGAATATAAAAGGAAATATGAAAATTTAAACATCGATGCAGACAATGAGGAAAGGCCGGATAAAAAGAGGCAGAAAATTCGAAAAACTATTGGGACAGAAAGGATACTACAATTAAAAGAGAATCCAACTAGTATATACGAGATTAAAAGCCAAGGTTTATTGGATATGTTAATCAAGGAAAACGAGGAATTAATTGAATATATCGACAACAATAATAGTAGTGAAAATATGGTACAAATACCTAAAAGTAGTTATGATAGAGTAATTGACGAAAAAAAGCAAATATCTTTGGAAAGGGATGGTTTTATTAAATTGAATGATAGATTGAAAAAACAATATAAGTTAAAGATAGGTAAGTTTCTGGATGTGATATATAAATTTCTCGGTTACAAGATTGAATTTATCAACGAAAACAAAGTAAAGTTTATACCCAAATTAGGGAACGAAGATAATCATGAAGAACATGCAAAAAGGTTTATTAGTGTTGATATGGGAAATGGAGAGATGAAGTTAAACAAAGAGAGTTTTAGTGTAGGTGATAGTAATCTTGACGTTGATATTGACAGATTAGTGAAATTCTGGGTTGTAGAAAATGGTCAACTGTGTTGTCTGCTTAGTGCTTTAACTTTAGAGTTATTTGAAAAGGAGAAATATGCCAATTCTAGTACCAAATAACATACATAGATATAACATGTGTTATTTTAATAAATAGTCTAGCCAGTGGAGGAGTAACCTGGTTATGGTTGTAAGAGATTAAGTTGCCTGAATTCCCGTTAACCGAAAACCGATAAACTGGATGGTGTAGAGATGTATTGTTATATAGTAGGATGGGCGGAAAAGCGATTTCTTAACTATGTGTCGGAGTCGACCCGGAAATCGGCAGGTGGAGGTCACGGACGCTCGCGGCCTATATAAAGAAGCGTTGTATTCCTTACATCAAGTAGTGTTAAGAGCTATCCTTTTTCTTCCTCTTCTCTTTTCTTTTCATTATTAAAAGTAACTTACTTTACCAATCAACACAATGTCTTTTAGAACTATCGCAAGAGCCGCAACCAAGAATGCTGCATCAGTCAGAGCTTACTCTACTGCTGAACCTGTATGTTATTTTTAATTAGCGGAAATTACATTATTTAAAAATTGGATTGAAGCCTCAATTTATTAATCAATTAATAGAAATCATTTGATGCAAGTTACCAAAGCTAAGTTGGTTTTTAATCTCCTTTGATTTTTTTCTTGGTTTCTTGATTTTTATTTTGATCATTCATTTTGAGAGCGTTGCACTTTGTGTACCGGAGTTTTCTGTCGTTTTATTGATGCGCGTTTTTAAATTCAGACTTAAATTTCATTTAGTTCCATTCTATTGGTTACTGATTACTAACATTATTATTATATCCTTATTATAGACCTTAAAGGAAAGATTTGCAGCTTTATTACCAGGCTGGCAACAAGAAGTTAAGGAATTAAAGTCCAAGCACGGTAAAACCGTTATTGGTGAAGTCCTTTTAGAACAAGCTTACGGTGGTATGAGAGGTATCAAGGGTTTAGTCTGGGAAGGTTCTGTCTTGGATCCTGAAGAAGGTATTAGATTCAGAGGTAGAACTATCCCTGAAATTCAAAAAGAATTACCAAACGGTGACGGTGGTTCCGAACCACTACCAGAAGCTTTATTCTGGTTATTATTAACCGGTGAAATTCCAACCGTTGCTCAAACCAAGGCTTTTTCTGCTGAATTAGCTTCAAAATCCGCTTTACCAAAGCATGTTGCTGATTTGATTGACGCTTGTCCAGCTCACTTACACCCAATGGCTCAATTTTCCATTGCTGTTAACGCTTTAGAATCCGAATCTAAATTTGCTAAGGCTTACGCTCAAGGTGTTAGTAAGAAAGAATACTGGAAGTATACCTTCGATGATTGTATTGACTTATTAGCTAAATTACCAACTATTGCTGCTAAGATTTACAGAAATTCCTTCAAGGATGGTAAGGTTGCTCCAGTCGACGCTTCCATCGATTACGGTCACAACTTCGCCAACATGTTAGGTTTCGGTGGTAACAAAGAATTCATCGAATTAATGAGATTATACTTATCCATCCACTCTGATCACGAAGGTGGTAATGTCTCTGCTCACACCACCCATTTAGTTGGTTCAGCATTATCTTCTCCATACTTATCTTTAGCTGCCGGTTTGAACGGTTTGGCTGGTCCATTACACGGTAGAGCTAACCAAGAAGTTTTAGAATGGTTATTAAACTTAAAGAAGGAAACTAAGGGTGATTACTCCAAAGCAAACCTTGAAAAATGTTTGTGGGAAACCTTAAATGCCGGACGTGTTATTCCTGGTTACGGTCACGCTGTTTTAAGAAAGACCGATCCAAGATACATGGCTCAAAGACAATTCGCTTTGAAACACATGCCAGATTACGACTTATTTAAATTAGTTTCTGCTGTTTACCAAGTCGCTCCAGGTGTCTTAAGAGAACAAGGTAAGACCAAGAACCCATGGCCAAATGTTGATGCCCACTCTGGTATCTTATTACAATACTACGGTTTGACTGAAACTTCTTACTACACTGTTTTATTCGGTGTTGCAAGAGCTTTCGGTGTCTTACCTCAATTGATTATTGACAGAGGTATTGGTATGGCTATTGAAAGACCAAAGTCTTTCTCTACCAAGAAATACAAGGAATTAGTTGAAAAGATTAACTCTAAATGATTTAGTTAACACTACTTATATTTATTTATTATTATATTCTTGTCAATGTGCCACGTTATGATATTCTTTTGAATAATGAACACGAAAATTTTATTTATTATTTTTAACTAGCTGTAGAAAAGTAGACTGAAAAATGCCGAAAGTAAAACTTACGGACAGATGCATTCCGCTCCCTCGTCGTCACGAAAATTGAAAATCGAAAATCGAAAATTGCAGCTCTTGGCAGAAGAAAGTTCGAACTCAATAAAAAAATGAAAATAAGACAAAGTTTCTCACAATTATATTTGGAGTATTAAATTTGTGTATAAATTCAGTACTAATCGATGTATATTATATAAAGCCATATTGAAGATACAGGTACACCAAAAATATATAATGAACCAAACCCTTTATGGCCCGCCCTCCGCGATTTGGTTAAGAAACTTGCTTCCACATAAAGTAATTTGGATCTCTCAGTTTTTCGGTAGTTTAACTTTTTCCTCCGTTTAGGAAAAGTCGACTATTATGGAACTCATCTCGTTGCAGATTTGCTTGTCTATTTATCTTGAAGTGATAATATAATATATTATAGAAAGGTAGATGCAATGGCTCATAATCCATTTATGTATGACAAATTTTTGTCTTATTTAACATATGAATCAATTCTTTATTCTCCGTTGTTCATGTTACCAGTGGGTCATTATCTTTTCAATTTTATTTTGCTAACAATTGTCGTTTACTTGCCTCCCACAAGACTGCGTGCGTGGTTATATTTGCCATTGATTATTTTAAATGTTTTGTTTTCACCAATGGCAACATTAAATCCACTAGCAGATAACTTGACTAAATTCTTACACGCTATAGCTACTTTCCAAACTATAAATATGGCATCAGTTTTATTATGTACATCTAAACCACTAGAATTGACAGATTATAGACTGAAATACTCTCCTTCCCATAAACAGCAAGACCTTGCTAGATTTGAAGATTTCACTATGAATAAATGGAAATGGTCTTGGAGTAGGTGTATGATTAATATGAGAGGCATTGGTTGGTCATTTCAAATTCCATATGTCCCATTACCACCGAAACAGATTAACAGGTGGAAGTTTATTATTTATAAATGTGTGCTTCAAGAATTGGTTCTAAAATTTTTATTATATGATTTTTATCTTTTAGTTAATACTGCTTGCGATAAAGGTTATTTTGATTTTAACTGGTTTATTAAAGAGCTTCTAATGTTTTTTTCAGGAACAGGTATAATTTATTATGGTTTAAACTCAAATTATTGGAGAGCTGCAATAATTTCATTGTCTTTAGGTATAACGGATGTGGAAGATTGGCCAGATCAATTTCAAATTGGTAAAGGTGGCTTTAGAATGAGAAGATTTTGGAGCATTTGGTGGCACCAATATATTACAAGAGATAATCACCTCTGGTCCAAATGGATTGTTGTTAAGTCAGGCATCAAGAGAAGAAGCTGGTTAGGTAGAAGATTGGTTATTTTAGGTACTTTTTTCATGGGTGGTTTATTACACGTTTATGGTTCTAGCAAATTAAATTGGGATAATAATGGTTGGAACCATGATGTTCCACAATGGATTCCACCAAACATTGAAATATTTGGTATTAAATTTTGGATAGGTAGATGCTTTTTCTCAATGGCATTGTTTTTATGGTCTGCAATGGTGGTTATAATCGAAGACGACTTAGTTGATTTTTTAATGAAATTTAAATTTTTTAAGAACCTATCAAAAATTTGGTATATAGAGTTTTTAGTGGGATTTTCGTGGATGGTTTTAACACAATTCTGGATTACTAACAGATTCATGGCAGAATTGGATGCTCCTGGAAAATTTTTCAAAGTCTATCATAAGTTTTCCCTAACGAACTTGATATAGTATCAATTATGTGATTCTATTATTTAATTTATTAGCGTTATGGACTTATTCAGCTAAGTAGTGCGAATACTAAAATTCGTGTAATGGAAAAATGTAAACAAATAAAAATATCGATTGATCTGATTTATGCGTCGTAGAAATGGATAATTTGCAAACTGATTTTTAATTTCTTTCCCTTTTAATATAAACAGTATATATACACTATCAATTATGGCTGGTCCAACATTAGATAGTAAAGATTATATAAAATCAATAGCCTTGCCCAATATAACGACGTCTATGACGTCAAATACAACGAGGACGATATCGTCGTCGACTTCGGTGCCCACAACAAGAACAGCTTCTACTTCAACAACGCCAGATCTACCCTCGGATGATAAACAATGGTTTGCGACCAATTTGAATGATACTTCTTTATATTCAGAAGGAGATTCAACAGTGGTACATTATGAAATAACAAAAACTTCCAATCCGTCATCAATTTTTTTAAATTCATTAAATGAGTATATTTTGCAGTATAATGATACGAGGACTCAGCGTAATAATGAAATTAGAACCATTTTTGAAGAATTCAAATTTGATATAATTGCAAATCACTTATCATCTCCAAGTCAGTCGTGTTCCTTAAATAATTCACCAATTTCAAATGAAACTAATGAAGACTTTGTTGTAATTAATTTAAATACAACACCATATTCAACATTAATTCATTCGCTAAAACCGCAAATCTTTTCCATTTGTTTAATTCAGTTTTTAAAAAGTAACGTCAATAAATTATCTAAAAAATCCATAATTACAATACTACTATTATCACTATCACTATTAAATATGATTTCAAACTCAATGATTGGTTTAAAATTATATGCTAAAATGATAATCAACAGAACACGAAAATTGTTCATATCACTCATAAATTTAGAAAAAAATATAGTACAATTGAGTAGAAACAGGGTACGAAGTAATGATGATAATAAATTAAATATCATCTGTAGTTTCTTACATTCATTAATTTGTGCATTTGTTAAAAGAATTAATAACCTAGTTAATTATGTTGGAGATGTTGGATGGCTATGGAAATATCTCGTTGTTTATGGACTAGATTCAGACTGTGAGGAAAACAAAATCTTACGAAATATTCTAAAACATGATTGCCCGTGTGCGTGGAAAAATGAATCCGGTAGATTAGTTAGAGCTTTACAATATGTTAGAAGGATTTGTCTCTGCGTTATAATGGCTATTGTAGAAGAAGATGGGGATCAGAACAATAAACTTGACGGTGATGAAGATGAAGAAAAGGGTAAAACTTTCATGAGAAGATTTTGGAAAAAATTTGGTATCACTGATGATATTGAAAATTTTCATAACTTATCCTTTGGAACTAGATTATTAGGAGTAGTTAAGTTTTTGGAACAGTTCAGGGATTTTGTTGAAATTTTAAAATTAGAAATGGACCTAGAAGATCTGAACATTGGAATAAATGCCGATAATAGTTTTAATAATACTAATAATTCATTAGAAGTTTTAGTTGAAAAAAACGAAGATGATAGAATCCGAGAATTAAGCGGATTAGTTGATAAAATTGGCTATCAGTTAGATATGGTTGAATTGGGTATGAAAGATAGTTCAAGTGGGTTAGATGAGATCAAGAACGATTTAGATGATTTTATGAATTGCTATAATGATTTAACAGGTAATAAAAAAGAAATGTCAGTTAATGGTACTAAGAGAAAATCAGGCTTTGAATTGAAGAAATTGAGAATGAGTGATATCTTATTAGACGAAGGAGATGAAGAAAAAGAAGAAGATACTGGAATTGACTTTAATATTAATCTTGAAAAAGAGAAAAGAAGAAGTAGCGGGTTAAAATTCAGTTTAGTTACGGTTGTTAATGATGGAAACGAAGAAGAAATCACCAGAGAAGGAACTAGATTTGTTAAAAAGGATGAAGTCGATGGCGTCAAAGACAAAGAAGAATTAAAGAAGACTTTGGAAAGATTATGTGGTGGTAAAAAGAAAACAGTTATAAGTAATGAAATAGATGAAACTGCATTTGCTAAATTTAAAGAAGAGCTCTGTGAGCACTTTAACGATAAGAAGGAAGAAAAATTAATATAATAATAAGACTAATATAATAATAATAATAATAATAATAATAATAATAATAATAATAATAATAATAATAATAATAATAATAATAATAATAATAATAATAATAATAATAATAATACCTTTTAATTTCATTAAAATTTGAAAATACAACAAGGCTGATCTATGTTGAAAAACTGTTTTCTTCCCCTTTAAAATAGATTGCCTAAAAAGGCAATTATATCCATCACGATAATAAGAACGCGCTACAATAGTTAAATATTTTTTTAGATATTTTTCGAATATAGTGAGACAGATACTCACAATTATATTTTTGTCTGATTATTGTGAGTAAGAAATTATCAGACGATTTTAAGATCTTTCAACTTTAAACAATGACGGATCTGGAATTTTTTTATACTCCGATAACTTTATGGTTCCAAAGTAAAGCTACTAGGCGTACCATTAGTTCTTGTTCTGGGATTTATTTGCAATCGGATGAAAAAACTTGGATTATAAGCTTGATTCATGGAAAGTTAGAATTGAATACAACTGAAGCTTTTTATACCTGTGATGAGTTAATGAGCGATGAAAAAGTCAAATGGGTTAGAATTCCGAGAAAGGACATTAAAGTTGATCCTGTTGAGTGCAATGAACTAAGAGAGTTTCTAAATGGCTGGTCAGGCTACAATAATAGTGATCAAGAGGATTGTTTAGGCAATATATTTTATACAATGTTACCTAAATATTGTACGTTACCAAAAGGTTTAAAAATGGTTAATTTGGTGACAGGGAAGAATAAATCTGTTCCATTAAGAGTGACAATGGAAAGTTGTCCATTTGCTTTAACAAATGTCCAATTATTTAATGGATTTAAGAATATTGGTTGGTTGAATTATAAAAGCTGCAATGAAAAATTTTGGTTAAGTGATTTAAAATATTTAGAAAATATGAATGGTGGGGTTGTATGTTGTGGTGATGGAGATAACGAGTGTCTAGGATTAATATGGGGAAATGTTGTTAGGAAAGGTCATGGGGAATTAATGATTGTTTTAAGTTGGGAAAGCATAAAAGATATTATTGGATTTGCGCAAAAATTAGTTGAGGGTTGCATTAGTGATGGTAGATTAAATACAAATAAGGTAGTTCAAAATAATTTTGATTCTAGTGGCCTGGATAATGTTGTCGGAATCAGTGTTTTAAATTCAGATGGGATGAATTATTGGGGTAGTGGAGTTATAGTTGAAACAGGGTTAATTGTTACCAACAGACATGTTATTATGGGTGATTTGCAAAATAGAAATACAAGTCAAAATACTAAGGCTCCAAAAAAAATTGAGATCTTATACGATGGTGTTGAAAAAATCGTTATTGAAAATCCTCAACTTTTTAAGGATGTCTTCATACCATTTGATAGTGATTTATTTGATGTTTGTTTTGTTAGATGTAGTGGCTTACATAAAGAAGGAGTTAGAGTCGTTGGTAACAGACTATTAAGAAATTATGAAGACATGGACATAGGTATAGACGGGAAAAATGATATTGATGATGTTAATAATAGCGACGCTCCGGACCTTGGAGATTTAACATTTTCTGTTGGTTATGGCTTGTTTTTCAATAGAGATATTTTGCGTCCACTAAAAAATGTTGGTAATATAAGTAACATTGTAAAGATGGATGACATTTTTGAAAATTACGGAGAAGTTACATGTATGATGATGAGTTCATCCTCATGTTGGTCGGGTAGTAGTGGAGGAGCAGTGTTAAATAAAAGCAAAGAACTCATTGGAATAATGGTGAGCAATGGCAAATTATCCTGTGGTGAAGTACTAAACCGTATGAATCTCTTGATACCAATCCAGATATTGTATTTGAGTTATCAGGATTGTTTTATGAAAAATAAAATAAAAGTCAAACCGGGCGCGGTAAGACGGATTAGTGGTGCATTCGGGCTGTGCGAACTTGTTGTTGAGGATATGCTTTATTTGGAAGGTGCAAGGCTGTGAATTTTTATCGGACCAATAAGCGTCTTGGAATTCTAAGGCGGTTATTTCGATATCGAGGACGTTAAAGCGCACAGCAGTTACAGAGAGAGAAACCAGTGGATAGATCTTCTGTGTTTTTGGAGATGTATTACTTTATCTTTATAATTTCTTTGAAGTTATTTAAAATTTGAGTAACCTAAGCATATAATGAATGCGAACTTACCCTTGGAGAACTCCAGGGATAATACTTCAATAGCCTTATGGCGAATGTATTCAAAAGCGAAAGCTGGATTACCGTACAGATCTAGAATGGAAAATCTTACTTGGAGATTGATGTACATAAATTTACAGAAAGCAAGAAGAACTAGTATTAATGAATTAACACAATCAACTGGAATTGATATTGATATAGATATAGATGTTAATGGAATGGATAGTTTGTCAAACTGGCCTCAGTTTCCTGATCTTAACTTTATCAACAATGAAAATTCACATGCAAACCATGCTATTGAAGAACATGAACAATCAGAACAATTTGAGCAGGTAGATCATGAAAATGGCCCACAGCATATACATCAGCAACACCATAATGATCATGATAATAATGAAAATCTGTTGCATAATGATCTTTCTGATCTTAATGATTCAGAATTCAATTATCTGGATCACATAAAATCTCTTTCTACAGAAGAAGCGTTACCTGAATCTGACTTTACAACTTCTGGTTTTAAACGTAAAGAAATATCACCAACTATCAAATCACAGCCTTCAAAATTGTCCCAATCATTTATGATGAATCATTCTCAAGAGTTGCTACCGTCTTCGACGAGTTTGTCTTCAACTTTGTCGCACCATATGCAATCGCAGTCACAACAACAACGACAACAATTACTACCGAAAAAGACACAACAACAATCTCAAGCACAGACACAAACACAGTCTGGGCCACAATTACACACACATTCTCAATCACAATCACAACCACAAACATTAGATAAATTTGCTTTTGATTATAACTTTGATACTCAATCAAATACTCCAACTCACTCCGATTTATTTTTATCATCATCAGCTCAAACAAACTCTCCAGTTACGCTGGGAGGTCAACTGGGAACAATAAACAATAGCCTTTCCAATGGACATGATATTTCAATATCTTCGTCCATTCCGTCAACATCAACTTTTACACATAATCCAAGTTTAACAAACCTTGGAGTGGTATCGAATTCATTTCAATCTAACAACTCGACTATAAATGCCCCAATGAACTATAATTTTTTTGAAAGCCCTGTTCATTCACCAATTTTACAATCAAAAACTGCATTCCCAAATTCAAACACAATAAAATTGCAGCACTTTTCATTTGAAAATCTTGAAGATCGTTCTTTATCGATCGATCATAATAATAATTTAAACTTTGATATTGAAGGCGATTTGAATATGTTCGATAATATGGGTAATATAGAAAATAATGAGGAAAATAAGCATGTAACAAACAACATATCTAATAGCAATGAGGAATTATTCAATAAGCCAACACCACCACCGATACAACCCCAACCCTCTTTACAGCAAGGATCAACTCCAACTTCAAAATCTCGTCGTCCAACTCAGGCAAGACGCAAACCTGTTCAACGCCGCCCAAAAACCATGGATCAACAAACTCCAAATTCAAATTCAAATAATTCAACCCCCACACCATCTTCATCAGGTTTAACGCCAACTCCAAACCAGACTCCATTGATAAACGCTGAAGGTGAAATTTCATGTACAAACTGTCATACTAGAACTACGCCTCTATGGCGTAGAAATCCAGAAGGCCAACCCCTGTGTAATGCATGTGGATTATTTTTAAAATTACATGGCGTTGTTCGTCCACTGAGCTTGAAAACAGATGTTATTAAGAAAAGGCAAAGAGGTACCGGTACCGGTAAAAAGAGACGAAGTAAGAATGACGGTGATGATTTGAACCCTACTCCAATAATTAGGGGCAAAAAAGATACTAATATTACTAGTAAAATTGAAGAGATTGTTAAAGAAGAATCTATCGATGTTGAGAATATGGATATTAATTTGGGATTAAACATTCAAACTGAAGACATCGATCAAGAACAGTCTTCTCCGCATATTCAAGTTCAATTGTCAGATCAAAAACCAGTTAATAGAGACGCTGGACCACCAGAACAGGAAAACGGCAACTGGGATTGGTTGAACATGGCACTGTAATTTTTAATTATATAGTATTTACATAATGATTTCTTTCTATAATAATTAATTCAAGTAAAACATATTCCGATTTTAATATCGGAAATAACCGAAATGTGATAAGATGTAAGTTCAGTAGAAAGGGGAAGCGCAAACAGGAAAAACAAAAAGAAAGAAGTGAATTGGAAATCTTTATCCTGCTCGCAATACTTCCCTGCCGTAACAAGATATACATAACCTATCATGACTTTTGACGACAAGCTTGGCATGCAAATTGCATATGAAGAAGCTGTTACTGGTTATAATGAGGGAGGAATTCCTATAGGCGCCTGCTTAATTCATGAAGATGGCCGCATTATTGGCCGAGGTCACAATATGCGTGTCCAGAAGGGTTCAGCTACATTACATGCAGAGATATCCTGTTTTGAAAATGCAGGTAGATTACCAGCAAGTGTTACTAAGAAATGTACTTTGTATTCTACTTTGAGCCCATGTACCATGTGTACCGGATCTGCATTATTGTTCAAAATACCTAGGGTTGTCATGGGTGAAAATGAAACATTTGTTGGTGGTGAGGATTGGTTAACCAAGCATGGGGTTGAATTGATCAATCTCAAAGATCAAAAATGCGTTGATATAATGAACAAGTTTATAGAAGAAAAACCGGAGCTTTGGAACGAAGATATTGGCGAATAGATCTCTAATGTCTGAAAAGACACTTATATAGAATTATTAATTATACATAATTTTGGGACTTCTCATTCATATAAGAAAAGTAAGAGCGCACAAAATTTTCAGTCCAACATTAAACCAAACTCTAATTGTGGATAATTCATCTATACATATAAAATTAACTATGCCACCAAGAAAAAGAGTTCAATTAGGTAGGACATCAGAGCAAAAGCTTAAGCGTACTCATTTGGAAAAACCCTCATTTCCACCTCCAGATCCTTCGCACACGTTGTACATCACCAACCTCAATACACATATACCCGCTACAAAATTGAAGCAAAACCTTTATATCCTATTTTCTACATATGCCGATGTTATAAAGATTTATTACCCACGCAAGGGGTATCGAGGTCAAGGCTGGGTTGTTTTTAGTTCTGCAGATGAGGCTGCTGCTTGTTTGTCCAAGTTGGAAGGTGTGACTATATTTGAACGTGACATGAGATTACAATGGGCGAGACATGAAAGTTCAGTTATTAAAACCATCACTGGAAATTCAATTAAATAGAAAGAAAACTTTAGATATATAAACTTCCGTGTAACTTTTCTAATATACAGACCAATTAATTTTTAATTACATTATTTTATTATTAACCCTATCTTCTACCTTTACTTAAGCGCCAATTTTCACGAGGATCATTCCTATTAAATAATGGTTGAATTTTTTCCCTTTTTTTAGATATACTGAATTCATTTACATCAGCTTTCTTAAAAAATCTTGGTGCATAAGTAACCAACCAACCAGGTTCAATTTTCGTTGTACAATGCATATATTCCTTGTTAGTCAAAACAAGAGTATGGTAGATAACATAATCTACGCCATGTTTTTTAAATAATGATGAACTGGGATGAATATTAACTGATGTATCTTCTGCAAGTGTTTTGAATGTCCCCTCTTCATCATGGTGCCCATGGTTTGAAGAACGCTTTGCACAATTTTTGAAAAAGCCAGAAACGAACACTTTACGAACTTGATCTAGATTATTCTTACAACTAATGACTGAAGAATTAATTCTTCTTTCCTTTTTATCTAACGTATCCATAATTTTAATTAATTGCTTCTTAACATCCCTTGCCTTACGCATTGATTTCTCATGAATAAAATTATCTTGGCACCAATTTTTGGAAAACTCACTCTCTTCCCATCTTTTGTAAACATTTAATAAGGTTAAATGATCCCCATTATAATCATCAAACTTTTGTTTCAATTTATCCGCTAACTCTCTTCTTTCTCTTGGTCTATAAAAAATATCCGGCACACTCAACATTGCAATAATTTCAATAACTTCATAGCTACATTCAAATTCAATAGATTTAATTAAAGTTTTCGCTAGCATTGGCTCCATAGGAAAGTATGTCATATATTTACCTGTATCAGTTAAAATTCCATCTTCATCCAAGGCATCTAAAATGTATAATTCTTCTAATGCTTTTAACATCGTATCTTCACCGGGTCTATCCATGAAACCAAAATTTAAGACATTTTCAATACCCATTGCTTTCAACATCAAGATAGTATGTGATAAATTTTGTCTTAGGATTTCAGGTGATGTATTAGGTGCCATTTCATTTAAATATGCATTTTTTGTATAAAGTCTATAACATATTCCCGGTCCAGTTCTACCAGCTCTACCAGATCTTTGGTCAGCCTGTGCCCTTGAAATAGGCTGGATAATCAACGAATCCATACCCAATTTTGGATCATAAGCGTTGACTTTCACAAAACCGGGATCAATAACATAATAGATACCATCAATAGTAATAGATGTTTCCGCAATATTAGTTGCAATAACAACTTTACGTTTACCCTTAGGTGTCTGTTCAAAAATTCTACTTTGCATTTCAGACGGTAATGAGGAGTAGATGGGTAAAACTACAAGTTCTGAAGTTGACGAATTCGACTTATATAAAACACTCATTTTTTGAATGATTGCTTCACAACACGTATCAATCTCTTCTCTACCTGTTAAAAAAACTAAAATATCACCTGGCGGATTATTTATATGAACATCTATAATAGTATCAATTGTCGCTTCAATGTAATCCATTTCTGGTTGTTTAGTGTAATAGATCTTAACAGGGAAAGTACGACCTTTAATATGAAAGATAGGACAATCATTAAAATAAGTTGAAAATTTAAGTGAATCTAAGGTAGCTGAAGTAATGATTAATTTTAGACTACCTTTCCTCCTAATAACCGCATCACGTAATAATGCAAATAATATATCTGTTGCAATTGTACGTTCATGCGCCTCATCCAACATAATGACAGAATATCTAGTCATATCAGCATCAACTAATGCCTCTCTTTCAAGCATACCATCGGTCATATACTTTATTCTAGTTTCTCCACTGGTGCAGTCTTCAAATCTGATGGTATAACCAACTTCTTCACCTAATGTGCAACCTACTTCTTCGGCGACTCTTTTTGCAACACTAATAGCAGCAACTCTACGAGGTTGGGTACAAGCAATGATACCTGTTTCTGAAAAACCATCTTCTGCTAAATACTGTGTAATTTGTGTAGTTTTACCAGAACCAGTTTCACCAACAACGACAACAAAATCATTATTTCTAACAGCATTAAGTAGTTCCGATCGTGATTGAAAAACAGGTAACGACTCCCTCTGCTGTTGAATATTTAATTTTGATCTTATACCATATGATTCATCCTTGGCTTGCTTTTTCCATTCTTCGACTGCTTTCTTTTCCACAGCTTGAGTTTCTTGTTTTTCGTTTTCTCTTTCTGATTTTAATAAAGGATCATCCGTATATTTACTTTTCTCTCTTTCTCTTCTTTTTTTTTCTTCCTCCCTTTTCAATGCCAACTTTGCTGCCTTAACTTCACTTAAAAATCTGCTACCGGTCTGAGCCACTTTTGTCAATGAACCTGGTTTACAAGTAACATCGTCTTCAGTCTTCTTCTGGATTTTATTTAATTCGCTATTTCCTTTCACTTTTTGTCTTTGTTCTCCCAAAAAAGAAGGAACACTATTATTTAATTGGATTTCAATTTCCTCTTCCGCATCATTCATATCTTCTTGATCACTTAAAATTTCGGCATACGGATCGTCTGCATCATCAAGATCAACACGAACTTTTTTAGAGCCATATGCTGAATTCATTTGCGTTAATTCCCACATATCCATTGTAGCTTTGCGTTTCTGTGCTTCTGTTCTGATACCATTGTTAACCCTGCTATCTGGCTTAGTGGGTAATTCCTCTAAACCAGTATCTTGGTTGATATGTTTCATGGTCAACGATATCCTTCCATTTGATTCTGAACGTAAAACTTTCACATATACAAGTTGGTTCATTTCTAACACTTCTTTCGGATGCTCAATACGTCTCGAGGTTGAAATTTGAGAAACATGACACAATCCTTCAGGTGGCCGATTCGATCTACCATTTGAATATAGTTTGGATTTATTGATAGGGAGTGAAATAAATGCACCAAAATTTTTCAGTGCCCTTACTTGGCCTTTATAAATGCTGCCTGGCTTTATATCTGACATTCTTTCTGAATAAAAGTTTTCATCATGATTTGTGCATAGGTACAATGAATATTTTTTTTTTGTGTGAGACATTTATTCAAGTTTATTTTTTTTATTTTTGGCTATTACACAACAAATTCTTACAGCTTTCAAAAGATTTATTATTTACAAACGACATTAATAGACAACTATAAGCTATCAAAGTTTGTCGAAGAGACTTTTTGAGTAAAGGGATCTAATAAATACCATAACAGTCGTTGAAAAAAGACATAGAATACCACAGTATATAGCCAATTTGTTAAAACCTTCAGTTGAATCAACATTACCTTTTGGAATAAATGTGCCTCCAATTATGGGACCGACAAACGAACTTATACCTCCAAATATAAAGAAAAAGGATAAAAATGAGTACATATCGGGGCCTTTAAACAATTGACCTACAATTGGAGGAAATAATGCAACAGGAACAGCACTTGCCGAACCCCAAGTAACTATAAATGCTGCAGTTGTTCCAGTATCATGTGCCGGAATCCAAATAGCCAATGGAAATATACCTGATAAGAGTAATGCCGGTATGATAAGATTGATCCGACCAAATTTGTCGGCTAGAAATCCAGGAACAACTCTGAAAATACAAGCACAAGCGTTAACAATGGGCACACTATAAGTCTGTAATGATTTATTGACATTAGCACGGGTACAGAATAAATCAATGTAGAATAACCCGGGGAAAAGGCTTAACATGAAGGATGACCAACCTAGTCCAACAACAAGAAATTTCCAATTTAGTAAAACACCAAATTTAACTCTAAGCATATTTTCCCCAGGTTTTCTTTTAGTAGGCTCAACTCTTGGCCTTAAAAAAATGACACTGAATATAAACATTGGTAGATAGAGGAATCCAATTATTCTATTAGCCCATCTAAAGCCGACTTTTTCTATCAAATTATGAACCCCAATAGGCCAATACACTCCACCCATACTGGCACATGCTGTTATAATACCTTGTGCCAAAGCTTTTTTTTTCTCAAAGTATTGAAATGTAACACCTGTTGCATGAACATACATTATACCAGATCCCATTCCAAACATCAAACCTTGAATGACAAACACTTGCCAAACAGAATTTGAAATCGATAAAAACATGTAAGATAAACAACATAATATTCCACCAATACCCACCATAACCTGAGGCCCTAGGTAGTACATTCCAATGGTGGATGGTAAAGCGAAAAGGAAGGTTAGTGCAGACTGAAGTGCTCCAATGATCGATAGCACGCTAGATGATATATTATAATATCTTTTTTCGTAATAACTCTGATAAACACCATACGAATTACACATACCAAATGTCATGGCCATAATTGTAGATGCAGCACACAATACGAGCCAAGCCTTGAACCCTCCTTCTGGTGGTTCATCTACTGTTGAGTGTTCTCGCTTATCATACGATAAGGATTTTTCAATCCTTTTCATTTCGTTACTCCAGATAGTGACACTTTATCGCCCAATTGGTACTTGCTTTAAAATGAATGACAATTGATTTTAGTTTTCTAATTTCAGATTTTTGGAATTGTACACTATAATAAGGTACACGTTACAAATAAAAAAGGTTTTTTTTCTTTTTGATAAAATTTCATTCTTCGGTATTGCATATATACGGATAAAATAGCGAATGTGAAAATTATAATTCCCAATCATCAGCCGTTGGAAGTATATACAGATATATGTATATATATATAATCTACGTTTTAAGTACAGACTTTGATAGATATCACACTGTCTTATCTTTCCCAAATCCCGTGAGCTGTAGTAATTTTTCGGGGACATCAAACTTTGGAAGTATTAACTCCACTAATCTAAATTTATTACTATTGATAAAAGATTCGGAGGTCAGCAAACTGTTTAATACTTTAGCTTCGGTAATTTGGATAGATTCGGATTTTTTTTCATCTTTATCACCAAATGCGGATAATAACTTTGTCCACTGCCAATCAGCATTGATATCGTTGTAGGAGCTATGTGCACCCACAATAACCCTTTCGATTGTGTAACCGTCGTTGTTTAAAATGATCATCGTAGCATTGATATTATATCTTAACATTGAAGATAATTCCTGTAGTGACATTTGTGCGGAACCATCACCTTCCACTGTTACAACTTGACCAGGTAACATAAAATCCCTCAACGCCAACGATGCACCCAAAGTTGCTGGTAATGCATAACCAATTGATGCCCAATATCCTTGACAAATAAACTTAGATCCTCTAAATTTAATATCGGGGATTGCAAATAAAAACGAACAGGTTTCAACAATTAAAATGTCGTTTGGTTTTAGTGATTCATTGAGTGTCTCCAATAAATCAACTTCTGTTAGAGGCGCTGCTCTAACAGACCTGACTTGGTCGTAAAGTTTGCCTGGCTTTTCATATTTAGTAGCCTCATTGACCCTTGAAGTCTTCAATTTTTCAACTAAAAGGGGTAAAACATCCATCATGGTAATGTCAAAATAGACATTATCAAAAATTCTAATATACTGTGGATGAAGCTCAATTGTTTGCTCAGATTTCAAATCAAAGGAAAAAAAACCATTATTTATTTCTGTATCAAACCTACCAACATGCAAAACCAAGTCCGATTCTTCAATAAGTTCTTTAACTGCATGCTCGTACTTCCCGACATAAGTTCCAACAAATCTAGGATTATCTTCATTAATAATACCTTTACCAAATGTGGTAGTAAATAAATTCACTTTACCAGCAAATTTATCTATCAACAAACTAAAATCTTCTTCAAGCCTAAATTTAGGAACAAAAATATCGGCCAACAAAGAAACATTCTTGCTATTATATATTTTTTCCAGTATGTCTTCAACAATTTGATTCAACTTTTCAAGATTTTTGCATTCATCGTAACATAATGCCAAAGGAATATTCAATCGTTTAACGCTCACTTGCATCTCACTTAGATCACAGGGTAAGAAAATATAACCGGGCCTACTTTGCTTCCAAACATTTATAATAACTCTATCGATCATTTCACAAGCAACAACAGGATCATCTTCTATGGAGGCACAATCAACGCTAAAATTTTCTGCGATTCTTTCGTAAACATAATGATCACTCTTTTCCCAAAGGTTTTTATTACTGACTAAATGATGCAGATTTAAAGCTTTTGGATCTCTCTTATCTTTGATTGCACTGGTGCCAACTAAATGCAAAACAGGAGCAAACTCTGTGTAAGAACCAGCAATACCATTTAAAGCACTCAATTCACCCACACCATAAGTAGATAACAAGACAGCCATCTTGTGCGAAACTTTTGCATATGCGTCAGCAGCATAGGAAGCATTCAATTCGTTACAACAACCGATCCAGTTAAGACCTGGAACATCATAGATATGTTCAAGAAAACTCAAATTAAAATCACCAGGAACGCCAAAAACAGATTTGACACCTAATTGATAAACTCTCAGGAAAATGTATTCAGAAATACTAATTGTATCTTTTTCATTTTGAAGATTGTTTATTAACTGCTCTGAGTTATTACTACTGTAACTTGGAGCGAGGACAGGTACCATTTTATTATATTCTGTTTTATGATTGAACGCTAAACAATAAGCCATAAAAAATTCTATTGTAATCCTTTGCTACACTTGTGGAAACACACATCTTTATATATTTCGAACTCAGTTCACCGCTAGGTTGTTTAATGGAATACGTAGCAAGCTCTTGATGAAGAAGTCAAAACCGTTGTTGACCGTAACTTACCTTTTACAACCGCTTTTATCCTCCAAATACCGACCGATACCGCAATTACGCGTTTCTAATTTTCGTATTTTTTTTCTTAGTTTCATGTCAAGCCATACCATTACACCGGTAAATTTTACAACACTCGATGCAGAAAATTTCACATTAAAGTCATGATCTTGCTTCACTCGTATTATCTATAAAATACACAATTTTTTAGAATCAAACTTTATTTCAGGTCTAAATTCCATTAATCTAAAATTATTTAAGATTGATCTTTAAGTAATGCTTCAAGATTCTTCACCATTCCCCTGGAAGCAGGAGCAGTTGGACTAGGATGAAATGCATTTACCAAATTCTTGGTAACATCAACATCTGATTCTCCATCGGTACTTTCCAAGTCCTCAATATCAGTATCATCCTGATCTCTATCACCTTGCGAAATTGAAATTAGAGGTGCAAATTGGACAGGATTATGTAAATTATTAATGTCTCCCTCATAGCTATGGCGCTCTTGTTCATCATCATCACCGCTTGATTCTTCTTCTTCAATAATTTGCTGTTGTTCCTGTTTTGTTTTTGGACGAGCAGTAAATTTCTTTTTCTTTGCATTATTCTTGCTATTATTAAACGTCCATTTGGTATTCATCTTAGAATTCAACGGTGATTTCCCTCTTCTAAGAAGAAAACCAGAGGACATTGAAGATTTCTTATTGCGTCCCCGACCACTCAGAGATCTCGATGATGAATCAATAGAATTAGTTCGTGACAGAGCCGTGAATGATGAATTTGGAGATTCAGCTTGGGACGAAAAATTTTTTGAATTTGTAGACCACTCACTAATTCCTCTAGTAAATGTAGTTTTATTTTGAGGAGTTGTTTGAACTGCATTATAAAGCGAATTTTGCGCGGTATTAGAATTACCGTTGTTGTCAGTGGAATAACCAGTTATATAACCGGAACCGTTTGAAGTTTCAGAAATCGTTGTTTGCATAGAATATGATGATATAACAGACCCTGGTCTCGTTGGCTTTGATCTTTTTATTTTCAAAGGATCCGGCGTGGTTGGGGGATTAGGAATGGCCGATGGAAGTTGACTAGCAGGCTTCAAACTACCTTCCTTTTCACTTGAAAATTTATCCTCTTTTGGTTTATTTTCTTTATTATCAGTCATATTCAAAACTTTCTCATTAGTAATTTCTTTTTTAGATTGCTTGGTAGTTTTGGTACCGTTAGTGTGCGTTGAGTTATTAGTTAAGATTCGATGTAAGAAGGATTCATTCGTATCCATACTACCTCTCAGTACATTTCCATTTTTATGATTTTCGTTGTGCTTTGATTTGAAGATATTGAATAATGAGAACCTATGTCTTTTCTTATCTGTAGACGCTGATGTGACACTTGATTGATCATCTTTGATAATGGTTGGCTTTTTTTCCTCCTCAACAGTATTTGGTACTATACCCAAGCCTTTATCTTCTTTCTCATTAGGGTTATCACCCAAAAATGCTTTTTTCAGACTCCTCAAAGATCCAGTTCTTTCTATCGCAACACTATTAATATTATTAATATTATTAGCATTTAGTACTGGCGAAGGAGCAGGACTGAAAGCCTGTCTAGCGTTTCCGATAAATGATTTGGATGTACTTAGCCTCAACATCCCTCTACTTTTACTGACTTTCCTTTTAGATTTTCGTTCATTTTTATCCTTTAATAACTGCCAAAATCCATGGACTGAATCCAAAGATTCTTCAGTAATTGCTCTTTTTAAATATTCCTTATCAATACCACATTTAACCAAATCTTTGAATAATTGTTTTTCAGAACTACTCAACGTCAAAATATTGTCACCATTATAATGCAATTTATTAACAATTTCAACTTGAACTAAACCGCCATATGCTTCCAAAACAGGCAATTTTAACACGTCTTCAAGGTTATTAATTCTATCATCAGGATCTTTTGTCAATAATTTAATAACAAGACTTTTAACTTCGCCTTTTGAATCATCAATAAATCCTGGACTGTCATCCTGTAAAAATGTGGGCACATTCTGGACAACAGCAAGTTCTAAATTTTCCACATCTAGTGAATCATCGAATGGCATTTCTCCTGTCAACATAGTGTACAAGATAACCCCTAATGCCCAGATATCCGTCTTCGTTCCCATATAAGGTTTTCTTTGAATTAGCTCAGGTGCCATATAGGCACTAGTCCCACAAAATTCATTCAATAAAGATTTGGAGCCATGCTGAGTATATGGCACTTCCCTAGTAAAGCCAAAATCCGATAATTTAACATTATAGTATTTGTCTAGTAAAATGTTCTCAAGTTTTAAATCTCTATGACAGCATCCACTCTTATGTAAATAGTAAACTGCACTGACCAATTGAGTGAACATTCTTAAAGCTTCATCCATACCCAACCTTCCTTTTTTAGTAACATACTCAAATAGATCACCCGATGGATAATATTCTAAAATCATATAAACGGACTGCTCAGTAAATATAACTTCATAAAGCTTTGTTATATATGGATGTCGATTGAATTCACGTAAATAATAAAACTCCCTCATAAGGTTATCATTTCCAGAAGAATAACTTTGGTGTCTATCACCTTTTTTAAGACAAACTTTAGATCGTAAAAATTTATGATATCCTAGGTAAATTTTACCAAATGCACCCGAACCAATTTCAGTAAGAATGCGATAATTTCCAACATCTGATAATTCTGTCGAAGTAAATTTCTTGATTAATTCTGTGTAATCTTGTGCTCTCTTGTCAAATAGGAAATTATGTTAATATCAATAGGTTCGCTATCAACGATTTATACTGTTCAAAAAAGATACATACCTTAGTGTACGTTGCTCGTTCCTCGATGATATTTCTATTATTCATTCTTTGGTTGATTAATATGTGCACCGGTATTAACTGTGACTTTATTTTCAACAATTGAACAAAGGGAATATAATATAAAGTATGTTACTATTAACAACAGCAACCGGTCAACGTCGTTATCTTTAATTCAGCGGATAGTACTCGTAACAATATTTCAGGTTTGGAGAAAAAAAATAGTTTGAGAAACAGATTGAACTCGCTTACAGAATAAAGTGCCAAAATCTGGGCTCTATAAGAATAATTTATGAAAAATTACAGATTAACCTAGCTATAAGAGAAAACAAATAGAATGTATAAAGGAAAGAATAATAAATAAGGATAGGAAATATATAAGTGATAATACTATCTGCCGTCAAGAACAACTAAAAATCCTCCAACTAAATGCAAAGAACCACAAACGAAGACATCCAAAGGACCTTCTAAAGTTCTAATAAAGTTCACACTGGTTTCAATATCGTGGAATATATGTTTTCTGGATTTTTTGTCTAAATTGTTCCAAATTTGTGCCATTTGAGTTTGGACTTCTAATGAATCGACTTGGGTTTTATCGGTGTTCATTGAAACCAAATCATCAGAATAAATACCAGAAGACCAAGTAATATTAGTCGTAAAAATTACATGATCAAATTTTAGATCTGCGTTTTCCATTTGATCAAATAATGTTTTGATCAATACCTCTGGATCACGAGTTTGTTGATTAAATAACAAAACTCTAGCATGTGATGGATCTGTGGCAGTTGTAAACCATTTTGAACCATTTTCAACACTTTCCTTAGTATGTGCCCCATCAATAAACCAAGTCAAATCATTTTTACGTTTATTATCGTCAATTATTTGACATCTGCCTGGCCATTTAGCAGTTTCTAGACCTTTAATAAATTCATCAGGTAAAGTATCTATATCAATTTTATAACCCAACTTTGTTAAATGACCATGTGATAAGGCTATTGCTAATGAAGCATTCTGCTTCTGAAAATCACCGTTCAAGCCTAGCTTAATTTCATTCAAGTCCGATCTAACTTTAACGATTTCTAGAGATCCAACTTTTTTTTCAATTGATCTTTCTTTGATTACTTTCATCGCACTTTCAGGTTGTTCAACTGAAAAACATAAAGCCCCTTCTTTAAAAATGCCGCTTTTATTCCATGCAATTTCTTCAATTGTATCACCCAACATTAATATATGATCAATACCTAAAGCAGAAATACCACACGCTGTTGGTTTTTCGAAAATATTAGTCGAATCATATTCACCGCCAACTCCAACTTCATAAATTGCAGTATCGATTCCCTCACTGATAAAAGCATGGAATGATAATAACGTAAGATATCTAAAATATGCAGGCTTGATATCTTTACCCATATGAGGAAATACTTTTGGATCTGACTCTGAAGCATCTAATCTATCCCAAATCTCGTAAAAATATTTAGCAAATAACTCCTCTCCAATTGGTTTACCGTTAATCATAATCCGTTCTCTAACGGTTTTTAAATGAGGTGAAGTATATAAACCAATTTTAGTGATTCTTGGAATTGATAAACTATCGACACTGTTGGTACGCTCTTCTTCAGATCTTGGAATATTAGATAATGACTCATTTGACAGAGAGTTGGTTGGTAACAAGATTGGTGATTTATATTGATTTAAAATACTTTGAACAAATGCACATGTTGAGCCTTTACCTTTTGTACCTGTAACGTGAACAACATTTAATCTATTGAAATCTGAAGGTTTATAACCAATTCTTCTAACCCATTCAATCATTTCGGGCATTAACATTGGATTACGATTAATTCCCGATTTACGAACAGCATCGATTGTAGCAAAATTTGATTGGAGAGTATTTAACGCATTAATAGCATCTTTATAAGTGCGACGAAGCATGTTAGATTGATCTTGATCTTTTTGGCTCATTTAAAAAACAAAAAAAAATTGATAAATGAATGAATGAACGACTGATTTGATAGAAAAAAAATTGTACTTTCGTTATTATTGTGAACCAAACTAAGTTGTAAACAGACAAGTAAAAATAACTTAAGAAAATAAGTGGAAAAAAGTTATGTTAGATGAATATTGGGTTGTAAAAAATGCACATAAGGTCTTTTGATGGACTATTGAAGGAAAAAGAGTTTCAACGAAGGGAAAAGAGGGAAACCGGAAAGAACTGTTAAAAAGGGATCATGAGAACGACGAGAATTTTGAAAAAAAATTTTCATTGAGCGACGCGTCGATTGAATTTTTTTTGCTACTTTCCTTTCAACCTTTTAGGTTTGACTAAATTATTTCTAATTAACGACACTAATATACATTACTCAATCTCTTAAATGTAAAAGATTGAGAGAAAAAACAAAAAAAAGATAGATATAGAACAAATAACAAACCTTACCGAGAATTAATACCATTGAAAACGTAGATGTAAAACAAAAAGACAACACTAATTTATCATTTAAAAGTCATCATCGAATGAGAAACCTGTATTAGCAGCCTTTTCATTATTGTTACTGTTAGCCATAACGCCTGCTTTTTGATAATCAGAGACTCTCTTTTCGAAAAAGTTGGTTTTACCAGCTAAGGAAATGTTTTCCATAAAATCAAATGGATTGGTCACGTTATAGTGTTTCTTACAACCTAAAGCGACTAATAATCTATCGGCAACAAACTCGACGTATTGACACATTAAATCACAGTTCATACCTAATAAGTTTACAGGTAAAGCATCCGTAAAATATCTCTTTTCAATGTCAACAGCTTCAGTAATAATCTTAACAACAATTTTTTCATCTGGAGTGTTATTCATATGAGAGAATAACAAACATGCAAAATCAGTATGTAAACCTTCATCTCTACATATCAATTCATTGGAAAAAGTTAGACCTGGCATTAATCCCCTCTTCTTTAACCAGAAAATGGATGCAAAAGAACCAGAAAAGAATATACCCTCAACTGCAGCAAATGCAACCAATCTTTCAGCAAATAAAGCTCCTTTGTCATTAATCCATCTTAAGGCCCAATCCGCTTTTTCTTTTATACAGGGGATATTTTCAATGGCGTTAAATAAAAATTCAGATTCTTTAGGATCTTTAACATAAGAGTCAATTAGTAATGAATAAGTTTCGGAGTGAATGTTCTCCATCATAATTTGGAAACCGTAAAAACACTTAGCCTCTGGGACCTGAACTTCAGCGGAGAAATTTTCAACCAAATTTTCATTAACAATACCATCAGAGGCGGCGAAGAACGCTAGAACTCTGGAAATAAAAAACCTTTCATTTTCATTTAATCTATTATTCCAATCATCTAAATCTTTAGAAAGATCAATTTCTTCAGCAGTCCAAAAGGACGCCTCAGCTTTTTTATACATTTGCCAAATTTCATGGTATTTAATTGGAAATAGAACAAATCTTCTTTTGTTTTCAGTTAATAATGGTTCATCTTTTTCCATTTCCATTAACTTGTGTCTATGAACCTTGTGCTCAGACAAGAACTTTTGGTGTTCAAATTCAACTTTAGCCTTTGCATCCTCAGCATTATCGATAGTAATGCCTGCAGCCTTAGCTTTAGCATTTGCAACAGCAACAAGAGTATCAGTTAAATCTTTCTTGGAAGCAACGGTTAGATCCAAATTTGAAAGGGCATTGGCAGTAGTTTTTGAAGGCGTTTCTTGAACAGACATCTGAATTTATAAAAAATATATAGTAAAGCGATATTATACGATGAATATAGTAGAAGTTCAGTAAGAAGGAAGTAGTCAACAAAATCCAAACAGGAAAAACGCTAGTTCTTATAGCAGTAAAAATGTGGACTTTTAATAAATTTGACGCGTCGTATTGTTTGAAGGCGAAATTATTTTTTTACTTAGTGAAAAATAAGAAAAAAATATTTTAACGTGAACTGACGCGTGCAAACACGATATTTACATTTGTTTTACACTACTCAGTAGATCCCTGTTTACCACTTCTTTACTAAGATAAATGTGTTTATAACCGATATCTCTCTCAATATTTATAGCTATAAAATATGGTTACCTTTGTTTGTGAGTAATATACATATATTGTGTCATTATTTTGATCCAGTTGTGATTATCTAGTTAAGTTTGCTGTCATAAAATATATGACTCTATGCTGAAGCTTAGTATTATTATAACCTCGTGATTTGATCATTCTTTACATTTTTTTGTGTTCAAATTTATATTAATTATTCATCTTTATATATGAAACAAACTGGCGAACAAAGATAGAATATTATATTTGTGTATTTTCCGAACCAATTCACCTTATAGAACTATTAATAAAAAGAATTCCATTTGTCAAAACAAGTGGAAAGCAACCTAACACTACAACACTCCATTAAGCTCAAGGATCTCTGAATCAGATTGTACCAAAATGCAATCGGGTATTAGACCTTTAATTGCACCATTACAGATTTCACCAGATTGGGGAGCTTGATTCCAAATGTTTAATGTTCCTGGTTCAATTCAAAACTTTATTGTGTTAATATGTTAAACGTTTCAGATGATTGCTTTAAAGCTTTAAATTATAAGACCGAATTTGAATTGTTTGTCACTCTGTTTTTAAAAAAGCTCATCGTTGAAAAGAAAATGGATAAGTGACCAGGTTACGATTCACCTGATTTAGAACCTACTGAGATCCACACGATGATCTGTTAGTTGGAGCTAAACTTTTTGCATCAGACGCGATTGAGTAGCGGTCGCGAATCATATACTTATTTATCATTATAATAACCATTTTCAAACACACAATGAGTCTAGATAACGGATACAAGTGTACTTTAAAAATAATTTATAGTTGATTTGCCAAAGTTAAACCAATTTTGGTAGTAGCATATTAAATAAAAATCTATTTAAAAGGTTGAAACCTAAGTGTTCTAACATAAAATTTTATGACTGGCACTGGTACTACATAAAGTTTAACAATCTAAAAAAAAAACTCCATTAACTTATGCATAAAATGCGTTTCTAATTGCAGATGTAGAATCTCTAACCAAGTTAGCACCTTGTGTTAATCTTTCATTCATTACCATAGCAGTGTGTGGCATACCTTTATAAATAATTATCTCACTATTAATACCATTCTTTTTCAATTTCGCATCATACGCTTGTGCTTCTGACCTTAAAACATCACATTCTGCAGCTGCGGTGAAAGCAGGAGGGACGGTTTTGAAACTTTCATCTGAATAAAATAATGGGCTTGATTCAGGATCTTTCAAGCTTTCGCCTCCTTCTGGTAGATATAGTTTTCTATACCAAAGCATCTTAGTAGCGGGAAGTTGTGGCGTATTTTCATTCTCTTTCCATGATAACTGAGTATCACCATTAGCAGTATTGTCAGTAACTGGAACGACCATCATTTGGAATTTCAAAGGAGGTAAATGTTTAGATAATGGTGAAGACGCATACTTATGTGTCATAATTGCAGCTAAATTGCCACCGGCTGATGAACCTGCCACGCAAACCTTAGTATTATCGATATCCAATTTTTTAGGGTTTTCCATAACATATAGCAGGCTTTCAAAAGCATCGTGAACACAAGCTGGAAACGGAAACTCGGGAGCTAACCGATAATCCACTGTTATAACAATACATTTAGCTAATTCGGATAAATGTGAACAATACGAATTTTCAGTTCCTATCCCACCTAAAACCCAGCCGCCACCATGATACCAAACAGTGCATGGCCAACCATTCATTGGCTTTTCGCCATTCGGAACAAAAACCCTTGCTGAAATTGGCTTGTCTGATGTGGTATACTTTCTAGGAATTTCTGTATCATAGATCTTGAAAACTTTCATTGGCTCTGCTTGACCAGGAATAACGTTACCTCCAGCTTTGGTTTTAGAAACAGGAAATTTATGTGTTTCTAAAATATCTGGCCTTTCACATAAAACCTCTGTAAAAAATTGAACATATTCCGGATCAAGTTTACTTTCCATTGAAGGATCTAACTCTAATGGCAGCTTACAAAACGGTTCTGGCCAGCTATGGTCTTCATTTAAAACTGTATCAAAAATTGATGTTGACATTGTATGCGAATTTTACAATTGTGTGTCTGAAAATTGCAATTGTAAGGGTTTGATACGACTAAGATAATTAAAGTTGAAAATAGGGAAACAGGCGAGAATTTATGGTAAAGTTCTATGTAGGAGGCTGCTAACCCCCCACCGGGACGCAATCTAAAATGTTTTTTTATCTTATCTGTGGTAGTGATGGTGGGGGGAAGTTGATGTCAGAGAAGCCTTTCTTTTTTATAACCAACGGTTGCATTTAAAAGCTAAGATTTCTATTCATTTCTTTGTCGTATTTGCGTGTTCTAATGATTATCTTTCAACAGCCAAAAATATGTCATATCCTTTTCAATATACTCCATTGGCCGACAAAAAGGCATTATTGAACGCTTACTTAGGGAAAAACAAATCCGAGCTACCTACACCTTCGTTGATCATTGATAGATCAATTTTTAAAAATAATTGTGAAAAAATGTTGCATAATGCCAATCGATTACAAGCAGATTTTAGAGCTCATGTTAAAACACATAAATCAGAAGAGGGTACGCTACTTCAATTAGGATCGGGCATGCTCAAAACTGATAAGATTGTTGTTTCCACATTAATGGAGGCATGGAATTTAATTCCATTGGTGGAAAAAGGAATGATTTCTGATATCTTATTTAGTTTACCAGTCGTTCAAAGTAGGTTAGAAGAATTAGCGGAATTAAGCAAACGTGTTCCAAATCTACGTCTAATGCTTGACAATTTTGAGCAGTTGGACATTTTATCTGAATTTAATAAGGCTAATAAAATTTCAAAAAAATGGTCAATTTTCATTAAAATTAATATGGGTACTAATCGTGCGGGCTTAATTAGTGAAGATAATCCTTTGGCTAAAACCCTTGAAAAAGTATTGAAAAGCTCAACAAAAAACTATGTTTCATTGTATGGATTTTATTGTCATGCTGGCCACTCATACGCATCCTCAACTGAAGAACAAGCAAGATCTTATTTAGTTTCTGAAATTATGGAAGGTAATATTGCTTGTCAAAAAGCCATTGAAATTGATCCTTATTTAAAGCTCCAACTTTCAGTTGGTGCTACACCAACAGCTCATGCTTCAGAGATTCTAGATCTCTCATCCGTGGGAAAACTATATGGCCAACTTGAAATACATGCCGGTAACTATCCATTTTGTGACCTTCAGCAAATGAGTACTAATTGTGTTACTCTAGATCAAGTTTCATGTAGGGTTTTAGCGGATGTTATTTCTTCATATGAAGGTAGAGGTAATAAATCTCCTGGAGAGCAGCTAGTTAATGCTGGTGTTATTGCTCTAGCCAGAGAGTTCGGTCCATTGCCCGGCCATGGTAGAGTTTACTCCCCCAAAGGTTATGAAAACTGGATTGTTGGAAGATTAAGCCAAGAACATGGGATTTTAGTGCCCTTGGAAAATACTTATGATACCGAAATGATTCCTTTGGAAACAAGGGTCGAGATTATACCTCAACATAGTTGTATTACTGCTGCATCTTATCCCTGGTATTTTATTTTCGATGGTGATGATACCGTTGTGGACATATGGATTCCATGGAGAGGATGGTAATGCGTCTCCAGATTTTTATTTTTAAGGTGATTAAATTGGATTTTCCCAGGTTATTGCGTCGACTGCAAGTTGTTTGACCTTAAATTACCGGTTCAAAGATAATTATGTATTTTTTTATTTAAAAAACTTCTGTATTAATTTTGAAAAAAAAAAAATTCAAATCTAAATCCAAATATGTAAGTTTAAAAAAAGTTTCAAGTCTAATTACAAATATGTAAATGTAAAAAAAATGTCAAGTTCAAGTCCAATTCCGAAATCAAATGCATTTTTTTTTTAATTTAGAAGAACTGCTTAAAGTCCAAATCCCAGTATGCAACAAAATTTAAATATATTTCGTAATTAGTTTAAAAAAGAAACTTCAAGTACAGTTCCAATAAAATTAAAGTTATAAAGAGTCTTCAATTTCGGATAAATTGTTAAAAACAGGCAAATACTTCTTCCAAATGGCCATATCCATTTCGTGATTCAACGGCGGTCTTCCGATAATATTACTGCCTAAACCATATTTGAAATTCAACGCTTTCTTCAAGCCTAATAAGTTTGTTGCTGAAGTCATTTCATTAATTGTAGTGATTAATTCTTGTAATTTTGCGGCTTCATCATATTTACCTTCATTATATAGTCTTTGTATTCTCACCATGCATTTTGGAAACACGTTTGAAATACCATCAATGGCACCATTAACACCAATAGAAAGTGCTGGGACTAAAACTTGGCCAACACCTGAAAGAGGAGTAAAATTATTCTCTTTCAAAACTTTACTTTGACCCAATAATGTATAGAGTGGGAAGTTAAAGTTTGTAAGCTTACAACCAATAATATTATCATGCAAACCAATTTTAATAAAAGATTCGAAGCTTAGGTCAATTCCATTTTGAACACCAGGATAGTTGTAAACGATGATTGGCAACTCGCATTTGTCAGCTAAACTGCAAAACCAATCAACGAGACCCTCTTGCTTGACAATTGAGGATCCATAATAACCTGGCACCAATACAATCATGGAATCAGCGCCATTAATTTTATACTCATGGGCCTGTTTACACAAGTCCGGAATACAAGAACCGACACCACCAGCAACAATTTGAAATGATTTGTCTGGAATACTTTCTCGAATTGCCATGATTACTGAACATCTTTCTTCTAGTGACAAGCTCACTGCTTCACCTGTAGAACCGCCAACTAAAACACCTGAAATACCTGCAGCGTATAAAATCTTTGCTTGTTTTTTTTGTTCTTCTAAATCTATGGATTGGATTTCATTATTTTGAAAGAATGATGGTACTGGAGAATATATTCCTGGAGCCAAAGTTGAGTAAATTGTCATTTCCTGTTAGATAAAAGTAGATTCGTTGACTATTCATTTTTCAGACACTTTGTATGCATTTACAATACATATATATATATATATATATGTATATTGTTATTTGTAATTTCATAGGAAACTTAATTTCGTGGTAGACTTTTATGGTCCCCCCACTTGAGATAAGCTTGTAGCTTATCGCCCTGATCCATAATTAATAAATACACTACTTTAATTATGGAGGGACCACTGGCTGTGGATGGTATGCTTCTTCATGGTAAACCTGATTTCATGAGATCAGTAATTTTACAAAACGAGCTTCTCTAAACTGATAGTACAATAATTTATAAATCATACATATCATTACAAAAAATTTCTTGAGCTCCTGCACTCCTCTGTATACAATTACCCAAGAGCTTAGCATATTCTCTACCGACTTCCCATTTACAACCAGTGTACCCGGTTTGTAATACCCTCAATATACCCACCAAGTTATTTATTCTACTAATTTTGGGTAAAACTTGGCAATATTCTTTAATACTATTGCTATAATCATCAGCATTCATATAATTCAAACTTGCAAAAGATTTGCCAGTCAATTTTGCAAATTGTTCACGAATTCTCCTTAGATAATTTCCTGAATCCTCCATAGCTGGAACAAAATTTCCTTCTATTTGGAAATCGTTACTAGGTGATTTGAAACGTGATTCCGGACCATACAGGTGGAAAGCAAATGCCCAAATTGAAAGTATGGAGGATATAACAATATTTGGTCTGTAAATCAACGGGTCTTTATCTGGTTCATAAAAATAATTCACCACTTCGATTGAATCTTCCGGTGATAACAACATTTCACAAAGTAATATATATGAGTTTACCACAGATAGAGGCCCAGATGGAGATTTTGCCCATTTGTCTATTCTCTTGACAACTATTTCAAAATCCTCTTGAAGTATGGGAACATTCATCCTTTTGGGTGCACCAGCGAAAACAATATAATCATAATGTGTAATCCGTAAATAAATTTGAGCTGCATGATACACAGGAAATTTACACCTAGTGTCTTCAGGCATCAAAGAAGGAGGCAATGGAGGCGATGTAGCACCAGAATAATAAACACTGGAGGATGTTAAACAGCAATTACCCCCTGGTAGTTGCGTTTTCCAAAATTCTATGGCAGAAGAAATACTATCTCTCCAACCTTCTTTTATGGATTCCCAACCAAAATTTGACCATTGAGAAATATTTTGTTCAATCTGCAATATTAGGTTAATCAGGCCCGCTAAAACTATTTGTCTACCGAATGAACCAATTTCTATTGGCTCTTTTTTAAGCAACTTTTGTAGTGCAACAGAAAGCAATGGTGTCTGTGCAACTGAAATAGGCGCTTTAATCCTATCAACGTTATTATATTCCCATAAATCATCAGGACAGGGTAACGACAGTTTAATTTGATTAGCAAATAATGCAACAGGATGACCAAAGACTACAGCATGCAAAGTATCTATATTGAATGATATCAGAGCAACTCTCTTCATCGACTCACTTTCAATCCAAGTATTCCATAAACTACCCGACTGGCTCACGTCAGATCCAACACCTTTTAACGGATCACCGCCCAATATAGGACTTCTCCTTAAAAGTTGAATTTTGGCATCTTTATAAACACAAGCCCGTTCATGTAGTTCTCTTGAGGTACTTGTAACTTCGTATGTTTCCAAGATTATTAAACTTTGAATTACCCAAGGTTTACAAGGTGATTTAGCATGGCTACTAGCAAATATCAACCATCTTAAAGGAACGGCTATTAAATCGGCCAACCCAAAAGGGTCTTCCAGTTTTAGATCCTCTGGTGGAACTGTTTTCCTTGAAAAAGAAGCACCAACCATAATCATACTTAATAATAACAAAGGCTGAGCATCAAATGTTGAAAACGATGGCCTGTGTAAGATTGGGTATTGACAATGATAAAGTAACCAATAAATTTCCAAAAACCATTTAATCTTGGAGATAACGAAATCTGGATGGTCTCGTAATAATGGAATACATTCAGTCATTTCAAATAATAAATTTTCATCCATTTCTGTTTGACAATTTTCACTTGGAAATTCCGGAGTCAATGCAAATATTTCTTCAAGCATTGCCATTGTATTAGATCCTAAAGGATCTTCTTGATAATCCCGGAATGCTCCATTTATAGTATGATTCAAGGATAGTCCACCCGATGGAGATGTATTATTAGGATCCCTAAGTAACCATTGCATTAACTGCATAGAGAGTAATTCGTCTGCATCCGAGTTAGGTGGATTATTAGACCCGTTTTCGGGCTCAAGATTTTCTGTCAATTTGAGGTCTTCTTTTATTTCTGAAATAGTTCCATGACATTTACTTTCATTGTTACTCACTGTAGATTTCAAAGACTCAGGTGTGTTTCTCATTTTGGAACTTTCTTTGTCACAATCCATATTACCAAGTTCAATTTGTAGAACTTCGGCAACAGATGACACTTGCAGATCTGTTTTATCATTCTTTGATTTCGTTTTATTTATATTAATATGTGATTGGTTGTCATTTTTCATTCCGGGCACAAAAAATGGTGACACTGGTACCAGTGATACTTCGCTTTCCAACTCGGATCCTTTGTCTCCAAAATTTATTGTATCCAGTTTATCTTCAGTTATGATACTATTTAAATCTACTAATGGTTCTTTTGGATCTGTTGTCAAATTTTTGTTAGAATGTCTTGACTCATGTTTTTTCTTCACATCCAATCTTGTAAAAGCTCTTCCACAACCTTGCCATTTACATATCAGTCTATTTGAAGAATGGTTTGCTTTATGTCTGGTCAGATGATCAGATCTTGAAAATACTTTCCCACAATTTGTATATGAACATAAAAATGGACCTTGACCTCTCTTACGTTTATGATCTGTCATGAAAAATAATATATCTAGGCAGTATATTAAATGTATGGCTAATCATAGTACGTTATAGTACGTGATATCTAGTAGTTCCAGGGTACAAACGCGGAATATTTTGAATGAATCTCTCAGTTTTGGGTCGCATTTCGCAAGCTGTGAATTTTGCAATCCTAAATAACAACCATAAGAATATATAAAAGATTCTGTTAAACTATCATTCTCTTGAAAATTATTTATTTAAAAGAAAACAATATGATTTTTATATTCCTCATATAATAGATTGTTACATCTTTAAGGCGACTTTTGCTACAAAGTAATACAAATTAATATAAAAATTATGATAAATATAAAAGCTTGGCAATGATTAATATAAACTTGTTACATAAAAAAAAACACTCAAATAAAGGCAAAAATAGTAACTCAAAGTCGGTGTCTAATACATCCACCTGTAATTTGGATTATCGGGACCATCTGCGAGTTCCGATGTCGGAACATCTTTATAAGTCCACTTGACTCCTTGTTTTCTGTTTCTACGTCTGTTATCAAACACCATATAAGAAAGAATGCTAACCACAACCAAAATTCCAGCACCACCAAAACCAGCAGTAATGCCTAATGCAAGAGTGTATTTTGGAGCGTCTTTAGCTCTAAATATATTTGCAGAGATCAAACCAGCAGCATTTGCTAATGGAACACCAACAGCAGAAATAACAACACGGCGATTTTCGTTTGGTGTATTGTTGTTGTACCATGTCGAAGTCAAAACCGAAGAAACTGAACCACCTGTAGTCATCAAAAAACAACTAAAGTATGCAGCGCCAATATGCGTTTTGGTGTCAATGCATCCAAACACCACAAAACCTATCAATGTGATACTAACACCGATGATGATAAAAAGAGATCTAATACGTGCAAAATCGGAACAGAACGAGAGGATAATAAGTGCAACAGCACCCCAAACATTTGGTGCAACAGTATACAAGTTTGTCATAACCGTACCTTTACCTAAAGCACCAACAATTTGGGGAAACCAATTATTGATTGAGTTTAACGGGACGCCAATAAGAACTTCTTGGAACATCCAAGCAATACAAACAGGATGTTTGAAAACTTTGATAGCATCTTTAACTGATATTTTTTCTAGTTGGACTGCAGAAGAATCAAGTTCAATTCTCTTTTTAGCGCAGTCTTTTTCTTCCTCAGATAAGAAAGCCGCACTTTCTGCACTTCTTGGTAGATAAATAAATGCAAACACAGATATAACAACGGTAAGACTACCTTCAATTAAAAACAAGATTTGCCAGCCCTTCAAATGACTATGTTTGATTTGAAAGACACCATATGATAATAGACCAGAGAAGGCATTGGCAATATTTGCTGCAGAATAGAAAAGTGCCAACCTTCTTGCAAGTTCATGACGACGATAAAAGGTACTCAAATAGTATATGATTCCCGGAAAAAATGCAGATTCACACATACCCAAAAACCATCTGGCGGCCATCAAAGAACCATAATTGAAAACAGAAACGGACAACAAACTGATGGAACCAAAGGTAAACATTAACATTGGAATAACGTTTGCCGCATTATATCTCTTAATAAGCAATGAAAGTGGGAAAGCGAACACAACAAAAGGAATATAAAAAATGGATAACATATTATTCCACTGCTGACCAACAATACCTAAATCAGTATCAATACCATCTGTTTTAGCATTTGAAATATTACCTTTATCCAAAGCGTTAAACAAGTACATGATTGCAATCAAGGGAAGAATTCTAATATCGAATTTCCAACAAATCTTTTTTTCTAATTGAGGATTTATTCCATATTCATCGCTAAACTCCCTTTTAGATGAGTGATCATCATCTAACGATATGACTGCGATAGAGGATTGATCTTTTGCTGACATTTTATGATTGAAACTAAGTAATGATATTTACTTGTATGACTTAATAATAATGTTAACTAATAGTGTTTAATAAGGATATTTTTCAGTACTATTTTAGGGCGAAAGTCTTTAACTTTATACATAATCTTATCCATTTTATATTTTAAATTGCGTAATGCTGGTGCTCCAAAAAATTTCATAGATACTCGCTGGAAGCATTAAAATGGAAAATGGTGAAAAATCTGATCCCAGATTAAACAAAATAGTCTTATCAATACGCGCCCCTCGTCCGTTTCCCCCCACCAACGTCAATTCTTATCTTTCGAGATGAGTAGTCCCTGGCAACTATTTAGTTGATTAGATATGAAATTAATCAGATTTAATATACTAGGACCTTTTATGGTAAAAAATATAAAATAGATTAAAGAAATGGTTTTATTAAGTATTTATCTAATTATATAAAACTAATTTGTAATTTTCTAATCAATTGTAGCCACGACTTCCAATTCATACTTAATAGCGGCATCCATGAATGCCACAACAACGCAACTACGTGCAGGCTTTTGTGGGAAATAGTGTCCATAAATTTTGTTGACTACACCTGAATATTCAGCGTGAGAAATAAACATTGTGACTTTGAAAACCTTATCCAATGAAGATCCAGCTGCAATCAAGACCTTTTCAAGATTTTTAATTGCCAAATGGACTTGGTCATCAATTAGATAGGGAGTTTCACCGGTGGCATAATTTGAACCTATAATGCCAGAAGTAAAAACGCTTCCATTGTTAATGAAAGCTGGTGACAGAACAGGGTGTTCTTTACCATGAATTGAGCCCCAAGTGATCTTTGTAGCAACCATTTTCTGTACCTATTAGCTTACTGTCTATATAAGAGAAAATATGTTTCAAAAAGTATACTCTGAAAGAACAGAAATGTGGATTGAGGAAAATGAAAAGAAAACTAAAAATACAGGAACTCCAAGTAAAAGAAATACCCATAGTATGCAGTTCTTGGCGGGGGCACAAAACCTGGTAGAAATCTTCGAGGTGGGGGGACCAAGATGGATAATCCATGCTATGCTATTGATACGAGCATATCTGATAACTTCCCCGATTATCTTTGTTTGTGACGCTATAGCTAATATTAATATAGCGGTCCGTGCAATTCAATAATTGTAAGTAGATGATTAATTTGCGATTTTACATATGCAACCTCTAAAACTTTCGAGAATATTACAAAAATATTAATATTTTAAATTTTCATGTCAAAACAAAACCTAAAGTAACAAATAACTGAATTCTTCCACAGTTAATAAATAGTACATCGAACTTTTAATTAAATATAAATGAGCTCAAGTGTTCATGTAAGTAGATGGATCGACACCCTCTTCTGGGAATTCTTGCATCTTAACGTCGAATCTGTCTTGAATAGCACTCAAAACTTCTTGATCCTTTTCGTTAGCAATAAAAGAAATTGATAAACCTTTAGTACCGAATCTACCCGCCCTACCAACTCTATGCAAATATTGGTCAGCTTCACTTGGCATATCATAGTTAATAGCTAGGTTAATTCTTTCAATATCTATACCTCTACCGAAAACATCAGTGGAAACACAAATACGTTTGTTATATTCCTTGAACAATTTATATCTGTTAATTCTTTCTTCTTGTGGAATACCAGAGTGAACAACAATGGACGGAAAATTAGAATCACATAATAATTGATTCAAAGCGGTGGCCCTCTTGGTTGACTTAACGAAAATAATAACTTGATTAAATTCCAAAGAATCTAATAATTCTGCCAATTTAACATTTTTCTTATCTTCTGACAGTTTAATATAGTATTGCTGTAATCCATGTAAAGTCAATTTCTTCTCATCATCAACATAAATTTCAAGAGGATTCTTCATGAATTTCTTACAAATTGGTCTGATTTCTTGAGATAAAGTGGCAGAAAACATCATGACCTGTTTTTGGAAAGGTGTAGCTCTGAAAACTTCTTGAACATCTCTTCTCATTTCGATCTGTTCCAAAACTTTATCACATTCATCAATGACAAAATTCTTAACATGATTTAATCTAATTAATTTATCTCTAACAAGAGCGTTCAATCTACCCGGAGTACCCACAACAATGTGAGGACAAGTATCCTTGTTCTTCAAAATTTCCGCATCTTTGTTAATGCTAACACCTCCGTAAAAAACTTCGGTCTTGACATCTGGCATATACTTGGAGAACCTAGCATATTCATTTTTAATTTGATATGCTAATTCTCTAGTATGACAGATAACAACAGTGGAAACTTCACCAGGTGTTGGATCCAACTGCTGCAAAGTAGATAAAACAAAAACAGCGGTCTTACCTAAACCAGATTTGGCTTGACATAAAACATCGTTACCTAAAATGGATTGTGGAATACAAGCCTGTTGGACTACATGACACAGAGAAAAAATAATTTTCAGTTGAATGTTAGTTTGCATGCTATTGCAAAAAATAACGATCTTACTCGGTAAAGAAAAACTTCCAGTTAATTAATCAAAAAAATAAATCTTGAATATTTTTTTTTTGCAAACTATTCTTTCCATAACTAAGAAAATTCTCAATGGATTCAATATCATACTCAAATTGTAAAAACAAGCAAAAGGAGAAAAATAAAAAAAGTATCAAAAAGTTGATAGATAACGAGAAATATATTGTTCTTAATCCAAACAAAAATATCAATTCGGGAACGGTAAAACATTGTTGTTAGGCGAAAAAACGAAAATAATTGACATTCATTTAAGCTCTAGAAGAAAACAAGAGCATGATATTATGACATAACAATATGAATGTATAATGATATGACGAATAGATAGAAGGCAAACCCACGTTTAATAGGTGGGGAAATCGTTCACTTTGGTTTTTCTTTAATGCAATAAGATCGACTGATAGATGGTACTAACCTTCAGAAGGGTGCTCAAAACCACAATCGGCAATGGCTCTCAACAATTCTGGCTTTAGCAAAAAATCTCTAAAACCAGTGGTGTGAATACCGACATAAGAACCTTTTTTGTCGGTTTCCTCCTTATTGGAGTCATCCGCCGTAGTAGCAGCTGCTTGTTGTTGGACATTGACTTCTTCGGAATCGGAGTAATCTAATAGTTCTTCTTCACCTTCGGCAGACATAATCTATGGGTATTGTACAATGACACTATTTGTTGGAAGGGAATAAGCATTGAAGGGACAGCGGACCAACTCGCCCAATTTCACATCTAATGAAATTATTCAAGGATTGCGTGTTTCGGGAATTCAAAGACCGGGTAAAACAAGTCGATCGACGCATTTATTTTTTGTTCCAACGCCTTAAGTAATTTTTTCCAGATTTTGGCGTCAGGTAAATGTCCTTTACATACATTATCAAGTTGGCAAGAATAACAAAGGTACAATATTTCGTTAACATCCATGTCATCTGAATACGAGAAAATATACTTAAATCAATCAAAGCTTCCGGGACGTATGAGAATTGCGGACTCTGGTCTTGGTTGGAAGGCACAGACTGTTCCAGGTTCCACAACAAAAACTACACCATTTTTATTACCTAGTGAGGAATTGTCTAGTTGCCATTGGTCCAGAGGGTCCAGGGGTTATGAACTCAGAATAGATACGAAAAATAAAGGTGTTATTATGCTGGACGGGTTTGATCAACAAGATCTAACTGGTTTGAAGAATGAATTGAAGAAGAATTTTGATATTCAATTGGAAACAAGAGAACACGCCTTGAGAGGTTGGAATTGGGGTAAAACACAGTTAGCTAGAAACGAGTTAGTTTTTAATGTTTCCAATAAGCCAGCGTTTGAAATTCCATACACAGATATTTCAAATACTAATTTAAGTGGTAAAAACGAAGTGTCAATTGAATTAAATGTTATAAAGAAATTAGAAAACAATCTAGAAAAGACGGGTGACGAGTTAGTGGAAATTAAATTTTTTGTTCCAGGTAACGCGGACAGCGATGAAATATCCGAAAAGAAAGAACAGAATGAAGAAGAATCGCCAAGGGAAGAAGGTGGAGAAACAAAGGAAGAAGAACGTGTTGAAACCAAAACTAACGCACAAGTTTTCTATGAGGAATTGAAAGAGAAGGCAGATATCGGACAGGTTATTGGTAAAGTCATTGTTTCCTTTGGCGAAATATTATTCCTCACGCCAAGAGGTCGTTATGATATTGACCTATATGATAATTTCTTACGTTTAAGGGGTAAAACTTATGATTATAAATTATTATACACCCAAATCCAAAGACTTTTTTCGTTGCCAAAAACCGATGGAATAAACCACTTAATGATTTTACAAGTTGATCCACCATTAAGACAAGGTCAAACTAAATATTCTTTCTTAACATTACAATTTAATTCTCAGGAAGAAATTGAAGTTGAATTAAATATTGATGACGATGAATACGAAAAGAAATATAAAGGTAAATTAAATAAATCTTATAGTTCCAATACTTATCTGGTTTTGGCAAATGTTTTCAAAGGTTTTACCGAACGTAGGATAGTTTTACCAGGCTCATTTCTATCTAAAGATTCGATGGTTGCCATTTCTTGTTCATTAAAAGCAAATGAAGGTCAGCTATATCCTCTAGAAAAATGTTTATTATTTGTTACAAAGCCTACTGTTTTAGTTCCATATTCCGACATTGCTAGCATCACTTTCTCGAGGGTTGGTCAAGGAACAAGTTCGAGAACTTTTGATATGGAAGTTGCTACTAGGCACGGTGGTGGTTCTCAAAACTTCGGTAATATAGACAGAGCTGAGCAACCATTACTTGAAGAATTTTTCAAGTCTAAGAATTTGAAAGTCAGAAATGATGAAAAAATTGCCCAAAAAATGTTGGCTAATGTTATGGCAGAATCCGATGATGATGCTGATATGGATTTGGGCTCTGCTGATGATGATGATTCTCCGGATGAAGATTTTAATGACGAAAATATGTCATCTGGTGAGTCAGATGTTGGAGAAGAATTTGATTCGGATGCAAAGAGTGATGAAGAAGCTGATGAACCCGAACCTAAAAAGCAAAAGAATTGATTACATATTAATATTTATATTTGTTGTGGGTTGATTTAGTTTTATTTGTCCACATATCTGTTTGTTTGTATTTTGTTTTTGTTCTCATGTATTTTTAATTCTAAATCTTATATTTTTTTAAAAAAATTACAAAATTTAAATACTTTTCCTATTTTCAAGTTCTATTAATATTTCTGTCCTCAAAAGTTTATTGTCTAGTTTATTAATTGTATTTTCGTTCAATTGTTTTTCAAAAACAGAAACCAAGTGTTTTACCTTACTCAAATCTTTGAAATTACCATCCTCAATTTGTTCTAAAATAAAAAACAATTCACCGGAGCTAATTTCTTGTACAGATCTTGTGTCGTCAAACCTTCTGTAAGATTTGGACTTGCTAGGAATTTCTAACAATGTGTCAACTAAATTTTCCTTACTTATCTTTTCGCCTTTAATTAAAACTTCATCGGCCATAGAAACACTACTAAAATCTTTGAAATAGCTTTTTTCACTTTCATTTTCTTCCACAATAGTGTTTAGTTGATGCAATTGGCTAAAATTCAAATTTACTTGATCTTTGACATTAATGAAATCAACTGCCATGTTTCTTCTTTCTGTCTTCTTAAATTCATTCTTTATCATTTTATTAATAATATCTTCATTAAATTCTAAGCTAAATTGTTTTCTTCCCTTTTTACACTTTTTTATTTCATCCTGTTCTAAATCTGATATACTAGGTAAATTATATAATTTTTTCAGAATATAATATTTTTCAGATTCCACGGAAAGCTTAAGTAATATAGGCTCCAAGTCCTTTTTCAATTTGGAGATAATTATCGAGGAAACTTTATCTTCATCAAAACTAATTCCTGATTCAGCACTTAATTTCTGTGGAAGAGAATCTAAATCTGCCAAAATGTCTTCAGTCAAAATATCACTAAATGCATCCCCACTAATTAAAGAGTCGCTTGGGGTACTATTTTCGTCGTATTGTATATCATCAGATTTAATTTTTTCTTGTTTGTCTCTATTATCTTTTAAATTAAAAGTGCTGTTAAAATCATCTAGATAAAAACCATGCTCTGTGATTTCATCTTCTTCCTCTGAAAGAGATAATTTTGGTAATTGGAAAAATGATTCAGAGCGGAATAATGTTTCAGTTACACAACTTTCAGATTCATAAACGCTGTCACCATCATCATCACTGATCAGACAACTATCTAGTTTTATTGCTGAATTTAACGACTCGCTTGGAAAAAAAATAATATTTGTTAATTTATTTAAAATTGATCCGAAATTCTGGTGTTTAAAAGTTTCTTGGTTGTTTGGTTTACTACTTTTAGGTATTGTTAATTTGGCTGGATCAGATACAATAGCAATATCATCAACTGATTTGACATTTTCCAAAGTAGAATTTGATGCATTTGATGTCTCTCCGTTTTTGATTGAATCAGTATCTGAACCTGTATCTGATGAGAAAGATACACGGACTAGCTTTGTGTTAATCATGCTTACAAAAGAGTATGCTGAAATTAAAACATTATTTAATACTATGTTAAGGTAAACCTTACTTTAAAGCTTTTAGCTTCTTTCAATACGTTCCATGTTCAAACCAACGTGAAAATAAATGATGGTAAATTCTACCAAATAATTTGACATGTCATATATTAGAGTTTTTATGGAATCATAAATTTCGCACCGTACTTTTTAACCCAATATCTAAGGAAGCCCTAATGTTTTCATAATATGTAAATATAGCTGATGAACGCAAATACATATTTGTGTTTTGTCGAATTTTATTACTTGATTAAAAAAGCCTGGTTTCAGAATAATTATAATCTTGAATGTGTGGATCAGAACCCATAATAGCAGATCTAAAATTTTTAATTTAATACTTAGTAAAACCATTAAACCTGCATAGTTACACTTATTATCAACTATTTATCATTACAATCACTTATAAACTCGTCCATATCTTTTTCAATTTTACTATTCTTAAATTTTTTAGTAACCAAATTCAAATTTAACTTTAAATTTTTGATTTTTAAATCCAGTAATTCTTTTTCAATTTTTAAAGTACAATATTCAACAGCATTTTTCAAAAATCCCTCTTTATTTGATATTTCTTCACATTGAAAACTATCAATAATTTCATTATTTTCATTTTTAACAATAATACTATTATTAATTAAAAATCCATGCAAAGAATTTGAAAAATAATGCTTTAAAACCGAATTTTTATTTCCATGCTGATTTGATGATGCAAGTTCAATTTCTTTTGCTGGAAATTTGACAACTTGCATAACTTCACCCTCTTGATCTTCTATTAATATACTATTACCATCGTCATAAGCGTCTGTCGGAACATGTAAACGGCCATTTTTATCGGTTTTTGGAGATAAATCAATTTGGTTTAATAAAGATTCATGGGCAAATTCAGAATTCATTGCAATTAAATGTGCTGCATGACTATTATTGCATCGATCAATATGAGGATGTCGAGAAATTGGTGAACAAAAATCGCTTTTATTATAATCTTCATCAATATCAATATCGTCTAATTCTGAAAAATTATAATTATTAATTTTTAAATTAGTTTCGTTATCATTCTCGCTATTACCAGAAAATGCATCAATGCAATTTTCATTAACATTTAATTTTGAAAACCTTTTCAAAGCAGTATTTGTAAATGAAGTATTTTTAACATATTTACCAAATGTTAAAACGGATACCGAAGAACCATGTACAATGATACTAACTAAAACCATAAAGGTTACTAATGGCCACATAATTCTAATAATTTGGTAGTATTGTTCAACATTTGGGTAATCTGAATCCAGATTATGTTCAATTTTTAAAACATGAGACTCTAGTTCACCAATACCGATGATGCAACCAAATATGGCACTAACACCAATTGGACCAAAGTGTCCAACAAAAATTGCCTCTTTCAAATTATGAATATCAGGACAAAAAAATTGGGCAACCATAGAAGCTGGAATCCTCCTTAAAAAAATGACAACTAAAGCGATTAAAATCAATCTCCAACAATTCAAGCCTAAAGTACCATTATTAAATTCTTGCCAAGGTATAACCGAACCGAAATAGATGAAAAATGAAATGTTTAATAATAAATCAATTATCGTTGAATCATCTGAATTTTCTGTTTTTTCAGAAGCCCAACCATCCCAAGCAAAAGCTTGACCAGCACAAAATGAGGCTAATAAATCATCAAAGCCTAATATTGAACCAAACCCAGCGCATAATAAAGCAATTGTAATATAAAACGTGAGAATCGAAGTTCTATCAATTAAATGGTATTTTTCAGAGAATCGTGCTAGCTTTCTAGTTAAATAACCAATTATTGATCCAGCAATACAACCGAAGACACACATATATAACACTGAAACACACATCCAGTTTTTAACAATTTTTCCTGCTTGACCATTATACATGATTAGGTTTAAAGCTAAATAAACAAATGGGACGGACATACCATCATTGCAAGCCGATTCACAAATTAGTAAATGTCTGATATGAGCAGGCACTCTCTTTGAAAATCTGCCTTTACCAACAACCGCTTGAGCTAAAACTGGATCTGTCGCAGTAATACATGCAGAAACTAATAAGGCGGCAGGATAGTTCAATCCCGGTATAATGATCCAAATGAATAAACCAATTAATAACCAACCGGACACCATACAAGAGAACATGATGGTGAAAACTGATACGCTATGTCTCCAGATGTACTTTTTTGGTAATTCAATTGAAGAAGCGACAATATCAATACATAACAAAATTCTAGCAATTTCAATTGTGTTGTAAAGATAGTTTCCCCAAACTAAAGGGTTAAACCAGTTAAGGCAATGTGGGCCAACGATTAATCCGTAAATTGTAGCAAGGCTTGTTTCACCAATAAATAATCGTTCTTTAACGAATAACGAGCATAATGAGAAAATCACTGTGAAAAATCCTATAACTGCATAACTAATATGAGTTTTTGTTACATCGAGTTGCGACCAAACCATGAAGAATCCGTAGATGGTATTATAAGTAGATGGTGATAATCAAAGATGATGAAAATACTACAAAAGCAGTCTGCGCACTACCATAATCCTAATTTCCCTTTTTTTTTCGTGTACTCTGTAGATAAAGAATCGGAAAATTTTTTTTGCAACAGGGACCGGTAGAAAGCCCCAATAAAAAGAGTCAACTAGTCGCACGCAGATTTTCATTGTTTCGCGAACAGAATAATTTTTTCAATAGAGAATAAAATAAAAAATTTCCGCCATGCTTATGATTTGACAGAGGTGTGGTCGAGATAGAGTGTCGGGCAATTTCTTGGGCATGTGGCAGAGAGAAAGGAATTATGTTAAAGAGTATCTGGAAACGAATCCATAAGAATAAAGAACATGTGTGCTGTGATTAATTCACCATACAGGCGTAGGAAGGATGTCTGTAGAGTGTGATATCTGTGGAGCGGTTTTTAGATAGAGGGAAATGCGACAGTCGAGAGTCAGCTCTGTAGACCAGGCAGAATAGCACAATGCAATCTGACAACGTAGTATCAAATCAATATACCAAGGTATGAATATTTGACACATTGACACCCTGGCATATTGACATATTGACATATTGACAGTCACACCAGCAGTAATCGAAGTCAGTAATGAAAATAAGTGAACGGCTTCAGTTAACAAAGTTGTGCACGTGGGTAGCTGTCTACACATACACGCTGGTATTCCACCAGATCAATTAAGTAACTACAGACGCATCAACGGTATCTGTCATACAATTCCAGTAATAACCCTATTAGCATCCACTAGAAAAATGGCATTATTAGCATTATCAACAGAGTCAGCATAGTTGATTTACAGCAGTAGCGAGTTATTAGTACCCACCCAGTACCAAAAAGAGAGTTTTTGCAGACCGAACTGTTTCTCCGAAGTATCACACGACCTTAAATGTTTGATATTTAGCATACTTAAAGTGCAGGCTTATAGCTTAGTCATAATCCACATACTTTAGCGGAAATAACTAGGAAGATCAGACTAAGATGATACAAATGCGATTCTGATTGGTGTGAGTAGTCACAAATATCAACCAAAAAGTAACAGATATCGAGTAAAAAGTAACGGGTAACAGGTAACAAATAGTAAATAGCAAATCAAAAACGAACAAAACACCAAATCGGATATCAAGTATGAGCTATCAACTATCAACTATCAACTATCAGATTGTAAATGCCTATCAATAATTGCTTGGTGCTTCAAGCGCTCTGTACATTATGTCTAGTTTAGATGACTTGCCCAGCTTAAATGGTTTCCCCAGCTCAAAAGGCTTCCGACTTTACATTAATTCACATGGTCTTGAACAATAGCCGAATAATAGAATAGATCAGCCAGCCTCGTTAACAATTTCTGGTTACAGTGCAGTCATTTAATCTGGCCTGCACTCGCGGCGCTGCCTATTCATTTTCTGTTGTCTATATTTTTGTTGCGTCCCACATGCACGCAGACTGATTATCAAAATGCCATTGCCATAGTTTACTCTAACAGCAGTTCCTTTCTTATAGCTTTGCCTACATATTTAGAATTTCCGAGTTTGTTTACTCCTGGATAAACATAGAAAGAAAATTTTCTTTGATCTCTTTCCTTACTAACGTTTACCTGCTTTTCCTTTCATTCAATTTATACCGCTACCGCTGCAGCTTTCCTGCCTTTCATTCCGGATTGCACAATTTTACAACATAGAGATGAAATTCGGTTCTGAATTAAATGACAGATCTATTTTAAAATGGAAGAATTACAACATTGATTATAATGAGCTGAAAAAAGTGATCAAGTTAGCAACGACAAATTTTGACGATAACAAGCAGAATCACGATTCTTCGTCTTCCTTGTCGTCGAATGAAACTCATATAACTGATAATACAATATTTACCTCAAATGTGTCTCTGAATACTCCGTTAACTAAAAAACAAAAGAAACTTTTGAAAAATCTTTACCAGGCTTTCAAAGATCAAATAGAATTTGTTTCTTTGTTTGTGAATTCCAAATATGGCGAGATCTCCAGAAGGGTTGTATCACTGAAAAGACAAATTAACTTACTTATTAAAAACGATGCAATGGATGCAACAAATGATGAATCTGCAATGCTAAATCGTTTAAGAAACAGAAAACTCTTATCATTTCAGAAAAATTTACACTCGATTTCAAAGGATTTGCAGGATTTGTCACGATTCATTTTACTACAGAAGATTGCAATAAAAAAATTATTTAAAAAATTCATCAAACATTCGAACTATATTCATAAAAAAGATCTACTCGACAAAATTACATCAAAATTTTTGACAAATAACCCAAACTCTTTTATAAACTTGGAATTAGATGATTTATCTTTGGAATTGAACTTACTATACGATTTCTTGGATAATTATAACCTCAGCAGCAATAATGATGAGATTAACAACCTCGATGATCTAGACACTAAACTACGTAAATCGTCGGTATTTACGTTGGATTCTTTACAGCTGTCCATCAAAAATTCTTTAAACTTTTCAAATATTTATTCAAAGTCTTCAACATTCGACTTAGTGTCACAAAAAAAAGGCACTCGGTCTATAACGTTTTGGGTTCATAACGATAATTTAGCAGAAATTAAATTTTTGTTGTCAAATGAATTTAAATTAATAACTGATAATTCTGTTTTAATAGATGAAAACAACAATAATAGCGATAAACACAAAAGTCATAGATCTTCATTTGTTAAATTGAAAAATACAAAATCTTCCTTCAGTTTAAAAGAAGATTTCCAAAAATTAAAAGAACAAAATGTTGATAAGAATGATGCCATATCAGAAGAAGTTTTTTCCAATGGCCAAGATAATGAGCATGAGATCAGTGATGAAAATTCGTTCCATCCTGAAACTTTAGTAATGTCAATTTGGTTGAATAATTTAGACAATCCATTAATGGTTTCAAAGATGAAATATTCTGGTGATTTTGATAACAAAAATATTTTTAAATCTGATCCATTTGCACAAATTTTATCATCAGATTTAAAACAACCAAATAATCCTTTATTGATTTCTCCAGTTGGTGGTTTAAGGCAATTTACAGTTGCAACAATTAATCAACAAATTATAAATAATCTATTTAATAATAAAGGTAATATAAGCAATGAAGAAAAAAAGAAAAATGTTATCGAATTATGGCAAAGATCTGCTCTAATTGGCAGCCAAAAAATGGCTCAATTGTCGTTTGATTGGTGTATTGACAATAATATTGATTCATTAGCAAAAATTAAATACAATAGATTAAGGTATATAAACTTAAATCCTAAAACTGAAAAAATTGATTGTTATATTTCATTAGATTCAAATATTAAAACAACAAACAAAGAACTATTTAGCTTAAATGATAACAATGATGATTTTGTTGGCGATGATTTCCAACATTCCATTTTAGAATTGAGATTTGATTGTGCGACTAAATTTTTACCGATAAATATTCAAAATTTAATTAATAGTCATTTGGTTTATCAAGTTGATCAATTAAATTTCTCTCTAAATAATTACCTTTGGTGTAAATATTATCCTGATAAAATTCCTGATGATTGTATGCTAGAATTTATTGAACCTTGGTTTGACCATCTACAATCATCAGATATTAGAAAATTACCTGAACTACAGAGAGGACATCAAGAAGAAGATGATGATGATGAAAATAATAATAGAGAAAATCCAACTAAAAATCAAGGCATTTTATTAAATAAAGATGAAATTCCAGCAACAAATAAGGGTTATTGGAATGAATTTGATAATGGATCTGATTTTGAAGGAAATGATAATGGCTTTTATATTGAGTATTCTGATGATGATGGTTTAAATAATCATAATAATCATAATGGATTTGGACTGAACTTTCTGTCGCAAGATAGAATGGATGAAATTTTAAATTTTGCAAATAAATTCAATGCAATACTTAGTAAATTGAATATTTTTAAGACTAAGCATGACAATGAAACTATTGATGAAGAAGCATTGTTATCTCCTATTCAAAGGCACTATTTATTGTATGAAACTGATAATGTGTCATCTGAATCTGATATCTCCACACTTGCAAATAATCTTAATAAGAATATTAATAAGAACGATGACCATACTAAAAATACAAGCAATGTTAGGAAGCATAGTGTGGGTTATGGAACGATCTCAAATCTGAATAATTCTTATGATGTTGTCAGTGTTAATAACCATGATAAAATTTTGAGTTTCATGTATATGTCAACAATGCTGATATCATATTTAACATCCGGTTTAGGAATGGGATTAATTTTTGGTATTTTTGGTATTTGGAATCAGCCACAAAATGGTATTGGTAAAAAGCCTGAGATAACAACTGGTATATTAATGTTGATCGTTATTGGATTATCAAGTTTACTACTATCATTGATGTTGAGCGTCGGTAGCATCTGTTTAATTATGTGCAGATATAAAAATGCACCGTTATGGCATCATTGTTTCATTTGGTTTGGATTGATAATTATTGCGACTACTTTTGTTATGGCTATTACTCTATGTTTTTAAAAAAAACAAATTGTTATGTAGACATTTTATAACTCATATTAAAATTATGGAACTAAAGATTTTTAAATGAATTACTGCAATTTGTAGCCAAATTTTTCTTCTGCATACTCGACACCAAATTCAAAATAATTTTCCCTTGACAAAGAAATCTTATTGAAACCTTTTTTTTCGAAAAATGATTTACCCGCAAACCAACTAATATCTGATTTATCGTGAATATTATCAAATTTTAAAATATTCACTTCACTGTCAATTGGAACTTCTTTATTTAATTCAGTAACTAATCGTTTTTCAAAACCTTTTAAATTAAAGTTACCGCCCATCACAACAATATTGTTTATTAATAAGGGTCTTAATAGTTCTGGAACTTGCTTTAAACTCTCCTTAATTGTGGTAATTATTCCTGATTTGTAAACGCCTGTAAGTTCAGGGTGAAACATTAATTCAGGAATGGCAAATCTTTCATCGACTAATCTTAAACTTTGTAAATCTTCGTTATTTTTCAAATTTTTGTAATTATTCAATTCATCATCATTTAATACATGTCCTTTAAAATCATTCTTAGAATCCGGTAAGATATAATTTATTCCGATTCCACTACCATTTTTCATTCTTGAAATTTTACTTAAAAGCAGATCATAATTTTCACTAACAAAGCATGTCTGTTCTTTAATATTATTAACTAATATTGGTTCATCCATAACATTATAATGCCTAAACGAAATCATTTCTCTTAAATATCCATTCAGAAATTTACCTGCTATTGGCATTTTTCTAATTCCTTTATAGTATGGTAATCCATTAATCATTGGAACAACCCACGTTGCATCAAATCCTGAATCAATAACCAATTCAAATGATTTGTATCCATTTGTATTATCGTCATTATTATTGTCATCATCACTCAACCATGGTGCTAATGAAGCACCGCTGCATCTAACATAATTTGAAACGCCATATTCTTCAAAAATAACCTGATCTGTCATATTTTGGAACTTAACTACCGTTATTGGATTCTCAATATATAACAGATTACTGTCCTGTAAGTAATTTCCAGTACCTGAATCATCACCGTTATTAACAAACGCATTATCCCAAATCTGCTTTTCCAATGACCATTGAGTCAATTGCCCATGCTCAATGGGTCTTTTTATTATTAAGTTTGAAAAATCTGTTATTATTTCAGGATGATGTAATGACTCACCTAGCAGTATTCTTTTGTCTGTAGTACGAATAATACAGTTGGGAATCTTTTTAGGAGTCGATAATATTGTAGATCCATACTTGATTTCATAGGTTCCATTATCTATAATTATATTTTTATCCATATTTAAAGTACTATTAGAAAAGGCTAGTAGTTTGTTTCTTTTTTCCTTTGAAAAATTGATTAATTGTTTGTAACAGAAATTTTCATGTGTGTATTTAATATTTTACTAGTAGTATGTTTTTGTGTCTCACGTGACTTGTCAATTAACCAGAGAGGATGATAAAAACTTCTATCACAAAATTTTCGTAACTATCAAAGAATCCTTCAGCTTATAAAGAAATAAGACTGATTGCATCACATTTATCTATAAAGAGTCTAAAGCTATAACTGAACTCAAAATTCCACTATAGAATTTTAATGGTCAACAAACACGGTGGTGGCTAGTTGAATAGCCAAAACCCGCACACATTTTTTTGGTGACGGGATTTGAAATAACTAGAAAACTAATTAGGGAGATAGGTATGGTAATCAGAAATTAACTTGGCCTAATTCACTACCTTTGTTGCTTGTGTAAGCATACCGAATACACATATTATTGATCTATATATATATACTATTATTATAGACTATATTCATTTGATACATAGGAATAAGAATAATGCCACCAGTTGCACAAGTTGACAAGAATGCAGTCAAACATGTTTCTAGGGCTTGTTTAGAATGCAGATCAAGACATTTAAAATGTGGAGGTCAAGAACCAATTTGCGAAAGATGCTCGAGATATAACAGAAACTGCCAATATGTTAAAAGTAATAGAGGTGGATCAAGGAAAAAGGGTGTTTCCATTAAAAAGAAGAATATTGACATCTATAACAACAAATCTAGTCTCTTACCATGTGTTAAAAATGGATTGGATCATTTAAAAGATGATCCCAATTGTAATGCTCAGTGTTTAAATCATGATAATTTTAATAAAATCCCGCCATGTATGAACAGTGCTCATATACCAGATAGTACTGATAATAATAATAAAAATAACAAAGTTAATTTTCATCCTGTTTTTAATGAATCAAGAACAGAAGAATCAATAGACATTATTTTTGATCCTACAAAACTATCTCCATCTTTAGAGCATTGTTATATTTCACCCGCCTTGGTTACTAATTTAGATATTGAATCAATTGTTAGTACTTTCTATAGTACTTTTTATAACTCACACCCATTTTTACCCCCACGGCCTTATATTATGGAATATTTGAACTCAATACCCAATAATACAGATCTTTTATTAGCAATGAAAATTATGTCAGATGGTCAAGCAACAAATATGTATTTCAGAGATGTTGAAACGGTGAATTTTTTGGTTACGAGTTTGGTGGATTATGTTAAACAAATTGGTAAAGATTTCATTTCTTTACAAACTTTATTACTTTTATCAATGATAACGCATATTTCTTCACTTCATGATTTATCAAAACTACTAAGAGAAGCTTTAATTTCTCTTCTTTATGAGCTCAAACTGAATCTGATTGATCAACCAAATATACCACCAATTTTCATTGATGTTAATGGCTTTATTACAGAATCTTCAAATAATCAAATACATAATAATAACAATGGTAAAAGTATACCAAATAATCAGCCAAATATATTAAGTACACCAACGGATTCTGACATGAAAGAATCTTTGGAGGATTTGTTGCAGTCCAGAAGAGTTTCAAATATACCAAAAGATGTCTTAGTTGATACAATTCGTCGTACATTTTGGGAAATTTATTTTTTTGATACAATCAGTGGTACAGCGTCTGGTCATACAATGTCAGAATTAGCAACCAAAAAATGTTTGGTTTTATATCCAACAACAGCTTCATTCAATGAATTCGATTATAAGTCACGTGCAGAATCTTGTAAGTTAGTGAATGATGCAATTAAGTTAAATGTTGCCATTCAATCGAATAAAGAAGTTCAACCATATCTAACTCATATGAGAGCTGCAATTGGTAATTGGGAAATGAAAATGGAAAATCCTGATATGTATGGTACCCCATATTTAATTAATTCAAACGGGAACGTTAACGAGGGAGTTTTTGAATCTATTATGTTAGTCAACTATGCTAAAATTTTCACGCACAGACCATTTTCATATCTCTGGAGACCGGATATTTCAAAACATCCAAAATGCACAGATGAAGAGGGTGTCACGGATAATTGTCAAACTTTGAAGAGACAAGAAGTAGATTCAAGGAAAATTATTGAAACTAGGAAAACAATTGAATCTGCAAATTCGGTTGTAAAAGCATTATTGGATACGAATCCAGCAAAGGTTTTAAGCAGAACACCGTTTTTAGCTTGTGCGTTGGCTTTTTCATGTTTAGTTCATTTAAGTGCATATTCGTGGGTTGAATCAAGTTTGCTGGTTTTAAGCGATCGCTCGAATTTAGAAATAGAATCTTTAAGATCTAGCATAAATGAAGAAGAACTTGAAATCTATACAGAATACATTAAATTGGAAATAGGTGCAATATATCAAATTTCGAGGCATTGGTCATTATCAGCAAAATTGATTCAACACATCAAAGAAACATTATTAAAAGTTAGTCCCAAGCTATACAAGAAAGTTCAAAGTGGCTTACCCTATCTAAGCAAAGATTTAATTGAAACAAGAAGGAACTCCAATAAAGGTTTTCAACAAAGAAGCAAATCACCACAACTTGTTAATCACAATGTGGTATCGGCCTCTCCAACTGAAAATTTATCCGATCATCAACTGGATATGTCTAATTCTGTTAATACATACAATGTTAGTAGTAACAATTCATTGTTCAGTACAAATACCTCAAGATCTGCACAGTTAAATCAACCTATTCAACCGCCTAATCAAGATACAAATCAAGCATCAAATCAGCCACAAAATCAACCACAAAATCAACCACAAAATCAGCCCCAAAGTCAAGCGCCAAATCAAAATTCTCTATTAAATGACTTTAACGAATTAGAATTTAATTTGAACATGAATATGATTATGAACGATGATATAATGGATCCTCTTAGTCCAAGTAGCGACACTGGTTGCGATTGGGTTGATAAGCATATGTTTGAATTTGACGCCTATAATTTAGCATCTGAAGTTCCAAAATGAGCAATTTTTAATAGAAACGGTTTTTATTAGTTTGCTGGGGTTGTTATTTTTAACTTATTTTGATATTTTTTGATATTTTTTAGCAAAATGTAGTTTATTTTTCGGGTTTTTAATGTTTTTTTTTACCTATTAATATATAGTTAAAACCAATTTGCTTATAGATATGAACTCAAAAGAATAGTACTTCATTTATAGTTTTCAATCAACCTTTTTACACCATTATTCAATGAAAATAAATAGTACAGAATTTATTAGTAAAGGAAGCAAATGAAGCTTATGTTTCTATAGTATACAAAAAGAATTTCTATTCATGATATAATGGGGCAACCAAATCTAAACTTCTATTCAAAACACCTTCGACTCTACCTTTCAAAACTCCAGATTTACAATCAACTTTGAAATTTCCATAATCTATAATAGCTTCATTCTTACCGATTTTGATTAATCCACAGTTTTCTTTAATTTTATTGGTAAATGCATCACCAAATTGCGTATTCAGAATGTTTATAATACGTGATAACCTGGTTTCTGGCGTATAGTCTTTATGTAAATTAGGATAATCATCTAGTGGGTCTAATTTAGGATGTAAAGCCAGATCAATATCTTTTTCACTCTTTATGTTTTCAACTTTAATTCCCGATAGTTCTTCCTGTTTTATTTCAACCATTTTCTCGTCATCATCTTGTTCCTTTTCTTCCTTTTCTTCCTTTTCTTCTTTTTCTTCTTTTATTTTAACATTACTTTCCTTCTCATGACCATGGTTATGAGAACAAGTTTTAGAAGATATTTTAACTGATGCAGGTAAGGAATCACAACTTAATAATATGGCAATTGTTGAATCCGCAATTGTGTCTTCAATAACACCAGATTGCCATTCTACAGTTGCAAATCCATCGGTATCATTTATTATAATTTTAACAGACCCCATAACTTCAAATTCGAAAGTATCTGTTTCATTAGAAAGAATTTTAATATATCCAAACATCTGGGTAAATTGCCAGCGAATTAAATTTCTATTTGCATTACAATGTAACGTTTGCTTCTGTCTCACGATTGTTGTTGTCAAACTTGTAAATTCACGAATATCGTCCACTTTCAATAAACTTAAATCAAAATTCTTTTGAACCAACACGCCATCAATCAGATAATGATCCTCTGGTAGTTGAGTGGCTAATTGTCCCAAAACTTTGGCAACTTTACTACCCTTGAATTCTAATGATAAAACAGTACTATTTCTAGGATTATAAACTTTAACTTCTTCTTCAGTATTCTTAAATTTCTGATATTTAGATAATAATGCTGATTTTAACCTGCCCATAGGATTTGACTCACCATGAACTAAAATGATAGTTTTTGGATTGACTAATTCAATAAATTCAGAATTCTGTTCATAATCAACATGTGCTGCAAAAGAAATCTCTTCAACATTAATTCTTCTTGGAATTAAAATATCAGGATTTGAAATTGATTGAATTTCACTTGGTTCGGTTAAGATTTGTTTTGCCATAGTACCTTCAATAGAATAACCTGTCATAATAACCGAGTTCCTTGGATCTGGAGACCATTTCTCCAAAACTCTTCTCGATATACCGTTTTGTAACATACCTGGAGATGCAATTATAACACAAGAGTTTAAATCGTCCAACCTTTCCAGATTAGTTATATTTTTAATATGTTTAAAATGGAAGGGATTTGAATTTGTTTCTGTAAATTTTTTTCTGATATTTTCATTCATCATATTAATATATCTTTGATAAACCGCCATACATTTTTTGGCTAAATCTGAGGCATAGTAAATTGGGACTTTTTGTAAATCTTTATGTTCTTGCCAGTACTCATCCAAAATTAGTAAAATTTCTTGGGCTCTTCCTAAAGCAAAAACAGGTAATAAACATCTCCCTCCTTGCTGAATAGTAGAATGAATAATCTTAGTCAATTTGTTTTCTCTTTCTAACCTTGGAATATGTGTTGCAGTACCAAAAGTGGATTCTGTAATTAATAGATCAGGTCTAGTGTTTGGCACTTCAGCCGAACTTAAATGTCTATCTTCTTCACGTGAATAATCACCTGTGAATAATAATTTTAAACCACCCATTTCAACCAAAAACATTGCGGCTCCAAGAACATGGCCTGCATGGTAAGCAGTAAATCTAATGCCGTCAACTTCAATTGTAGAATGATAATCGATTGTTTCAATTCTATCTAATGAATCATTAAGATCTTCATCCGTATATAAAAAGCTGTTGGTATTATCAATTCCTCCTGTATCGTCTGTAATACTTGTGACACGAACAAAATCATTTAGTAACCATTTGTAAATTGCTTTTGTTGGATAAGTCATGAAAACACGTCCTTTGAAGTTAGTATGTTGCATGACATAAGGTAGTGATGCTGCGTGATCCAAGTGAAAATGACTAATTAATAAAATGTCAACTCTTGATAAGTCAAAATCATCATAGAATGGTAATGACTCAATTCCTGAATAAGCAGGATGAACACCAGCATCCAACATGACAACTTTACCTTTATATTCCACTATATGACACGATCTGCCAACTTCATTTCCACCACCAAGACAATGGAAATGCAAGTTCTCTGTATCTGTACCTTGTGCTGTACTCATTATTGTCCTGTTCTGCGTCTCTGATTATCTCTGTTTATAAAAAATTCATGAATTGTTAAGTGAAACTTGTAGATGGGGAAGTGTGTCGTTTTTTCATGCAAATTTTTAAAAACTTTGCTCGGCAATATATTTTTACGAACTTCAGCACAATCTATGTTTCTACTTTTTGGATAGGATACAATCAATCAATACAACAAGTACTCTCTGCATTATGTCCGTGTCTGAATCTGAACCACTCGATCTTATCAAGCTTTGTCTAGATGAGCAAATTTACGTGAAACTCAGAGGTAACAGGGAAATGGTGGGCAAATTACATGCTTATGATTCCCACTGTAATATGGTTTTAAGTGATGCATTGGAAACCATCTACTCTATCAATGAAGCTACCAAAGAACTTGAAAAAAATACTGAGAAAACAGAGCTTGTTTTTGTTAGAGGCGATTCGGTTATGCTTGTAACAGATGCCACGAACGTCTAGAATAGAGGAGGTATATTTTCTTTATTTACTCTGTATAATTGTATATTACTGGATAATAATGCCATAATTGTCGTCTAAATTTTTATTAATAAAGTCCCCAAAATAGGGTGTATACAAAGTTCATTTTACAAAGAGTATCTACGTCTCATTCCACGATCTTTGACAACTTCTCTCTTACGTGTGATCAGGTTCCATTCTTTCATCAACTTCGAAACTTTTTCATCGGTGTATTTAAAACCAACTTGATAAATCTCATCAAATTTTCCAAAATCCAGTGTGGCATAACCTTCAATCGGTGGCCTCAAATAGGCACAGCCTTTGGTTTTTTTAGCTTTTTCTAAAGCATTGACGCTTGCAACATAAGCTAATCTCATTTGAATGTCCGCCATTGTAGGAACATTTGGATGTGAGCTAAATGGGTTCATTCTATTCAAAAGAACCCACCAACCACTTAATGAATCTCCGTAATCCATCTTACTTTTATCGTCTTCAGATCCGACATCAACTGCAATGACATATCTAACACCACGACGTTGCATTTCGCTGACAGTAAGATTATCAATATAACCACCATCTAACAACATGTTACCATTATCTGTAATTGGAGGTAGCAAGGAAGCGAGCGACATCGACGCACGTATATACCTCCATGCATATCCACTAGTATGAATCTCCATCACCGATTCTGTCAAGTTGGTTGAATTTGCATAATAGCGAATCCAAAAATCTTCAATTCTTGAATCACCAAAAGCTTTCCAAATACCTCTGTTAAATTCATGGCCAGTTATATAGGAAGTCAAAGGAATTGTTAGATCCAGAACTGATCGCCAAAGCGAAGACATTCGACTTGAAAATGTTTTAGCACGTCCATAGACCGGAACAAAATCATAATCTTTAGCATATAATCCACCCACAAAAGAACCAATGGATGTACCACCAATAATGTCAACAGGAATACCATTATCTTCTAATGCTTTCACAACGCCAACGTGACTAAGGCCTCTAGCACCACCTCCACCTAAAACAAGACCAATTGCTTGACCAGTTAGAATACGAGCTAATCTCATAAAATCATCTTTATGTTCTTGCATTGGTTGATAATATTTCTTACTTTTGAAAGCTTCTTTCGTTTGTTTTAAAAACTGTAAAAAATCGTTGTTATTTAAGATGTTTCCAACTTTATTTCTTAGATTATTTGTAAACTTTCTGGTTAAAAGAGGAATATGCTCATTTTGCTCAATCACTTTAGATGATGTACCATCATGATGATGTGATGCATTACACTGCATTTGTAAGTGATGATGTGAATGAACCCAAATACGATTTTTCAGCCATTTATTAGTCATACCAGGTTCAACATACTTCTCGGGATGTAATAAAACCAACTCAGTTCTTGCTGATGTTTTAGTTTTAACCAATAATCGCTCATACTCTCCAATATCTGGAGAGGCCTCAGAATCAGCCAATAGTAAAATACAATCACCTTGTTGGATACAAGTCTGGGTCCAACTTGAATTCACTCCAGCATCGCTCAAATAAATGATTATATCATATTTTTCTTCTAGTTCTGAAAAATAACCTCCTTGTTTCAGTTTAGCCAATTTATCAAATGCATATTTACCTAAACTACTTAAAGCAGAACTCTGATTTAAAACTTTGACACTTTTACCAACTTTTTCTAATGCATTTGCCAATTTCTCACCAAATTCAGACATTGGAATTGATCCATAAGTAACTGGTAATAATGTTAAAGTTCTATAGTTATTAAAATTTTGGACAAGTGGTTCATCTTTAATATGAGTAGATGGAGACAATGTTGAAACAAAATCTGAATCTGAACCCATTGTGATGCCATTTTTACTGACTCTAGTAGCCACAAGTCTGGAAACATTAACCATAATAGATGGATTACTTAATGCAATCATTTCAAATAAAGTACGCGGAATTCTAGCCAATTCACTATCCCTGATGGCAACAACGGTGGTTAATCGCCTACTCTTGGTCAACACTTCAACTTCACCCATAGATTCCCCTTGGCCGTGTTCACTAATAATTTTATATTCGCCTTTATCGTTTAATTTCTCAATTGCACGAAATCTTCCATTTAAAACAATGTATATACCATTTGCAGGATCATCTTGTAAATATAATGTGTTACCAGCTGATGAATGAACCCACTCAAGAGCATAATCTGCAAGGTAAACTTTTTTATCCAAGACTTTTAATAAATGTTGGGCAATCGATAGTTGTAACCTTGGATATCTTTCAATTAAAAATTCAAAAAATTCTCTAGACAAAAATGCCACATAGGTGTCCTTTGCCGCTGTAACATCAACAAATGATTTGGAACCAATTAGAGTACCCAAGTAACCTGCCAATTCACCTGTTTCAATCCTGTATAAAAATTCTTCACTATACTTATCTTTTTTTGTATCCAAATTTCTGTCGTCATATTTATCACTGTCTTCACTTTCTCTTTTTAAGTATGAAACATCTAAAGAACCTTCAATAACATAATACAAACCCGGTGTTTGTTCCTTTGATTTTACGATTTTGGTACCCTTGTTGAATTTCATTAACTTAATATTACTCGCAAATTCTTTCTTTACATTTTCAAAATTAACAAAAGATTTGGATATGTCAGAAGTGACGGAACTGATATCATTATCATTATTCATATCAATACTAGTCGTTGAGAATGTCCGGAACTTATGGCCTCTTGTTTTGATATTGGATGATTCAGTATTAACTGCTCGAATTCCAGTTAAACCTGACATTGTTGGGGAATTCACACATGAACCAGCAATAGACGAATTATAATTTTGTATTATGGGAAAATTACCTCTTTCTAACCCAACCATTCTTGAGATGCGTTCTGCAAGCGCTGTTCTTAATGTTGAGTCTTCAGTTTCTTCGTCTTCTGCGCTAAATGTTCTATCCTTTAGTTCATCCATATCAAGTTTACTAGTATATAATTTTAGTTCCATCTCTTTACCTCTTGGTAATGGAACATTTGAGAGCAAATCACCTGGATTTGTAGTTGTTCTACCTTCTAAAACAAAATGTCGAGAAATATTCTTCGTCAATTTTGGACGAAGATTTGAAGAAGATAAACTTTGCCTTTCAATTCTTGATCTGGTTGGACTTAATGCCGTATCGGTTGAGATTACACTTTCATCACCATCTGAGGTTAATAGATCCAGGTAAGTGTTTCTGATGGGAGCGGATAAGTTGATTTGTCTATTCCGATTATTTGATTTTTTATATTTTTTTTTTGAAATTTTTGGTGTAGATACTGAAGAAGTTGAAGATAAAAATTCACTTGAATCTGAAAATGCGGACGAAACGTTATTATTTTTAAGTGAACTTGGTTTAAAAGATTTTTTCAGCTTTGATCCACTTGTTTGAGTTTTGTTTGAATTTAAAGATCTTATTGCTAAATCGTGTAAGTATTTTGGCAGCTTATAAGAGGATCCATTATTTAAATTTATTTCAGTTTGAAAAATATCAGATGTTAGATCAAGATAATTATGAGCAGTTTGAAAAGTAACTCTATAAAGTTTTGTTAAGATCATCTGAATTATATGGGAAGTATCTTTGGGGTATTTCAGGGCCACTCTTGCAAAAGATTCTTTTGGGATGATTGAAATTGTACAGTTCCCTTTTGGAATTGCAATCATTTCAGGTATAAATCTTGAGGTAGAAGATGTAAAGGGAATGTTTTGATTTGAGTATGAATAAGAATGTGAATTTGAATTTGACGATGGATTTAAATTTGGAGTTGAAACTTTTGTACTTGGATCCAAATAAAAGTCATCAGTTGGTAAGGGTAGAGATTTTTGAGCATAAAAAAGTGGAGTTGGGGTTGCACTTGCAATGCTTGCTTGAGTATCCGTTAAAAGGTTTAAAACACCAATGAATGAAGATAGTGGTGCACCACTTTTAATGATGTTTAATAATTGATATCGAATACCATCAACAACGACGACATTCCTTGAATCTTCTTTGGAAAACAAATTTTGATTATTTTGAATTTCGTCGCCAATCTTACAATACACTTGAATTTCACCTTCAACACAAATGGTAAATCCTGAGCACTCATCTAAAAATATGATCTCGCCGGAATCCAGTTTTTGAGTTTGTAAAGATTTCGTTAGTTCGTGGAAAACTGGAGGGTCTAAATAACCAAAAATTTTGATTGCCGATAAAAATTCATCTAAATAACTTTTAGTCCTATCTTTCCTGTCATCATTATTTGAATTTAAAAAAGTATCAATAATTGGGTCTTGTCTTTTGGAATCTTGAGGTAATCTTGAATAAACAGTCAAATATTTGTATCTAACATATGCATAAATCACAGTTATAATAATTAGAACAAAAAAAAATAATGAATATAATGAGAATGTAACTTGGAAAGTATGAGATAAAAATGTTATTAATTTTGACGGTATAGTATATAACGTTGAATAAACTACTTTATAAAATAGCCATGATATATACCATACAAACGAAGAAAATGAAGAAGATGATGAAGAGGATGATGAAGAAGCTTCGATACTGTTAATTATTAGTTTTTCATCAGTTCGTAATTTTTCAATTGTCTTTGATAAGATAGTAGTACTAATACGGGGTTGATCGGTTGATATTAATTCCAAGTTGGAATTGGTTGAACTTAATGAAAGCATATAACTAATGGGAACCTAATTCAATTTGAATAAATAATCGGTTATGTTAGAAACTCTAGTGCAACTTATTATTGTGGGTTTTTGTGGTACTAAATATATTGCCAATACTGAGAAAAGTATTTGACATAGATAAAAAAATATTATCGCCTGTCAGTGCGAGTTTAATTTGATTCAGAGAATTAGGTGAAGGATACCTACATAAAAATATAGCTTTGAGGTGTAAATATTTAAAGATTGTTATTTATTATGATTGATATATTCTATTGTAATTCTGTTAACTGAAGGTTTATAGAATTGAAACAATGCAAATAAATTGAATTCTAGACATCGCTATAATATAAACGAGCACGTGCTATTTCATTAGTGCGACAAACAAAATGTCGTGATAAATACAATGCCGTGATAAATACAATGTCATCAAATGTTAACAAAAGAAAATGATAATCATACAAAAGTTATGCAAAACAATACTAAATTTACTTTCAATTATGTTATGTTTATTTAAAAAAAAATAATCAGAAATTCATAATAGTTTTGCAATTAACAATTAGATATTCGTAGTTTAATATGAAATTAATTAATTTCTTAATAACCGAAAAATTAAAAAAAAAAAGCTTTGCTAAAGAGAAAACAAGATATTTGCTGCATTTTCACCATAACCTCTCAAGAGGTATTTGCAACTATCTTCTACTGTTGAATATAAGCATTCCAAAAGTTGCATCGATATATATAGGATCTTCTCTAACATCTGAGAATCTTAATTAACATCTTCAATATCCATTTTTTATAATTGTTAAAATGGAATATCTTCAATTGATTCAGCAAAATCTAGCAAATGAACTTTCTAGATTTACCAAAGTAATGACGAGATTACTAGCCCAATTTAAAGTATCAAAATGATGTCATCAGTGGTCAATTTAGTAATACCTAATAAAAATTACTAAAACTATAAAGACTGATAGACTGTAATTGGAATAAAATTTATAAATATGCGGATCATGTTAGTCTAGCATATCATTAGTTCATGTTCTTTGAAGAGGATATCGGTTCTTCAGATACTGAAATCTTGTATCTAGGTTTATTGGTGAACGAAATGTTAATGTCACAAAACTTTATTTAATGCAGTTTAGATTCTAAGATTGTTAATTCACCTTAGATTCTAAAATTGACTAATTATTTCTTCTGATAAGTTCAATATAACACATATTTAGATTATTACTGAGTATTTGAACAATAATCATAATTATGGTCCCCATCTGTATAGCTTCATGTTCATATTCTCTGGTTCCTCTTTCTTCTGTAATACATTTTACTTCTTGAGAATTATTTACTTCTGCAGAGATTTTCAAATCTAGGATTAAGTCCGATTGAAGAAAATTTAACTCTGTGAAGAAAAATTCTTGTATGTCTTTTGGCAGTTTTACAAAAAATATAAGGCAAAATCTGCTTAATGTGCAATCGTTTTCATCGACCGGCAATAATTAATAAGTATTCCTTAGTATGTTCAAGATATGCGGATTATATGACAGAAGCTAGAAGTAGTTTCGAATAAACAATGTGGAATGCTTGTAACACGCGGTTTATAGAACCATGGGTCCAGAACAGTGTGGCAAACTTAGCTTTGTTATCAACAATACTAAATACATGCAGTCCAGCCAAATTCCCCATCTTCCAGGAAAGTATGACATTATCGGAATTAGACACTTCGACTTTGAACATCCCGTAGATTAGCGTTCCTTCCCTTAATGAAAGTGGTTGGTAGTCTGACATAAATAGTTTTAACAAGATCTTTTCTGGCCAAATTATCCACGATGAGTACATTTTTTCAGTTATCAGCTGTGGTGTAGCAATTTTAGCAATGTCAATGACAAATGAAACCGAATATGGAGTCAACTTGGTCTGTCTTTCAACTTCTTGTTTTATTGCGCTGTTAGTAAGAAGCCTCTCAGTTTCTTGAAAATCGTGGACATCTTTAGTATAGTAAAAGTAACTCAATGCCCCTAGACCTAGCAACCCAGTCAACAACGAGATTCTATTCCTCAGCATTACTAAAATGGGAAAACGAGGACGGTGTGAAAATTAATTTTATGTTAAAAGAGCACTCGTAGGTTAAAGTAAACTTAATGTCGTAATAATCTACATATTGAAAAAAATGCTTAACTTCAGACACATGCACCCGTGCACCTTGATTCGACACTGATTACATAAGCGAGTGTTCTGGTTGAATTGCTACATGTGAAATAAAGCCATGATAACTTCGGAATTTACATAACTCCAGACACACTGCTGGAATTTATCAGATTTCGCCAACAATGGTTGAGAAACTGATAAGGCCAGATATACACAATTTTGCATATGTAGTATTTAAAGGTAGCATGAATGTAACATGAACGTAGCATGAATGTAGTATCCCATCTCCTCATTGCTGGTGCAATTTTCTAGACTCGCCAATCAACCAACCAACAAAGAAACAAATGTTTCATTGTAATTGAATAAAAGACGATATTTTTGCTTTTCCGGGCGACTGTCTCAGATCTGATGTAACGTTACATCAAATTGGGTGAGAAGTAGTGTGTGAGCCGAGCTTATAAATTTGTGGAAAAACTCTGACACCGTGTTAACTTTGTTAGTGTTTGCACCAGATTGCGTTTTACTTGCAAAAATTGCACCAACCTATTGTGTAATATGTGGTACGTAGTACAAGGCAAGGTGCCATTGCACTGAAGTTATCAACGCAATTAGCCATCCAACCAGGGACTGAGTGAATGTAACACTCATCTAGGAAAAATGTTACATTATTGTTTGTTGGCTGCCCAACAATTTTCAAGGCGCGGTCAACCTTGTTGAACTCTTCATCACTTAGCGAAAAATTTATTTGCTATAGTGGACAGAGGAGTATTTCCTATTTCTTATAATTCGTAACTTCCAGGTATAACTTGCTCTACAATCCCAATTATCAATTCCTGTTCCTCTCCCTCATCAAACTAACATTTGTGAAATAAACAATTAATCTCAAGTCAATTTCACTTACTCATCACTTACCACTCCACTATATACCCAATTTTTTGCTTATTTTCACAAGGAATCTGTCTATAGAAAAACATACTACAACTCTATTCATATTTAGTTCCATTGAAAGTTATAGTCAAGTCAATTTAAAGTATCTTACCACATATTTATCTTTACTTTGCCTGTTCATATTCTTTTATTCTACAATATTCTAATATCTTATTTTTTAATATTCTGTTGTGTATGTATTGTACTGTGCTATGTTATCTTATGTTATATTGGCTATAACATCCAATTGCTTCCAAAATTTTACGTTTACTAACAATTCCAACTTAATTGCTTTGTAGTTCAATAGGCATTAATCTTTATATTTAATTAGTCAAATACATAATGTCCATCAATAGACCTTTGGTTATCTCACATGGCTCGTTGGAAACAACCATTCTAACTCCATCTGAAAATTATCTTTTCTACCAACAACTTACATCTGGTTTTTACAAATATTTACCTGAGCCAACTGAAGGATTTGCCGATGATGATGAACCTTCCTCCAAGACCGAATTATTAATGAAATTCCTTGGCTACGTTGTCCAATCAAATTCAATTGAATCCGAAAAACATGACGCAGTTCAACTAATTATTTCAGACTTTGAATCAAGATATCTACAAGGCCAAGACATTCATTCGTTTGCTTCAATTGCTCTAGCTGATGAAGACCATCCTACCACTTTATTCAAAATCAATAATAACTTAATCAAAAATTATTTCTTGGGTAAAGTCTACCTTAATAAAGATTTGACTTCCTCATCCCAAAAAGGTTCTTCTGCTCTTTTTAAAGCTGCTCAGGCTAACAAGGCTATCATTTATGCTATCTTTGGTGGTCAAGGTAATACCGATAACTATTTCGAAGAATTGAGAGATATTTACCAGATTTATAACGGTCTAGTTTCTGATTTCTTATTTAAAGTTCAATCAAAGGTGCAAGCTTTAATTTCTTCTACCCCAGATACCGATAGAATTTACACCGATGGTTTTGATTTTATTAATTGGTTAGAAAACCCATCTCAAACTCCAAGCGTTGATAACTTACTTTCATGTCCAGTCTCTTGTCCATTGATTTGTGTTATTCAATTATGTCATTACATCATCTCTTGCAGGTGTTTAGGTATTACTCCTGGTGAATTTAGAAATAACTTAAGAGGTACAACCGGTCATTCTCAAGGTTTGGTCACTTCATTGGTTATTGCATCTTCTGACTCCTGGGATTCTTTTGAAACCGAAGCTCTAAAAGCCGTTGAATTCTTATTCTATTTATCTGTTAGATGTTTACAAACTTATCCATCAACTTCTCTTGCTCCATCTATGGTTAAAGATTCAGAAGAAAATGGTGAGGGCGAACCAGGTCCAATGTTATCAATCAGAGATTTATCTGTTAAAGAAGTTGAAACTTTTGTTGAACAAACTAATCAACATTTACCAGTTGAAAAACAGGTTGAAATCTCTCTTGTTAATGGTGCTAGAAACGTTGTTTTATCTGGTCCTCCAGAATCCTTATATGGTTTAAACTTGAACTTAAGAAAGGCCAAAGCTCCATCTGGTCTAGATCAGTCAAGAATCCCATTTTCTCAAAGAAGATTAAAATTTTCTTCAAGATTTTTACCAATTCATTCTCCATTCCATTGTTATCTATTAACTCCTGCAACTTCAAAAATTTTAGAGGATTTTAAAAAGAGTGGTTTAGAATTTAAACAATCTGCAATGGCAATTCCTGTTTTTGATACCTATAATGGTGAAGATTTAAGAGGTATTAAAGGTTCAGTTGTTGCTAGAGTCGTTGAGTTAATTAATACCTTATCTGTTAATTGGGAAGTTGCAACCAATTACAAGGCAACTCATTTCATTGATTTTGGTCCAGGTGGCGCTTCTGGTTTAGGTGTTTTGACTCACAAAAATAAGGAAGGTACCGGTGCTAGAACTATTATTGCAGGTACTCTAGAAGCTGCAAGCACTACTTCTGAACTAGGTTACAAGCAAGAATTATTTGATCAGAATCCTGCTTCATTAAGATATGCTCAGAATTGGTTAGAGGAATATAAACCAAAGCTAATTAAAACCGAAGCTGGTAAAGTTTACGTTGACACAAAATTCTCTAGATTATTGAGCAGAGCGCCTCTAATGGTTCCAGGTATGACTCCAACCACTGTTTCTACAGATTTTGTTGCCGCAACTATTAATGCCGGTTATCACATTGAAATTGCTGGTGGTGGTTACTTCTCTGAACCAATGATGGTGGCTGCTTTGGAAAAGGTTGCTAGCGAAGTTACCCCAGGCTCTGGTATCGGTATTAACTTAATTTATGTTAATCCAAGAATGTTACAATGGGGTATTCCAATGATCAAAAATTTAAGAGATAAAGGTTTCCCAATTCAGTCTTTAACAATCGGTGCCGGTGTTCCATCTTTAGAAGTTGCTTCTGAATACATTGAAACTCTTGGTTTAACTCATTTAGGTTTGAAACCAGGTTCTATAGATGCCATTTCCCAATGTATTACAATTGCCAAGACCCATCCAAATTTCCCAATTGTTGTTCAATGGACTGGTGGTAGAGGTGGTGGTCATCATTCTTTTGAGGACGTTCATCAACCAATCCTTCAAATGTATGGTAAAATCAGAAGATGTCCAAATATTATTTTAGTTGCTGGTTCCGGTTTTGGTTCTGCTGAAGATACTTATCCTTACTTAACTGGTTCTTGGTCAAAGAAATTTAACTACCCAGAAATGCCTTATGATGGTGTTTTGTTTGGTTCCAGAGTTATGACTGCAAAGGAAGCTGAAACTTCTTTAGAAGCTAAGAAACTGATTGCAAGCTGTCCCGGTGTTCCAGATGACAAATGGGAGCAAACTTATAAGAAACCAACTGGTGGAATTTTAACCGTTAAATCTGAAATGGGTGAACCAATTCATAAGATTGCTACCAGGGCTGTTATCTTTTGGAAAGAAATGGATGATACTGTCTTTTCCTTGCCAAAAAACAAGTTACAAGATGCGCTAGACAAAAAGAAAGATTATATTATCTCCAAATTAAATGCTGATTTCCAAAAACCATGGTTTGGTAAAAATTCTGAAGGTGTGTGTGACGTTAAAGATATGACTTATTTTGAAGTTGCCAATAGGTGTGTTGAATTAATGTTCATTAAGAAATTAAATCAATGGATTGACCCATCATTAAGAAGCTTTACTGGAAAATTCTTAAGAAGAGTTGAAGAAAGATTCACTACTGAATCAACCGCTTCTTTAGTTCAAAACTTTGCCCTATTAGACAAACCATATGAAATCATTAATACTGTTTTTGATAAATACCCAGCAGGAAAAACTCAATTAATTAATGCCGAAGATGTTGATTTCTTTATTGCTTCATGTTTATACCCATTACAAAAACCTGTTCCATTTGTTCCAATTTTGAATGATAAATTTGAATTATTTTTTAAGAAAGATTCGTTATGGCAATCAGAACACTTGGAAGCAGTTGTTGATGAAGATGTTCAAAGAACATGTATTTTACATGGCCCAGTTGCTGCCCAATTTACCAACAAAGTTAATGAACCAATTAAGAGCATTATGGATTCGATTCATGAGGGCCACATTAAGATGTTATTAAATGACGAATATGAAGGTAATCCTTCCAATATTCCTATTGTTCAATACTTTACCTCTAAGCCAGCTGTTGATATCACCTCTGTCGCTGGTGTTACCATCACTAAGTCTGCTTCTGAAGAAACTTTCTCGATTGGTTCCACTCTTCCAAACCCTGATGAGTGGTTCAAATTATTAGCGGGTGATAAATATAACTGGAGACACGCTTTTATTTCTACAGGAGTCATCGTTCAAGGTTATAATCATATTTCTAACCCTGCCAGAAAAGTTTTAGCTCCAGCTAAAAATATCGTTGTTAAGATTACTAATCCAAATAATATTAACAAAACCATAATCTCTCTTTATGAACTAGTTAAAGGCCAGAAGAGAGAAGTTATTAACATATCTGCTTCTGGTAATAAAATCAACATGAAATTGATTGAATCTAGAACTGCCGATTCTACTGCCATTCCATTAGAATTATTCTATACTTATAATCCAGCTGATGGTTTTGCACCAATCTTGGAAGTTATGTCTGGTAGAAATGACAGAATTAAAGACTTCTACTGGAAGGTTTGGTTCGGTTCTAAATCCAAAGTTGATTTAGACTTTGCTGTTGAATCGACTATTGATGGTGGTTCCATGGAAATCACTTCGAAGGCTATTAGTCAATTAACGCACGCTGTTGGTAATTCATGTGAATTTTTTGTTTCAAGAACTGGTGGTGATCAATTAGCTCCAATGGATTTTGCTATTGTTATCGGCTGGAAGGCTATCATGAAGGCAATTTTCCCAAAGTCCGTTGATGGTGATATTTTGAAATTAGTTCATCTATCTAATGCTTATGCTATGTTACCTGGCGCATCCCCACTAAAGGTGGGTGATAAGGTTTCTTCGGATGCTCAGATTACATCGGTCATTAATGGTCCTACTGGCAAAACAGTTGAAGTTGTTGGTACTATTTACAGAGATGGTACTGCTGTCATGAAGGTTACTTCCGCATTTTTCTACAGAGGAGTTTATAATGACTTCCAAAACACATTCCAAAAGACAGCAGAAACTCCAGTTCAAGTTACCCTTTCTTCTGGTAAAGATGTTGCCGTTTTGAATTCTAAAGAATGGTTCCATCCAGAAGCTGGTGTTGATTTATTAAACAAAACTTTAATTTTCAGATTGGAATCTGTTTACAAATTTAAGTCTACCAATGTTTACTCATCTGTTTTGACTACTGGTAACGTTTACTATGAATCTCCAACTAAGGAAATAAAAAAGGCCGCTGAAGTTGAATATAATGCCGCTTTCTCCTATGGTAACCCAGTAATTGACTATTTAACTAGAAATGGTAGCCCAATTGAACAACCAATCCTATTTGAAAATCCAATTCCATTATCTCGTGCTTTGGAGACCAAGACTCCATCTTCTAACGAAATTTATGCCGCTGTTTCTGGTGATTACAATCCGATTCATGTTTCAAGAGTCTTCTCTTCTTATGCTGGTTTACCCGGTACAATTACCCATGGTATGTTTTCTTCTGCATCTGTCAGATCCTTAGTTGAAATGTATGCTGCTAACGCAGTTGCGCCTAGAGTCACTGCTTACAAGGCTAGCTTTGTTGGTATGGTTTTACCAAATGATGAATTAGTTACCAAATTAGAACATGTCGGTATGATTAATGGTAGAAAGATCGTTAAAATTGAAACCAAAAAGGTTGAGACTGATGAGGTTGTTTTAGCCGGTGAGGCTGAAATTGAACAGCCAGTTTCAACTTTCGTTTTCACTGGTCAAGGTTCCCAGGAACAAGGTATGGGTATGGACTTATACAATTCTTCCGAAGTCGCTAAGGCTGTTTGGGATAAAGCTGATATTCATTTAGTCAGCAATTATGGTTTCTCTATTTTAGATATTGTTCAAAATAATCCTAACGAACTTACCGTTCATTTTGGTGGCCCAGAAGGTAGAGCTATTAGAGAAAACTATAAATCTATGATGTTTGAAACTGTTGCTGCCGATGGTTCCTTGAAATCTGAAAAGATTTTCAAAGATATTGATGATAACACTTCTGAATTTACTTTCAAATCTCCTAATGGTTTATTATCTGCTACACAATTTACTCAACCTGCACTAACTTTAATGGAAAAGGCTGCATTCGAAGATATGAAATCTAAGGGTCTAGTTCCAGCTGAATCCATGTTTGCTGGTCACTCTCTAGGTGAATATTCTGCATTGACATCACTAGCTGATGTTATGCCAATTGAATCATTAGTTGATGTTGTGTTTTACAGAGGTATGACCATGCAAGTCGCTGTTCCAAGAGATGAATTGGGTAGATCCAATTATGGTATGTGTGCTGTTAACCCATCCAGAGTTAATCCAACTTTCTCAGATGCAGCATTAAGATTCGTTGTTGATCACATTGGTAAACAAACAGGTTGGTTATTAGAAATTGTTAACTACAACGTCGAAAATCAACAATATGTTGCTGCCGGTGATTTAAGAGCTTTAGATACTTTAACCAATACTTTGAATGTTTTTAAATTACAAAAGATTGATATTGTTAAATTACAAGAAATTATGTCATTAGAAAAAGTCGGTGAACATTTATCCGAAATTGTTGATGAAGTGTCTAAAAAATCTTTAGCTAAACCGCAACCAATTGACTTGGAAAGAGGTTTTGCTTGTATTCCTTTGAAGGGTATTTCAGTTCCATTCCATTCATCATACTTGAGATCTGGTGTCAAACCATTCAAAAGATTCTTAGTTAAGAAGATTCCGATGTCCGCTGTCAAACCAGCTGCATTAATTGGTAAGTATATCCCTAATTTGACAGCTAAACCATTCCAATTAACCAAAGAATATTTCCAGGACGTTTACGATTTGACTCATTCAGACAAGATTAAAGAAATCTTAGACAACTGGGAAAAGTATGAATCTGCTTGAATGTATTAATTATGGTTTTTCTGTGATTTTCTCTGTTTATTAAATTTTTCTTGTTTGTTTGATTTATTTTCTTGTTTTCTTATTTTCTTGTTCTTTGTTTTGTATTTGGCTTGTTTTTATTTGGTTCTCCTTGTTTTGAAAATAAATATACATCAAACAAGGTTTGCTCTTCAGTGATCTGATTTTTGCTTTGTGGTAAGGGCATATTAATTAAAATTGCTGCTGTTGACCGTGTTTGACTATAATATAGTATATTCCCTTGTTAATCATATAATTTATATAATGTTAAATACTCTAAGATAATTTTATTCTATTATTAAATACCAATTATATTCCATCTTTAGCGTACCTGATCACTGTATCTGTGTTGTAGGACAAGTGGTTTTCCGTCCTAATACATTGCTACATATTTTTAGCCTCGCGTGGGTGTCTTAGGTCTTTTCGTGTCGCTTTTTTGGTGATTTTTAGGAAAGGAATCTTTTCCTTTTCTAAAACATGTTCAACTGTCTTAGGCGGATCATTTATCAAATACCTTTGGACAGAACTAGTTATATATCACATATTATAATGGCAGGTCAACAGTCCACACTTCTACGTTTTTTTGCAAACAAGAAAAAATCAGCTGTTGACAATACTTCCTCATCACCATTGCTCAACCCAGATAAGACAGAAGATCCAAAGAAGCGTCCCCGCTCTCGTACAGGTTCAATTTCACGCTCACGATCAGCTTCGAAGTCACCAAATAGATCACGTTCGACATCACGTACGCGTAGTGCTTCTAGAGAAAACTCACCTGCAAATAAAAAGACTAAACATCTTATTGTGTCTGAAGATGCCATTGAATCTCATAAAAAGGCAAACGAGCTGGATGATGTTAAAGAATTACTGAAATTGGAACCTGAAACAACAACGGAAAAAATGTCACCTTCTAAACCGATTATGTATTCCGCATTGTGTGATATTTTTGAATCTTTAGAAAAAGAATCTTCAAGATTGAAAAACTTAGCCATTGCTTCAAGTTTTTTTAAGGAAGTTCTTGATCACAATGATGATGAAAATATTGAACAAAAAGCAAGCAATTTAGTTATGGTTACATATCTGATGATTAATAGATTAGGTCCTGATTATGAACCTGGTTTGGAATTAGGTCTTGGAGAAACATTGTTATTAAAAGCTTTAGGCCAAGGTACAGGTAGAGAAATGGCTCAATTGAGAGCAGAATATAAAGAAGTTGGTGATATTGGGATTGTTGCTCAAAGGAGTAGATCTAAACAAAGAGTTATGTTTAAACCTAAAAGGTTGACAGTTTTAGAAGTTTGGAAGGGTTTGAATGAAATTGCCAAAACTGAAGGTGCAAATTCTCAAGGCAGAAAGGCAGGAGTTATTAACAGATTATTGACTGCTTGCGAAGGTACTGAAGCAAAATTTTTAATGAGATGTTTAGAAGGAAAGTTACGCATTAATTTTGGTGAAAAAAGTGTATTAATTTCTTTAGCTAAAGCTATTGTAGAATGGGAACTAACATCAAAACATAAAAAAGTTGAACCTGAATTACTAGTGCAAGCTGAAGATCAAATAAAAGATGCATTTTGTCAAGTCCCAAATTATGAGATCTTAATTAAAATGGCATTGAATGAAGGCATTTTGAATTTAATGGACCATTGTGGTTTGAAACCGGGAGTTCCATTAAAACCGATGTTGGCCAAACCGACTAAGAGTATTGGTGAAATATTGGATACTCTTCAAGGTAAAAGATTTACCTGTGAATATAAATACGATGGTGAAAGAGCACAACTTCATTTACTAGAAGACGGTAGTTTAAGGGTTTACTCTAGAAACTCTGAAGATATGACTGAACGTTATCCTGATTTAGTTAGGGTCACCAATGAACTAAAAGAAAAAAATCCAGATATTAAAACTTTAATTCTTGATTGCGAATGTGTTGCATGGGATAAAGAAGCTTCAAAAATTTTACCATTTCAAGTTCTATCAACAAGGAAGAGAAAAGATGTTCAAGAAAAAGATATTCAAGTTCAAGTTTGTTTATTTGCATTCGACATTTTATATTTTAATGGGGAATCACTGATTAAGAAACCGCTTTCAGAGAGAAGAAAATATCTTTATAGTAGCTTAAAAGTTATTGAAGGTAAATTTCATTTTGCTACCAAAATGGATACTGATAATGTTGAAGAAATTACCAAGTTTTTAGATCAATCAGTTCAAGATGCTTGTGAAGGCTTGATGATTAAAACTCTGGACGGGACTGATTCTTTTTATGAACCATCTAAGAGATCTCGTAATTGGTTGAAGCTTAAAAAAGATTATCTTGACGGTGTTGGTGATTCTCTTGACCTTGTCGTCATCGGTGGCTATATTGGTAAAGGTAAAAGAACTGGATGGTATGGTGGGTTCTTATTAGCAGGATATAACCAAGACACTGGAGAATATGAAACTGTGTGTAAAATTGGTACTGGCTTTAGTGAGGAGTTACTACAAAAACTCCATGATATATTAAAACAAACTGAAATTTCAAAACCAAAAGCATCATACGTCTATGATAAAAATAATTCTAATGCAAAACCTGATGTTTGGTTTGAATCTTCAGTGATATTTGAAGTCAAAGTTGCCGACTTAACAACTTCTCCTATTTATAGATGTGGTGCAACTTATATTGGTAACGGTGAAAAGGGAATTTCACTTAGGTTCCCCAGATTCATCCAGATTCGGGAAGATAAGTCCACTGAAGATGCCACAAGTAGTGAACAAATAGCGGAAATGTACATTAGTCAAGCTAACTTACAATAATGACTTATAGCTTATATTATATAGTTTTGAAACTTTAATAAAATTGGGTATATTAAATATTGGTTCCTATTCTCATATTAATTTTTACTAAACTTAGCACTTTGTTAAAAGTACCATATATTAAAAAAACGAATAATATGAATCCACCTCAAATGCCCATATGAGGACACTGGTCTTGCGAAAAATATTATTTCCCCAATTGAAAATTTCTGATAACCATTTCTTTTAGAAAAAGATAGAGGTCGTACGTAATTTTTTTGAAGAGGCATGCTAGCCAACAAAAAATTGTTACGAATATTAATTATTTCATAGTTATCTTGAAAAATTATCTAAGTTCTAAACTATAAGAAACCCAAAAACTAGCCTGCATATGGCGGAGGGTCGTCATCAGGAATTTTTTCATCTCTAAAAGTGGAGAATTGTCCTGTTTTGTTTTCCAGTGGCAATTCACTATATGAAGGGAGAGTACGCGATCCCAAAGATTCTACCTGTTCTTTGTTGAATAATGACTTCAAGTCCATCTTGGTAAATTGTAAGACACCCAAAATTAAATAATCAGGTGAAACTGATGTAAAATATTCAAATTCTTGATGGCAATTTGAATCATCACTAATTGTTAAAATGATGTTCAGGTGACTAACATTTTCGAACCAATTATTTAACTTACATGTCGGTATAAAAGTTTGAGAACCCATATATTCCATCAATGATTTCGATGATGTTTTATCAATTAATGGCTTACCACCCATTGATAACGCAAATTTTTGTCTGGTTGGATAATATTTAAAGTCATTAATATTAAAATTTAAATCTAGATCTGTTAATTTAAGGACTGAGATATCTTGTTCATCTTTATAAGTTCTTCTTTCAACTCTTGAAATGGATTTTGAATGAGCGATAAACTCAATTGACTTAATTTCAAATCCACCTAATCCTGACTTCGAATCGTGCATTATATTACAGTTATAACTGGTTTCAAATTCGAACCATAATTGTGAAAAAGCTGAAACTCTAAAGTCAAAAGAACGAGGGAGTTTAATCCAAACCGTTAAATCTGCAGTTTTCGGTAATTCAGTATTATTTTCGTTATGGGCACCATTATTATTATCAATATTATTTAACGCCAATGGTTTTGAATTTTTAATATGAAATATTTTAGTATCTGAAAATTCTACCAAACAATTGCTGGCGCCACTTTCAAAATAACTTGCGTGAGCCTGATAAATAAGAGGAAAATCGATGTAATCAACTGTTGGCTTACCAAACGTGGAAGTTTTCCTAGTAATTTTCAAGTACAATGTATAATAAACGTAAAGAAGACCTTGATTATCAATATCTGATCCGAACCCGTTAGTCGAACTTGGCAAATATGTTTTTTTAACAGGGAAAGTAATATTAATTGGAAACTTAACATGCTCATTTTGCTTGAAATGATAAGAACGACGTTTACCCTTTTCAAAATCTTTGACTTGATTAACTATATCAAATAATTCTTGCTTTTTAAAGATTTTATTTCGAATAATTTCAGTAGTCTTACCATTGAAACGTGTTTGCACATCATTAAAGCTAATTTCATAGCTACCCATTAATCCATACTCAATATTGTAAACCGAATCCAGTTCATTAATGAAATCAAGAGCGATATTTCCCGTTACATCTTTATCGCTTGCATTAAATTTACTACTTGGATGATTGCACTTGACATTGAAAGTCGCATGGATATAATTGGAAATACCAGCTGATACCATATTATTGTTACTTGAAATGATAAATATTAAAACAAACAATTCATGGCTATTTCGATGCCGATATATATTCGAAATCTGTTTAGTTAATTAACATTACTTAGCCAAAGTCATGGCTCGCGAAAGCCTCGATCTGAAATCTACAAAGTATTTATCTTTTCTCAATGTGCTCAACTCCTACCAAATCATTACGTCATTTTTTTTGTTAGTTTTTAAACCTATTAGTCATTAAATTTGACTACTAAAGATATTATCTGATTAATAATTAAATAACTTTATTTGTTTTAATTTTTATTATCATCTTTATACTTGATCATTTAGTTAATGAATCGCATCGATTAACTTCTACATACATAAAAAAAAAAAGGAAAAATAAACTGCAAATATTAATGGTCTTCTAGTTTCCCAAGGTTGTCGATTGGGGTAAAAGCATCAAAGCCATTACTGATAACTTCTGAATTTTCATTTAAGAAATTCAGTTGCTTAGGAATAAAGTCATTACATAGCTCAGTCCTATCTTCACCTTCAAAAAATTTAAAATTTTTTGCTTCTGAACAAATATATTTATTAACTGTATCCCATAATGATAATTCTAAATCAAATTTGAATCTGGGGAAATCGTTACCTAAGTTCCTAATTTTTTCACCATTTAAATTGAATGTCTGTTTTAGGTCTCTCATCATAAATGGATCGAATTTTGTTTCATGGACATGATAAAACAATGGGTCGGAATCATAAAGCTGAAATCCATCAGTGAAATACTTATCGTAATCGTATTTGAAATCGACATTGCTCATTTCAATATCTTTTGAGATTTTTCTTTTAACATCCATCAAATTTTTGTAATCTTTAATTGGGTTATATTGAACAATTGTGCTATCATGCCATTTGTTGTTTTTAAATAAACCAAATGCCCGATCAGGTTTCTTATAGACTTGATAATAAGGTAGATTAAAATAAGTTGCAGTTGCGACAAAAGTCTCTTTATCACCTTCGCCTGCACCACCTTGCGATAGTAAAGGATAATATCCATATGGGCCATCATAATTATAATATAAGGCAAGTAGTAGACTTCTAAAAAATGTGTTCTTATTAATAACCATTTCACCGGATTCTGTTGTCCAGTCTGGAATCGTTCCTTCTCTATCATGAAATGGTATATCGTTATCAATATTTGTATTATCCGCGTCAGCATAATAAGATGGGTCGGTAAAGAAATCATTTAGGTGGCGAGTCTGTTTACCGATTTTTTTACCGATGATTTCATAATAATGAGGTGATGTTGTCCTTCTCCAGTAATCTGGCCAGGTAATCATATTGAAAGTTTTGAATATATGTGATTTGAAAATTGAATCTGGATTGGAAACCGGATAAGAATCTGAATCTAATAAAAACACATTTTCAAATGAGGATGCTAAGACGGCAAAACCTTTATATTGGTAACCGTTTAATTCGAATTTATCAAGGTTCGATTTACCGAATATTGTGTTCATCAACACACAACGAGAATTTAAAGAAGGTAAAATATTCTCGCATAATTCGATTTCGTAGTCTGATTCATACGGCAGAATGATTTCAATTGGCAATATTGATCCAACTTTTCTTAATGTTTCAACAACTAGTAACGCCAACCAAGAATATTTCCCACCACCGACAATTATGTATCCATTACCATTATATACTTTTGGAATTGTTTTTGGCAATCCTTGAACAACATTTTTGTGTTTAATCGTCAAATCCTCTATAAATTCTGGTGTAAATGTCATGAAATTTGAGCACTCTTCTTCTGATAGTATGGCCTCTGATGTCTGGTAAAGCAAAACGTTATCAATAATTGGCTTACCATTTTTCAACTTTAATCTATTTTCACAGGGGAATGAGAGATGGTTTTCTCTAATTAGGTTTAAGATTGGTTCAAAAAATTTGGGGAAATTGAACTCCTGTGATTTCTGTGAAGCATTGTCAGCATCTTCCCCAATAGATGATGTATGGCTACCCAAATTCAATGGGTCTGAGATATTTTCTTTTTCTGTTATTGAACTAGGGTCATGTTCTTTTCCCGTATCGATTTTAATTACTGGATTCCTTATGTCATTATTTCGAAAACTGTACAGCTCCACTGTAATTATGACAATTAGTATGAAAAAAACCGCAATAAAAAATGATTTTCGCCTCTGTCTAGAAAGTATCTTCATGATCACTAATAGAAATCAAATATTAAGGGAGAGAATATAGTTGGATAACTTCTAGAAGGAAACAAATGGTAAATAGGATATATATATATATACATATATATCAAGAAAAAAAAAATTCCTTTTATATATGTAATATCTAAGACAGCAGAAACACATAATGCGTTACTCTGAAGCAGTCCAGCTCAAAACCTGGGGAGCCTGGCAGTTGAAAAACTCGTAGTCCCTAATTCCTTGAGTTCGTACGCACCTTTCCTATTTAGTGGACTTTTGAATCTCGAAGTCTGGCAGATTACCGCACTAATTCCGCCTCCTTTGTGGTCCCCGGACATGCTACAAATTCTAGGCATTGTCTACTGAGTATTGTACTGGAGCTAGTATTAGCTACCATTTTCAATTGGAATATCTATCCCACAAAATATATAATGGATTTTATGATATACGCAAGGTAGACGTGATTGTTTTAAAATTGAGTATTTTTTTTTTAAGGGAGTGCAGAATTATTTCGTAACGTACAAGCCTTAACGGATGTCTAGCTACTTTTTCGCTTACCAACCAGGCTTATTATATTCTTATTACATTCTTATTATAGCCTTTTTGTAAGTTATTAAATGGATAGGACTGGATTGAAACTGAAAGATCCACTGAGGCAGATATTGGTTCCGATGTCACATTACAATCTAATTTATCAAATATATCTACGCTGTGTGAGATTTCACCATGGTGGATTTCCTTGAAATAAAGCAAGGCTTTATCTAAAATATCCATTTCAGCTTGCTACCACGTTTATCAGTCCATTATATTTGCATTGCTATGGGCTTTTCATTGCAACCTGACATGAAACACCTTGCATTCTGTATACCGCAAGCGTTGGAAACCCAACTAGTCGCGTTTGAGTGTGGTTTTTTTCAAGCAAAACTGGTATATGGCAACTAGCCTTACTGCGAATATCACGATACTCTTTAAAGCTAAGTTTTAAAGCGGTGAAATGCTTGTCATCATCGTAGACTTCCAACGCATAATTTGAAGTACTTTGTAGATTTGACGGCATATCAAGCTTAAATCGGAGAAAATATCTGTTGTCAAAATATACCCAGTCATTTTCATTTTTTAAGTGCAAGTGCATCCTTACCTGTTTGTGTCTGGCATACTCTCTCGCCCTGTATACTTGTATTAAAATGTTTTCGTCTGTTTTGGAAACCGAAAACAAACAATTCAGCAATGTGAATTTCATACTATGGTGGTGATGCTGCTGGTAATGAGAGTTACGGTTTAATTGTATGTTCCAGATATCCTCACTCAAACTTCTGCCGCTTTGATTTATGAACACACTACATTTTGAGTTGATATTGGTAAATCTATACCGATATTGGTCAATTGGGGAGACAAACCAGATTTTATTGAATAGCCACCTATCCAAAACAATCCAATTGTATTTATTAGATATCTCCAGAGGTATTTTTATTTTCAAACAGCCTGTTTCCTTTTTTATGTCAAAATTATGGATCAATTCTTCATCTAATAATCTAACACTTCCATTTATATCATCAACCACTTGTCTAACTTTCAGCCAAACATTGCCAATCTCAACCCTCAGTTGTTTGTTATCTTTCAATAATTTCCTATAATAATTTCTCTTTGTAATTGATTCATCTGAGTTTGTATAATCTTCAAACCACTTCAATTTCTCTCTCCTCGCATAATCATAAATTTCGTCTTTTGTAATATCAAGTAATGGCCTAATGATTTTCAAATTTTCAATTGGCGACTGAATAAAATAACTGCTTTTATATTCCATACCAGCCAATCCGAAAATGGTTGAATTACTGTTCAATCTTATCATAAAGGTTTCCAATTGATCATCAAAATGATGTCCCATAAAAATGTTCTTTATCTTGTTCTTTTCGCAGTAATCTTTCATTAATTTATATCTCAATTCACGTGCATGTTTTTCCATTTGATTCGTGTTTATATCGGTTTCTATTGGTAAAATAATATGCTTTACTGGCAACTCACTCAATAATTTCTTAATACTATTTGCCTCGTTGGTGCTTTCCTTGCGTAGCTTATGATCTATTGTTATTGCATGAATATTAAGACTGGGTTGATATTTTGATCTAAAACTAATTAATAGACTTAATAAAGTCATCGAATCGACACCGCCGGACAATGCGATTGCAATACTATTTGGAATTTGTTTCAGCGGATAAATATTGAATAAACATTTGACAAATCGATTGGGTAGAGTAATCATTACTGTACTAAATTTTTAATTTATTATCCTTTTTCATTGAAAATATAATAACAAAAAAAGTTTAAAATAATGAAATTAATAATAATGATAATAGCCGAAAAAATATTTTTTTCGAGCATTGTTTGTTTTATTTTGTTTTTTTGTTTCCCTTCTGTCATTACTCATTTTTTATAAGACCAACCAAAAATCATAATGTCATTAGATAGGCGATACAAAATTGAACAACTAAATGAACAATTGGAAATATTGAAAAATCAAATGTATACGTTAAATAGATTATCTAAAGATACTTCTCAACAATTTGAGAGTGTAAAAAAATTGGGTATTTCACAAGCTACCTTTTTTATGAGTTCTCATGCTGTTTTCCAAGCTATTAATGAAGAAAAAGAAACCAAGAAACAGAAAATTTATGAAAAATATATGAGTGAAAGACATCAGGAAGAAGATCATGATAGTAAAAATGGAAATGGAGATGAAAATAGAAATGGAGGTGGGAATGGCCCGATTGAGCTTGATCTTGAAAAAAATGCAGATAAATTTGATAAATTATGAATAATGATAAATTCACTTCGTAATAATGCTAACTCATTTCCTTGATAAGGTATCGTTAATTCTTGCGTTACACCGTTTACTTTGATCTTTTATCATTTGTTGATAATCAATTTTGCGCGACTGTTTCGTGTCCATGTTACAAGCTCTTTATTTCACTTTGGTAGCTATATTTGCTGCCATATGCATAAGAAAGCGATGATAAAGATAACAGTGGAGTATTTTGGTCCTGCAAAAACATTCACTGATGAAAATTCTAGAGACATCTTTTCCTTCAGTGATGCAACAATATCCTTGAATGATATATTAATAAGAATAGGTGAAAAATATTCATTGGAGTTTACAAACTACATTATTGAAGCATGTGGATTGGTTTTAAATGAAGATTACTTAGAACTGGATAGAAATATGGAATTGCAACAGTTCGGAAAAACTCTGCAATTAAATAATGACGATGAACTAATAATTGTGCCTCCAGTCTCAAGTGGTTGAAATCTGTTAGTCTTTTAATTAATTAGGTAGATAAATAAATTCATATTTCCTATTCATAATTTTAAAAGTCATTACATACATTAAACTAAACTAGTAACCATATTTATTTAATCCTTTAATTCACCTGATGCAGCAACCTTGACTTCTTCTCTTGGCTTACCGGATGGAGTACCGATTTTTTCGATGTTTTTGATGGTATCTAAACCTTCAACAACTTCACCAAAAACAACATGGTGACCATCTAACCATGGGCATGGAACAGTCGTAATGAAAAATTGAGAACCATTGGTGTTTGGTCCAGAATTCGCCATAGATAAAAGACCTGGTTTGGTATGCTTAACGTTGAAGTTCTCATCTGCAAATTTAGCACCATAAATTGACTTGCCACCGTAACCATTGTGATGGGTAATGTCACCACCTTGACACATAAATTGTGGGATAATTCTGTGGAAGATGGAATCTTTATAGCCGAAACCTTTTTCACCGGTACATAAAGCTCTAAAGTTTTCAGCAGTCTTTGGAACCTCCTTTTCGTATAATTCAAAGACAACTCTTGGTTGCTTGGTACCACCGACGGTTAAGTCAAAGAAAACCTTGGAAAGGCTAGCAGAAGTGGAAGAAAAGTTTCTTTTTGAAATTCTGAACATTTTTATAGATAGTATTGTCTATTGCAAACAATTGGACTCTAACCTAAGAGTAATTAATGACCGCTAAAAACGAAAAAAACGTCAAATGCGTAAATTAAACTCTTCGAAGGTTCTAGCGACGGAGACAGTTAAAAATTCCGGGTAACTAACTAAATAATTACTCTACTCAAAAACACATTACATTAGTAGTCAATTAAACCTTTATATAATTCCAACTTTTTACAACTTTTCAATAACCCTTTCTAGAGATATTCTCAGGGCAACCAAATTTTTAACATACAATTGAAAATCTTCGTTCTGGATACTTGCAGTTAATCCAGGTAACAGAACTACTCCTTCTCCAGAGTCACTAGGTGCAAATATTAAATGTCTAAACCAAACTCTATCTTTTAGGAATCCTTCACCTTTTCCTTCATCATCAGTCTTGGTGAAAATAAGATCGGCAACAAACATTCTATCTAGTGCTTTAATTTTAGCATTATTTATCTTGATTTCAATTGCAGTTTTAATTTTCTTGTATAATTTAAACCAAGGATAATCTTGAATAATTTTAACTTGTAGATTTTTCAAATTGTCATCAAACTTTTTAGAAATTCCGACTAAATTTTTCAATAAATCATTTAAGTAATCTAACTCTTCACCAATTCTATCATGAACTCCACTCTTGTAAGGATCAAAATCAATTTTCCGTTCCAACCAATAATGAGGTGTTTTTTTATGCAATTCAATAAACTTATTTCTAATCAATTTCATATAATCTTCTGTTTTAATAGTTAGGATTTCTTTTTCTGTTAAATTTAACACAAACAATCCTACAAACTGAGCAATCACATTATGTAATTTTAAATCAGGATCAAATTTCTCAACCCATTTAATAGTATCATACTTTGAATTGGTATAATCCACAGGATCATTCATTTCATCTCTGACAAATCCAACGTTAACAACAGGTATACCTAAATGATTTTGAAAAACAGATGCATCATCAACCTTTTCGCTTATTAATTCAACAGTACCGTTACCATTAACAAAATATGTTTCTAAAGTTGTATCTTCATCAAACAGAATTTCTTTCAAATTTTTTTCTAATAAATTTTTAAACAATGGATTAGTTTCAACCTTCAATTTACTTCCTGAAACTCCATCAAGATTTATATAGATTATAGCATTGCTTGATAAAGAGCGCGCATAAAACTCACCATATTCAGTAGAACCTAATTGTCCATAACTTGAACCATCCCAAGAAATTAATTTTATCGTCCGTAATGGTTTCCACCCACGTTTTTTTAATTCATTGAAACCTCTTGCAATTTCTAACAATGCAGCATGTCCACTGCTGGCACCTCCAACTCCACCGATGACATCTCTTGATGCTCCGATTATAATTTCTTCGTCGGATATTATGCCGGGAATAGTGGTAATAATATTATAAATTGGTTCGATCCTATAATCAATCTCATTTAAAAGTAATAATTCTAAACTAGATGGGCCAGGGAAATAATCAAAGTTTAATATGTCACCTTCCCAGCCTAGATTGGGTCCTTTGTTTAATTCTTTCAATATTGGTTGAATTGAGCCATGACTAATTGAAATAACAGGAATTTTAGGAATCGTATCTGGCTGAATCCTTTTCGAAAATAATGTCGATGACCAACCTGGTGTGGTTGGGTCCCCAGGTAAATTATAAATATAACTACTAGTGAATTTATCAATTGAATGACGATTTCTTGCAAAACCAAGCGGAAAAGAATGATAACCATTGTTTTCTGTAAATTCTCCATCATCATAAGGATCAGAATAAATAACCACTGCAGAAGCACCTTTCAGCTCTGCCAATTTTATTTTTAGACTTGGATGGATGTCATCAGTTCTAATAATTACAATTTTATTTTTAATGTCTATAGAATTTTCTTCTAACAGTTGATAATCCAGTTCATTGCCATAATTAAGATAGATGTATTGGGATTGAACTGTCCCATTAGCACTGTATGGATAGAAAGATAACAGTTCAGTTTCTTGAATATTAGCATCGTATAAAACTTCGCCATTCGTATCTAGTAATTGTAAATGATTATTAAGTGGCTTACCCATCCAAACTTCATATTTTTCGCTTGAAACTTTAAAATTATCAAAATTATTTAATAAGTTTTCTGTTGAAATATAGTTTTCCCCTGGAATATGCAGTTCATCTTCATAAATTTCAAGATAGTTTCTAATATTATTTTTAAAGTTTAAATGGGTCAAGTATAGCCTTGAACAATCATCAAATGTTAAAAATTTCCCATGCAAACGCCTTAGATCTCTATCTAAAGATGTTCTGGGTAAAAAAATAAGATCAAATATTAATATACAAAATATACTAAAAATTGACACAATTAAAAATCTTCTTTTCTTCATTTCATAAATTGTGAAATCTTTAACTTGTACGATGGAATTTGTTATTGAATCGGCGATAGAATTTGTAATACTTGGTCTCCTGTTTCCTGGTGTATTTCTATTATGTAAATGATTCCGTCCGTATACATGAAGTTCGGGTTCATCGGTTATCGCCTCAGGATCATCACTGTATGGTTTTAATTGATTATTCGAAACTAACGATAACTTGGAATTCATCTTTGAATTATTGGCCGATGCTGCACGCAATGATCGAAGTAGTAGTTCATCTTCCTCTTCTCTTTGTTTTCGGAGTAAATATTCAGAATCAGTCTCCCCTGGGATAGATATAATAGGTGAGATTAAAGGTGAAATCAAAGGATCCACTTCAGTATCTGAAAGTGACTCTAGTGATGATTTACCACTAGATACAGACATATTTTTGAATTAGATTATGACTTTAATAAAGTCAGTTAAGAAGAAATTAAAAATGTGAACACCTTGCTAATGGCGAAAAAAAATTACAGAGCTCTAGTTTTCTTCTCGATAAGGTGAACTGCTGACAGATTTTCAATTTTCTACTCATGTTATCGCTTTTTTAAAAATAAACCACAATCTTCTGTCTGTCTTAAATGAACTATAACCTAAATAAAAACTATAGTCAATGACGTCCAGCTAATTCGTATTTCAAAAAGATTAAAAATATACTATTATACACATTCAGCAGTTCACTTCTTAGAAACATCCTCCATCTTTTTTATTCCCAAAGAAAGCTTTTTAGGTGAATAGTTAAGGGACCAATGTTTTGACGGCTAAACATTTAAGTGACCAACGTTTTGATGGCTAAATATTTAAGTTCCTGATTTATTTAAAGGAAAGTGATTGATGAAATGTTCTAAAATTCTATCTTGAACATACTTTTTTTCTCAAACAGAGATGGATGAATTTATTCAAATGATATTAGCAACTCAAATACATCGAAATGGATAAAAATCCTTAGAAATCTTTAAATTTATAATTAGACTTAAAATTCTAATAAAACTATAAAATATTATATGAATATTTGGGGTATCGTACGGTCTAAGCGGTACCTGACCATAAGTTAATTTTCATGGCATGTACCAAAATGAAGTTCATTTTTCACATTTAAATATGGTATAATTTATTTATTAGCAATTTTTTTCACGAGTAAATAAGCATTAATTTCATGAAACGTTTGTATAGTATTTGTTACAAACTTAAGATTTGTAACATTCATTTGGAATAAAATGTGACGAGAAATATGGAGATACACTAAGAGTTTCTAAGTGGGGAGATGCTACTTACGCAGATTATGGACTATACAAGTTTTTATTGACATATTGTCTGATTAGTATAACAATCGTTATTAATTTCATGGACTGAATCTAAGGAACATGTTGCCTATTTGATTATTCGTGGTCTCTGCATTAAAACTATTTAAATTTTATGGAACCTCTATTGTATGTACTTCTGGTACAATAACATTGTTCAATGATAACAATCAACGGCTAACATTATTCACGTTAGAGAGTCGATCTCGTCCTATCTCTGACTAATTTGTGTTCTGAAAAATATAGGTTTGCCGCATTTAGCAAAGATCTGAATGAGTTGTTCAGTATAAAGAAAATTATTCTGTTCTCCGGTTCCAGACAGGATACCGTCGGTCAATTTTGCTTATTGGCTTAAATTGGTTTTATCTGAAAAATACATTACGTTGATCTGCGAAATTTGTTAAATAAAGCCGCAAGTCCTTTGACTTGGCATAGAAAGTTAAAAGATTTTTGCTCCTTTTAATTTCTCCGAGGAGATAAGTATCATTTGATCAACTTTTTCATTTTTTCCGTATTGATTTCATTAATCCCATAATAATATTTCATGCACCAAACGGATTATATTTAGTTCTTATCGTACCAAATTGAAAAAAGAAATTTGAATTCCTTAAATACTATATGATATCTGTATTACTCGCTTGACTTCATATTTAGCTTTTCAACATTTTATTTTTTATGAATGATTTCTATCACTTTTAATTTTCAGTATATGGATATCTTTGAATCCCTTAATAAAATAGTCTAATGTCAGATTTATCATTAACCCAAAAGAAATCAAATACTACTATCATTCCTATCGATGATATGAATCTTAATTCAGTTTTATCAGGTCAAAATGAAAAAATTGTCGTTGATCACCCTCTTAATGACGATGATGCGATTATTATGGCATTAGGTTATAAACCAGAATTTAAAAGAGAATTTACGCTGTGGTCAACTTTCAGTGTCTCCTTTTCGGTTTTGGGTTTAATTCCTTCTGTTGCATCAACCATGTGGTATTCCATCGTTTATGGTGGAAATGCCGGTTTAACATGGGGTTTTCTAATTGGTATGACCGGTGTTATGGCTGTTTGCTGTTCGATGTGTGAAATCGCTTCCGCGTTTCCAACATCTGGTGGTTTATATTATGCCACTGCAATGCTATCTCCGCCAAAATATAAAGCATTATTGTCCTGGATTGTTGGCTGGTCCAATTATTTTGTTCAACTTACCGGTGGTCCAGCTGTTGGTTGGTCCACAGCTTCGATGATTTTAGCAATAAAACAAATGATTGATCCAACTTATAATTATCACACTTGGCATTGTTATTTATTAACCATTGGCATTACTTTTACTTGTGCTTGTATTGCTTCAGCACCTACCAAATGGATCGCTCGTATTAATTCTGTTACTTCGATTTTAAATATGATCTTTCTTTTCATTTCCTGGATTATTATTTTAGCTGCTAATAATAGAGTTAAACAAGGTTTGCCTAAATTCAATTCAAATAAGTTTGCTTGGGGTATTGATAATTTTACTGATTGGCCAGATGGTATTTGTATGCTGATGACATTTTTGGCCGTTATTTGGACCATGTCTGGTTTTGATATACCGTTTCACATTGCTGAAGAGTGTTCCAATTCTCAAATTGCTACACCTCGAGCCATTTTTTTAACCGCTTCAGTTGGTGGTGTTTTAGCATTTGCTTTCCAACTAGCAATTGCATATACTGTTGTTGATATTGCTGCTGTTGTTGACGATGAATTAGGTCAACCATATATTGCTTATTTAAATCAAGCTTTAGATAGCAAATCAGCTATGGCGTTATCTTCATTTGCAATTATTTTAACTTTCTGTATGTGCTTTACCTCCATGATTGCTGCTTCTAGGGTTTTATTTTCTTATTCAAGAGATAACTGCTTCCCATTCTCTAAATATTGGTCCCATATTAATACTGTTACCAAAACTCCTGTTAACGCTGTTTGGATGAATTGGTTTATAGGTGCTTGTTTAGATTTGTTAATGTTCGGAGGTGTTGCTATTGATGCCATTTTCTCTTTAGGTGCTATAGGTTCTTTCATTTCGTTTACCTTCCCTACTTTGCTTAGAATTACTTACGCAAGAAATACATTTAAGCCAGGTCCATGGAATTTAGGTAAATGGACTTATGTGTCTGGTTGGTATGCTGTTTCTTTTGTTCTTTTAATGATTCCAATTTTAAATTTCCCAGAATATAGAGGTAAAAATCTTACTCCCCAGCTTATGAACTGGACTTGTTTGGTTTACTATGCGTCAATGTTTTTGGCCATTGCGTGGTATTTTATTTATGCTCACAAGGTTTATAAAGGTCCAAAGAGTAATTTGAATAACATAGTTATTAAAAATCCAGAGGAAGAGGCAGATCTGGTTAAAAGTATCCACAGTAAAGGTGGAGAGGTTAATTATGCAGAAAAAGAAGTTTAATTTCGTTTCATTATCTATTTAAAAGCTGTTTTAATTATGTCCTAGTTCATCATTTTTCATTTTTATCGAATAATTCAATTTATATGACTATCTAAAGTTCGGAATTCACCGTCTTGCCGTGCGTAGACGAGGCAGTAAATTTTATTTTGTGCAAGCCCGCAGGTAGACTTTGAGGACACTGATCCAAGTAATATCAAAAGTTTATAAACTTTTTGCCAATTATATTATGCTCAAAATATAATATATATTTCAATAAATAAAAGAAATCAATGTAATTAGATGTCCAGAAAAAAATATAAAAGGACAAAAAAACACAAAAAAGATTAAAGTTTCTAAGTAAAAACGCTCTGGGAATTTAGAGTACCGTTCCTAAACTCAAAGAACACGGATTGGATTCGGTTGATGGCACGAGACATATGGTAAATATAATCATATTTATCAGGATTGGCATCAAATGGATGAATTCTGCCTGGCAAAGTAAGTTCCATCAACGGATCCATAAATTCTTTTTTAATTTCAAAAAGTGGAATAAGCTTATTGTTGATCCTTTTTGATTTTTTAACATACTCTTCTTTATCTGGTAAAAAAGTAAAATTTGACCACACTGACGCCAAAGCTGCCGCTTGTATTTCAACTCTATTGAAAAAAAATCCAGCATATGTATTACCAACTAATGCTAATGTTGGATCATGGGAAGAAAATGTATACTTGTAAAAGTCAAGAACACCTGGATTATCAGAAAGATATTTCTCTTCCAAAAATGGATAGTAAATATGATAGCCTGTTGCAATAATTATAGTATCAAAACCAGTTTCGATACTACCGTCTTTAAATCGAACACCTTGGCTATCAGGCAAAAACTTATCAATTTCAGGCTTGTTAACAATACCTTTTGCTAGCCCACAAACCTTCGTCCATTCACTGCCCGTACTTCCTCTTCTTGAAATGAAAATGCTCGGATTATCTAAATCTCTTGGAAATGCATATTGCACTAAATCAATACTAGAAACAGACGAACCAATGAATAAAAGTTTCTTTCTTTTTTGCAAAAAATCGGGATTTTTTACTGCTTTTGCTAATGTAACAATCACTCTATCCTTATTTTTTTGGGCAAATTCTTGTAAATTCTTTAGCTCTGGTACAACAGGAACAGTTTTACCGTTACCAATAATAACTGCATCGAATTCTTGTTTGTACCAGTTTGAATATTCTTTCCCGTCTGATTGTGTGCTTAGATTAGCAGTTATTTCCCATTTACCATTACCTAATTTACGAACTCGTTCAACATTGGTGTTAAATCTAATATATTTTTCCAAATGATTATTTTTAGCAACCCTTTCCAAATAATTAGAAACGTCTGAAGCATTTTGTAAATAACTTAAACGAGGGTATTTTTCCTTTAGTTCTTTTATTTCTTCACAGCTTAAATCATCAAATGAAAATGACATGTAACCATTCGGGACATTTGTAAAAAGTCCATTGTAAGCAGCTGATCCTTTCCATTGATATCTTTCAGCCTGTTTAATTTTGTGATCTTTTTCGATTTTGACTGGATTAGCAAAACTAGAATTTTGTAATGATTTTTCTAAAGTGCTGGAAATAGCTGACTTACTATAGACATCACTAGGATTTGCCAAATTCTTAATTTTATCAAAATCAGGTAATTCAGGATCGTTGTTATTATCACCATATGCTGATTTAGACCAAACACCTCCCACAGAAGAATTTCTTTCAAAAACCACAATTTCATCAAATGCTAATTCATTACTTTTCTCATATTCTGAAATATCACGAGTACCAAATAATGACTTACCGTCCTTTGTCGTGCGTGTCAGTTCATATGCGGAAGCAATACCTGATGGGCCCGCACCGATGATAGCAACCGATTTAATGTTGAATGATTTTTCTTTAATGAAAGTTGGCATATTCTCACTGTAAACAATTTTAACAACCAGTTTTTCACTAGAACACAAAATATTTAATGTGGATGAATGACATGTTATAAACTAATAAGAACATAGTTCAACGTATGCCACTGAAAACAAATAGAATTGTGTCGCATATACTGTGGAATCAGATCTCTAAGATAAGAAGCCACTGTGGCAGTGTGCTTATAACAATTTTATTATTTCCAGATATATACTCAAATTCCTAATAAATAAAGCTTGTTGATTCAAACAAAACGTAATGTGATAGGATAGAAAATTAATCTATTTTATTCAATAATACTAAGGTTTCATGATCAACTGTTAATGTAGATAAAAGCTCTATTTTTTGTTAGAGTATTCAGTTTGTTATCTTGAAGAACTTCAACACACTTTTGAGCATGTATTATCGTGTTCATTGACATGTGTATTATTCCATATACATCTACTAGTAGATTTTATAGCCACTTATTATTTTCAGACATACACACTAACAACGTTTTCTGAAAGAAGGCATGTAATTCTTAACTCCATATCGTGGCTCAAAATTTCAGAGTCGCTCAGATCAACAAATCAAATTACATGATACCTGCGGATCAAACTAGAAACAATTTGAAATTAAATGTTATCGCTTCTTGAGTTAATAATTATATGGTTTTGTCTGAATTAATTAAAAGAAGAAGCTCTATCAATTAAGAAAACCCATTGAGCATCATTCGGGTTTTGTTAATTATGTAAAGTTTTTCTGTCTTTCCTCTCATTTAATTAGCTAAAGTATGGTTTTCGCAAATAACATACACCATGAGAAAAAAGATAAAAAAAATAAAGTAATTTGAAATAAAATCAAGAAAATTACTTCAGAATACAACTTTGTTAGAATCAACACATGTTAATAACCTTAGTAATATATACCTTAATGTATGATATGGTTTTAACTTATTAACAAATTAAGTGTTACTTTGCGCTAAATATATTATTACAAAGAGGTTTTTCGATATGAAACATAGAGACAATAAATTCGAAACGTGCTTCAGGTTATTTTGTGAAGTTTATGATAAGATATAAATTTTATTCTAAACTATTTTCTATTAAAATTACTAAACTTTTATACAACCCTAACCACTTTTAGCCGAGTTGGCATCCTTTTCATCATCGATACCAATCACCTCAATTTGGGAGTGAGAATCATTACTTGCATTTTGACTAGAAATCGATTTTTCTTCATCGGAGGGTAGTCTAAGATCATTTTTATCCTCAATATAATCACTTCTATTACCAGCAAAACGCGGAATGAACTTCTTATCGTACTTAGATAAAAACCAGCAAATCATGAATGTGATATGTGTGCAAATAACTAAAATCAAATTTGCAACATAACCAGGTTTGAAAGATGGTGAATATTTCAAATTATATTGCAATGGAATAACCCAAGCATTGGTTGCATATGAAAACGCCTGCATGAATCCAAGAACCAGTGCCTTCTTTTCAGCATTATCACGACACAAAGTTGCAGCCCATGGATAAAATAATTGAGACAAACCATCTCTGAAAAAATCAACCATGAAGAATGCAGACATTAAAACAGGATTTGGAACATCCCAAACAACTAAAACAATAGCAGCATAATATGCGGTTAACATAACAGCAGTTACAATAATAAATTTACCATAATAGTAAGCTAAAGCAGGAATAATAATCGTGCATGCAATACCAGGTAAATATGTATATGCATACCAAGTGGTAACCTGCGCTTGTGTGAATAAATCGGGACGTGACTTCATATAAAGGTTTGCACCATTCGAATACCAACATTCATGATGGAAAACCCATAAGAAACAACAAACATAAAATTGCCATGTGAAAAGTGTTTCCTTGACTGTTTTCATCGTAATTTTTTTAGGAATTGCAACAGTCTTTTCGACTCTTTTCCTTGCAAAGATCATATCATCTTCTGTAAATAAACCAAACTTTTTGCATGAGGTTGGGATACCTGGGAAAAAAAAGAATCCAAAAACAACAATACCATATGTAATAACAGAATCAATAATAAATTGCCATCTCCAACCTGATAAACCATTGACGCCACTTAAGTTTTTAAAAGTTATTGTTTGCAAGGCACCTGAACTTGCCGAACCTGCAACAGAAAAAGCACCATAAAGCCCAGCACGTTTAAATAGTTCATCATCAGTATAGAAGCTACTCAAAACCATATATGTTGCTGGAAAAGAGCAGGCTTCAAAAACACCGATAAAAAATCTAATAACATAGACTTGTTGAGCCGACTTAGCGAATGCATTTGCTAGAGTTAAAGAACCCCAGATAAGCTCACAAACAATAAGAAGATGTCTTGAAAATTCAGGTTTGGTAATTAATAGTGTAATAGGAACTTGAAAAACCGCATATCCAACTGTATAACAAGTGTTGAAAATATTCAATTCATTACCAAAAAGATTCAATTCTTCTTTCATACCAGACACATATGCTGCACTAATATTAGTGTTATCCAAATACTTCGTATAAAAAGAAGCATATAAAAATAAGATAACACTAAAATCAGTTTTCATCAAAAATTTTCTTTCAGCAGAACTATAATTGGAAGGATAAAATGCAAAAGCGTTCAAAAAATTGTATTTAGTCCATTTGGTTTCAGGTTTCTTTGGCTTTCTTTCCCTGTCAACATCTTTGTCAATATAATCCGTTCTAAATGTACTTGGATCGTCATACCTGAAGTATTTACCAACAACGGCCGCTATTTGTTTGAAAGACTTCATTTGTTCCTAGTAAATTGGATTCTATAAAAAAATGCTAACACTTCTTAGAATGAATCTGGGTTCTATTTATACAATTGTCCATCATATTACTTAAAGTTTTATAAGGCTCATGAATAACATTTTACTTACCGGCATCATCCTACCTAAGGTATGATTCTCATATTTGATTCTGTGGCTCATTTAAATTCTCATGAAACCAGACTACCTTAATATTTTCTATCCTTAAATATGGATTTTATAGCCGGATATACATTCACAAAAGAGAATTGTGGTCGGAATCTCCGTTCTTATCTACTTGTAACTCTCTGTAATTGGCCACCTGAGTTGATGAAGTTCTTATCTTAACCTTAACGATTGTGGATAGTGAATGAGATTATTTTTTAATACTTTCTTCTTTGTTCGTGCATACTATTAAGCAAAAACTGTGGTTCTCCTTCAGAATCTATAGCAAAAACGTATACTTCCCAGGGTAGTGTCACAACGCGAACCTAAGGTAACTCTTTAAATACTTAAATACTCGCATTTTTAATTGTGGCTCAAAGACCCCTAAACTAGAATGATTTTACCGCATACATATATTCCTATTAATATCAATTAACAGAATTCAACAGATCATGCCAATTATCAGATTGCAATTATATGCCGCCGTATACGATGTATCATTATGAAATTAAATTCAGAGCATTTTATCAAATATAATTTTACCAGGACAGGTGGAACGCTGAGAAGATGAGCATTCACTAGTTCTGCTTGGTTGAAGATTTGGCTACATCGGAGCTTGAAATTCTGTTTTGTAGTTTATTTGCTCCTGTAGACTTAATTAAATTGTTACAAATCTAAAGATACATGAACACTGGGCTCAAGTAAAATACGCAAAATTAAAACGTAATACATAGAGAACTTGTCATGGACCGTACTGCAATTCTAAACGCCGATTTCAAGATGTTTTAAAAGCGTAAATTTGTGTGACACAAAGTCTCTTATAAATATATTACTTTTATTAACCGTACATAAAATAAAAACATATTTAAAGCAGTCCTTCCTTCTTGAATTCTGATTCAGTTTTGTCGGTGGATTCTAAAGATTTCAAGTCACCTTCGTTACCCCAAAACTTACCATTGAAAAATAAAGATGGAACCCACTTTTTACCTGAAATTTCAGTAAACTCTTTCTCTAAAATAAAAGCTGCATTTGATGGCATTTTATCCAATTCAACTATCTTAACTTTGTTTAGAACATTATATTTCTTGAAAATGTTAATCGCATAATGACAGTCTGGACACCATGATTTACTTAGCATTAGAAATCTATTTGATCCAATTAATTCTTTTGCAGAAACCATTCTTCAATTAATTAATAAAATATCTTAAGTTTAAAATTCAACAGTTTGTACTTGAAAAGAAAAGGAAGAAGAAAAAACGTAGCTGGTGGTAGAAAAGTCTTAATAACTCCGCGGCCGCATGACAGAGAAATGAATTCTGTATATTTTTATCAGTCTTGGTTTCTTTTCAAAACACAAGGAAATTTTTATTTATGTGTTTACATATCATATAAAACTTTTCAAAAAACTAAATAAGGACAAAATAAGCCCGCTTAAATTTTATTCTTCCAAAGACAATCCAAGAGCTTCCCTTCTTGATTTGGATTTTGGATCGAAGAATGGTTTCTCAGCTAAAGACGTAACTCTAGTACCGTGTCTAGGGTTCTTTCCTTCATTATCCCAAACACTTCTGTGCTGAGTGCTTCTATTATCCCAAATTGCAGAAGTTCCGTAGCCTGGCTTTGAATTCCACTTAAATCTGACTTGAATATCAGCGTTCTTTTCATAGATATCAAATAAATAATTCAAAATGAGGTCAGACTCAACTGGAGAAACACCCAAAATTTTCTTGGTCATCCCTCTATTGACAAATAAAAATTTCCAGCCGGTGGCAGGATGGGTTCTAACTAATGGGTGAACTCTTTCGATTCTTTTTGGACCACCGAATGGATCATCTCTGTCAAGATAGGTGTGGGCAGAGACATAAACAGCTTCTTTGCCATCCAAAAATCTTTTAAATTCCTCTGATAATTTATCATATGCCCCATAACCAGATGTCCATAATGTATCATCACCAGATTCAGGGAACGCATCTAAATGCAAGTGGGTGTAACCAGCAGGTTGTCTTTCGTGAACCAAATCACTGTGCCAGATTTGATTTCCAACTGTTGGATATCTTAAAGCGTCCCAATTACTTAAATTACAATTTTTGAAATTTATGTTCATACCTCTCTTTTGGAGATAATCGTTCCAAATAACTGTTTCACCAGGTAAACCTGGAACGTGAGGAACTTGAGCATGAACTTCAACATTACCCCAATAATGGCCTAATTCTAATTGTTTCTGAGGAGTTAGTTTTTGATCATGGAAGAAAACGACACCTCTTTCTGCAATCAATAAGGCTAATTCATCTTTTTGCTTATCATTCAAATCCTGTAACTGTAATCCAATAATTTCGGTACCAATATGAGTTGTCAAATTTCTAACTTCTTTAGCAGCACCAAACAAAGCTTTCTTTTCAGGATCAGCATCTTTACCTCTTTCGATGTATGGATAATCATAATCCCTAATAGCGTGCGCTTCATCGACAAAGATAGGAATATCGTCAGCCGGTGGCAATTCTGGGTAACCTCTGGTTAAATCAACTCCAGCTTCAACCATTCTTTGTCTGGTGGTGTCAGGGAGTAACTCCAAACCCGCCTTATCGGCACCAGGACGTAATTGCAAACCATTTCCACGTGATTTGGTAATGGTTAACGCTTTACCCTTTCTGATCATATGTTCAATTGTTTTATCCAGTGGTTCTTCGATAGTCGGAACGAAAGAATCAGGAATTGAACTTTCAGTAGGTTTAATAATAGTAGTAGTAGTCATTGTGGTATAAGTTTCTTAGATTGCTTAAATATAAATCACGAATTTGGTTACCTTCGTGGAATATTAGCAATTTATATATGGCAAGTTAATCTAGGTATAACTGTGGCTTCATCTGTTTGATGACAAATTTAATTTTTAGTCAGATTAATCTTATGATTTTCTATCCTTAGTAATGAGTTACATATATATATTTATAGAGAAAATCCTAAACTTACATCGTTATAATTAGATTATTTAATTTTACCGGATTCAATTTTTCGCAAATAAAATCCACATATTTGCCGTGCTGTGGTGGTAGAAAATTCATGAAGCAATGCCACCACATTACATGATTATGATATTTTTATCTAATCACAAAGCATTTTGATTTATTTGTACTAAAATAGCCTCTTTTATATATATATATATATCATGATAATATTTTAAATTAAAAGCATAAAAGCTAAGATAAACATTAACAGTCTGATTTGGCATGTCCTCGAAATGAATTGTAAATTATGGAACCAAACATCCTAATGCATGGGCTACGTTATGTGTGATATTACTTAAACCAAAAAATTGAACTCATAAAAAGTGGTAAAATCTGATTATAAATCAACGAAATTAATTACCAGCTCTGAAACCCTGGAATTGGTAATAATTCAAAAGAAGGCATATACAGGTTGTAAATTTTTAATAACGTCACGATAAGATATGAAAATGGTGGCAAGTTTTTACAGTTCATAAACTTTTATCAATGGAAAAATTGATGAAATTATATGAAGAGAATTTGTTTTTTGAAGATAATACTTTCCATATTTTCTTCTAAAAATGTAAATTTTATATCATACAGAACGTGGACTCATTAAGCTATTCTTTCAAATATGTAATTACTCACTTATTGCAATTAATTTGAGTCTTAAAGATAAAGGAGACGATACACCGCTTGGCGTTTATAAGGTATAATGGAAATTGAAATAGATAATATTGTTGTAAGACGGAGAATTGATTGATTCCGCCCTAAAACGTATACCTTCCATATCCGGACATTGTACATATTCCGGGGTCAGCCTCAGAACAGCCACTATCCACTATCATCGATTTTCGTATTTGCACTATGCTGCTGGTTGAGTTATACAAGAAACAGGGTGGTGAAAGATATGTTGTTGAACTACTGATGATTTGTGGTGTTGTGTGATATTTCTTGAATGTTGGTGCTAGTAAACAGGGCTTCGGCGTACGATGAGTGTATTATTCTGTTATGTGGGATGTTTCGAAGGATTTTTAGTATCAGCCTTTTTGACAAAGTCCATTCAGAGATTATTTGGCATGATTTAATATATATCGCCAAGATCATAGTATGAAGATAATTTTGGAAAAATGACACGGTGTTATATGTTGCACAGGAAGTTTTGTATCCTGTTAGTTCTTGTTGTTCCTTGTTAATCTTTACATTATGGTGTTTCTGAAAGTCCCAACTTTAAGAGAGATAATATCATAAATATTTGTTTACTTGTGCTACATATCTAGTTTTTTTCTTTGTTCATGATAGTAAATTATATATTTGCAATCCATTATATGTCTTAAAATGATAGAGTATATATCTAATAAATCCTTATCTATTAGACTTATATACTACACCTGAGCAAATAAAGATTAGAAAGTGTGTACTTAAAAATTATAAGCCAGATCTCAAGAGCTATTCCTAGGATCTTTATATTATACGGAGTTCTCCTTGAACAGGAAAAGGGGATTTTACGTTTATGATTTTGATGGGCAAAGCATTACTTTGACTATAAATTTATAGATCAATATTTCACAGCTACCAGGATTTTAGGTTCAGAAAATCGATCTCAGCAAAAAAAGTGGATATCGTGGGTTTTCTTTCTTATTTGAATTTCTTAATGATGAAATAAACACAAATTTCTTGAGAACCATTGAAATCGCCACTATTCCGGAAAGAACTTCTGAAAGTAATTAGTGCTAGTAAATTATATTGGATGACAAATATTAAACTATGGAAGAAATCTGGAAATACCATTTCTATATCGCACTCCTTTTTGTCTCTGTTGGGGAGCATCAAATGATTGTAGCAAATTGTGGCACAAAAGATTGAACCGCGCACCTTTGATATCGGGATATTATCGATGTAAGGTTATCTCGACACCACAGTTAAACTTCTCAGATGATTTGCACTCCACTTACTTTTCACAAAACATCGACATTTAAAATTTTCCAATATACAGAATAAATAAAACCAAATGGTTCCGTTCTGTTTAATTTCTCTCTTCCGATTCCAATAAGTTTAATATAAAAACAATTATTAGATATTTTCTGGATTTAGCTTGGTTCTTTAAAAAAGCATTACTTCAAAGTTGCATCCAAAATGACTGTTGCTAAAGATCAAAAATTCAACATAAAATCAGTAGCTATTATTGGTGCTGGTCCATCTGGTATTGCATCTGCCTACGATCTGACCAGAACTCTTAAAAATGGTGAATCATTATTCGGTACTCGAGATGTCTCAGAATACGAAAAAGATAAGCAATTGGCATTTGACAAAGTTGTTGTTTTTGAAAGGAATTCTACCGTTGGTGGTGTTTGGTCAAAATCAGCATATGGTGATAATAACCATGATCCAAAGTTGCCAAATTTCAAAACAGTGTTAGACTACTCAAAACCGGAAAATATTTATAAGAAAACACCAATTTCTAATAAAATTGAAAGTGCCTTGAATAAAACAGATTTTGAAAACCCTGTTACTGTTGCAGTGGATGAAAATATTAAAAAAATCCAAGTAAACCAGTGGAAAGGCTCTGCCGCTTATAATGGTCTTTTCACAAATGTCACAAATAGGTATATGGCGTACTCTTTCGAAGAATTCTCTGATGATGAATTAAAAGAGTTCAATCAAAAATATCATCATTTACCTGACTTTCAATCTGCTGAGGATGTTTCAAATTATCTAGAGAGAGTCGTTGAGAAAAATGATTTAGAAAGATACATCCGATTTAACACCAATGTTGAAAGAGTGAAAAAGCTAGCTAACGGTAAATGGGAAGTTGTTGTCAATTACATCAGCGAAAAAGATGGAAATAAATATTTGAATTGGTATAAGGAAGAATTTGGTGCTATCGTTATCGGAAATGGTAAAACCGTTCCAATTATACCAGATCTACAAGGCCTTCCAGAATTTGCAGAAGTCAATAAAGACAAAGTTACCATTACATTAGCAAAGGCAATTCAAAATCCTGATTTCATCAGAAAATCTAAAAAACTGCTTTTTATCGGCTCATCTGTTTCAAGTATTGATTTAATTCAGTATGCATTCCCAAGAGATTTAGATAACCCAAGCATATTTATTTCTAGAAGACATCCGACAAGCGGTAAGACATGGGTTGATTTCTGTTCATATTCTAAAGGTATTGTGGGTAAACCAGTTGTTGAGGAATTTTTGCCAGCCATTAATGGTGTTAGGTTTAGTGATGGTTCAGTTGAGACTGGTTTTGATACTGTTGTGATTGCAACTGGTTATCATATGTACTATCCATTTTTTGAAGAAAGCTATTTAAAAGAAAATCCAAATGCTTTGAAATTTTTTAACTATACATTTTCAATTGGTGATCCAACACTTGCGTTAGTGGGTAATACATATGCAAGTTTTTTTTTCAATAGAGTGGAAAGTCAAGCTGCTGCATTGGCTGGAGTGTGGACAAATACAACGTTATTACCACCTGTGACGGAACAACTGGAAATATATGAATCTAAGCCTCCGTTAAAAACTTTCAATATCCGTAAGGATTTCATGGATCCTTTGCTTGAATTAGCAGTTAGAAATAGACCGCATCCTTTTGAACTTAATAAGGATAAATCTGATCATGTTGCACACGTTGCTACTGGTCATAGGATTATTGAAGGGCTATTCTTTAAAATTAGAAACGGTGAAATTGATATTGATAATGTGTTCAACTAATCTTTACGCTTCTCTTCTCTTATTTTATTTTATTTAATTTATTTCTCATTAATAAGTATATGTTTTCACTTCTCTTATCGTTCTATAATTGTACTCTTGATATGCTCCAAAAAAATTAGACCACAGAATGATAACGGTTTTGCGGAAAAGTTGCAACATTCGGAGAATTATCGCGATTCTACCTTACAAGGAATTATTAAGAAAAATTTATCATATTTAAATTATCATAATTTATTAAACTATAGTTTTCTGAAATGTCAAGGTTCAAATAAAAAAGAACAAATTCACTAATTTATGTTATACTTATTCGTCCAGAGGTAAACCAAGAGCTCCTCTTTGAGATTTGGATTTTGGATCAAAAAACGGTTTTTCTGCCAAAGATGTAACCCTAGTCCCATGTCTGGCAATCTTACCTTCATGATCCCAAACATTTCTATGCTGAGAAACTCTATTATCCCAAATAGCAGAAGTTCCATTACCTGGTTTGGTTGCCCAATTAAATCTGACTTGAATGTCTGCATTCTTTTCGTAAACGTCAAATAAATAATTTAAAATGAGATCGGACTCAACTGGAGAAACACCCAAAATCTTTCTAGTCATTGATCTGTTGACAAACAAATATTTCCAACCGGTTGCAGGATGAGTTCTAACTAATGGGTGGATTCTTTCAACTCTTTTAGGACCGCCAAATGGATCATTTCTATCTAAATAGCCATGTGCAGAAATATAAACCGCTTCTTTGCCATCTAAAAATTTCTTAAATTCTTCAGATAATTTATCATATGCTGCATAACCAGACGACCATAATGTATCACCACCAACATCTGGTATAGTATCTAGATGTAAGTGAGTATAACCTGCAGGTTGTCTTTCATGGACTAAATCAGTATGCCACACTTGGTTGGCAGTTGAACCATATCTAACGGAATCCCAATTACCAATATTACAACTCTTGAAATTTAAATGTAAACCTTTTTGAATTTTGTAGTCATTCCAAATAACTGTTGCACCGGGCAAACCTGGAACTTGTGGTGTTTGGGGATGAACTTCAACATTACCCCAATAATGGCCTAACTCAAGTTGTTTTTGAGGACTTAGTTTTTGGTCATGGAAGAAGACAACAACTCTTTCCGCAATCAATAAGGCTAATTCATCCTTTTGCTGATCATTTAAGTCTTCTAATTGTAATCCGATAATCTCAGTACCAATATGAGTTGTTAAATCTCTAACTTCTTTGGCAGCACCAAACAAAGCTTTCTTCTCGGGATCAGCATGTTTACCCCTTTCAATGTATGGATAATCATAGTCCCTAATAGCGTATGCTTGGTCCACATAAACTGGAATTTTTGTTCTATCTGGAATTTCAGGATAACCTTGAGATAAATCAATACCCGCGTCTGATAATCTCTTTTTACTATTGTCTGGTAATAACTTTAACCCTTCTAGATCACGGCCAGTGTCAAGTTTAAGAGAAGTATTACGTGATCTAGTAATATTCAGTTCTTTATGGGATCTGATTAATTCTTCGACTTGTTGATCAAGAGGTAAATCGTTCACAATAGGGATTGTTTTAGTTTCTTCAAGAGTCGTAATAGTAGCAGGAGCCATCTTTGATTAGATTAAAATTAAGCTATAAATTTCGATAAAGACTTTCATAAATTTATACACGGGAACAAGTTAAGGATTTTATTATCCTTTTATATTGCATTTTTTTCAAAATTCAGTCTTACTTTCTAGTCATCGATTATCCACAACTGTGGCAATATTATAGGCATACCATGTTTAAGCTCATGAGCCAGGTTATAAGTTGTGTAATATCCTGATATCACAGTATCGAAAATCCAAAGATGCGCGTATTGTTAAATCTGAGTTAATAAGAAATTGTGGCTCCGCAAATGGTTTATTATGTATAATGTCAAAAATTATCGTTTGCTTTACAAAATTGAGCAGCATTTGTAAGCTTTGCAAGCTAAATGATTTTTAAAAAAAACGAGAAGCTTTGTAATTTTTTGGGGCCATTCTTTTGGATAGGATGAACCTTTTTTTGAGTTCAGATTGTTGAGATTTCTCACTACTTCGAAATGGAAAGTATAAATTTCTAATAAATAGTACATTTTTTTGAAAGAAACAAAAATATAAAATAATTAAATAGATCTATCGTTCTTAGGATCAATTGCAAAAATCTTATCTGGGTTTAGAATCTTATTTGGATCCAAAGCAAATTTAATCTTTCTCATTAAATCAACGGCATCTACTCCTGCTTCTTCTAACAAGAATTCCTTTTTACCAACTCCTATTCCATGTTCACCTGTAACAGTACCATCCAGAGCTAGTGCTCTTTTAACCATACCTTGAACAAGATTAGACGCGATAAAACGTTGCTCTTCTTTAAATAGGATGATAGCATGATAATTACCATCACCAGCGTGACCCACGATTGAAGAAGTTAAACCTGACCGTGCAATCTCATCCTTTGTAGCTTCTAAAGATTCAACAAACTTCGATATCGGAACAGCAACGTCCGTACTCCAAACTTGAATTTCTGGATCAATATTTTCCTTACCGAATTGAATAGTTGACCACAAAGCAACCTTTCTAGCATTCCAAAGTTGAAATTTCTCTTCTTCATTTGCTGCAAATTTAAAAGTGGCTGATTTATTATCTCTACAAATTTTTTGAACTGTTTTTGTCAAAGAATTAACCGTATCTTGAGAATTGCCACCTAATTTTAACAGCAATGTAGGTAATTCATCATATTTTTGATCAGTTTGACCAGAGTAATTAACAAAATGCATCATTTTATCATCTAATAATTCTAGAGCATTTAATTGAATACCTTCTTGAACAAAACGTGCCACAGTATTGCCGGCATCGCTTAAGCTGTTGAATGCAACTAGTGCAACGTTTTCAAACTTTGGTTTAACATTCAATTTCAAGGTAGCTTCAGTAACAATACCTAGAGTACCCTCACTGCCCACAAACAAATTAGTTAAGTTATAGCCAGCAGCAGACTTTCTTGGTCTTCGTTTAGTTTTGACGACAGTACCATCAGCAAGAACAACAGTAACTGAAATAACATTTTCTCTCATCGTACCATATCTAGCTGCATTCGTACCTGAACATGACGTGGCAACCATGCCACCAATACAAGCACCAGGGCCAGGATCCGGGCCAAACATTAGATTATAATCAGCTAAATAGTCTCTTAATTCTTCCCATCCAACAGCCGGTTGAACCACAATATCCAAGTCATCTTTATGTAATGCAACTATCTTATTCATTCTACTCAAATCAACGCAAATACCACGTCTGGTAGGAATAAAATGACCTTCTAAAGATGTACCCCCAGTGAATGGAACAACAGGGACTTTATAATCATGACATATCTTTAAAATTAAAGAGACGTCATCTGTGGATTCTGGATAAATGACAGCTTCGGGTCTTTCATCCTTGCTTGCGTGATCGGTAGCCCAAGAACTGTCGCTATGATGATCCAATTCTGAAGTTGTGATCGTAACTTTATGCTTACCCAATTCTTCAGTTAATTTATTGACAACAAATTCTGTATCGCCGTATGTTATCGGTAAAGAATCTTCGAGTTTTGTAGTTGATGAAGATGGAAATAGATATTCAGGTGGGTTATTAACAATTTGATAAGACACATAAGAACCACCAAAGATACTGCCAATAATTAGAGCACCAACTATTTGGAAAGTGTTCGAAGCTTTGCTGCTCTTTTGATTGTTACTTCTGGCATCAGTTGAGTTGAATCTTGCAATATTCAATGATTTGCTTGAGGCGGAGAAGAGATTTAGTCTGATTCCAGATCGCAATCTAAAGCTCTGGCTGGATATTCTAAGAAATGATCTAGAATTCATTATGGAAGAAGCTGAGCACTCTGAAATGGAAGAAGAAAGAAAGAAAGCAGGAAAAAATGCTATTCCATTATGTCTTATTTATAAATTTTGTTTTGTTCGTCCAAACGAAAACTGTTTTGACTATACTGTGGATAAGGTGCCACAGTTTTTTTATTGTGTAAATCAACTGATCAAGTGTACTACAGTAAAATCTGTGTTTTATTGATATAAAGAGTAGTTTTGGCTTCAATAACTGCAACACTTCTATTTATCTGGAAATTATTCGTTTTGAAAGAATAGATCGTTATATGGTAATTTTGAAAAAGTGATTACTTACACATTTTGTCAGTCTTGTAGTAAGGAATTTTTCAAAAGACTGGCGACTTCCTTTTTTTTATTTTTAACAGAGCTAATTAATTATTTCTTTTCATTTGTAACTTATTTAGTTATCTGATGCACAGGCGAAATGCTTGAAACTGTAACATGTCCATCCTTAAACCGTTATAGTATTTCGCTCAAATTCTCACTTTTGATTACTTCATTTTTAACCCATATTGGAAGACAGAATATGCCTAAGGTAATTTCTCTACCAAATATTGCTTACAGATAAAAATATATTTACATATCGTTATATTGCTAAAGCTCACATCTGTAATGCATTCATAGCAGTCGACGAATTAGCCTATTTTCTATAGAACTTGAATTGTTGAAGACTAAAGGTAACCTGACAAATAGAAAAATAGCATGATTGGATTCGTTGTTTTCGATTCCTGCAATTACTTCAACTCTCGGTATCTTGTAGTTAAAAATCAAGTTCTTTGTGGAGTTTAATTAAACAAACTTCCTTGAAAACCTACTAGAATCATTGTGAATCATACAACGTCATTTCTCGAATAATAAGGTCGTGCATCTTACACATTTGTTGCCTCCTCCAAAAAATTGTCCGATCGCTCACTGACCCCGGTTTCTCTGATATTAGGCCAGCAGCAGTATTGGACATTCCTCTTAGCTTTCTCCAGAATTTTCTATAATTAATCAAATACTTCAAATCTACAGGAACCAGTTATATTCAGCAGACTATATTTTAAGCTTTAATATTTTATTTACCTCTTATCATTCCCAAGCATTGTCCTCATTGTTTTTGCCATCAAAATTATCGTATAATCTATCAAGGTCAAGGTTTTTCAAGACTTATTTCAAATTAAGCTTTATTGATCGTTAGTGTCTTCAAATATCAATTTTTTGTCCTTTTTTTGATCAGCATTCAAATATATTTAAATTAAAAAAAAACCAAAAAATTGAACTCAACAAACCTGGGAAAGAATTTAATTAAACAAAGTTAAAAAATATAAAAAACTACTTATATAACGATTACATGAACAAGTTATTTAGACGACTAACTTGAGCTTTATATATTTATCAAATTTCCATTTCTTTTTTTGACAATTTTGAGTTATCCATAGTGCTATTGATACAGAGTAATACTTTCATTTAATAATTTTCATTAAATAATACTCATACCAAAGCAATATTGACATTTTTATGCTTTATTTGTTTTAAGAACCGATCAATTTTTACCTCTAGATTCTACGTTTAAAAGTTATCCTTTAAACAAGAAAATTTCCATCTAATACATTTTTTACTTATATCATTCCATATTTATACCTTATTGTTTATAGGACAATAATATTTCATTTGTTTGGACAATTTTTGCTTCAATTTTTACAATTTTTTTTTGGTTAGCAAATAAGTCTACATTCAGCATATAACTAATCACAGAAAACTATACCCTGCATAACATAAACTTGCAATCTTTTCTATTCTAATTCATTAAATTATAGTTTGCACAGAGTGACACAACTAAATATATATAAACACTATTACCATATACATTTTTATTAATTTTTTTCAACTGATATGAGTTTAGATTATCAGAATTACCTTCACGGAGGGATCTTAAATAATAGGTATTTAAGAGTAAAGGATATTAATGAAGGATCTTTTGGTATTGTTTCAATTGCTAAAGACACTAGAAATGATGATAAATTAGTAGCAGTTAAATATAATACTGGAAATTTGAAAGATTTCGCAAATTATCGAGAGGAACAACTCGAGAAAGAGACCGACTCAAAAAACTCAGACTCGAGAAATGAGTCAAAAACAGGTTCTTTTTCAAGAACTTTGTCTATTTCAAACAATCAGACCAAAGATATCAGCAAATCAATTGTTTTAAGAGAAACAAAACAAGAAGTTGCAATGCTTAAAAAGGTTGGTGCACATCCAAATATTGCGGCGTTACTGGACAGCTTTGATACCTATATGATTCTGGAATATGCTTCAAGAGGTGATCTTCATGATGCTATTCAAATGGGTATTGCACCTGCCGCCACCAGGGATGTTATTGATGTTTTCAGGCAATTAATTAGCGCTGTTGAACATTGTCATAAACATGGGATATATCACCGTGATTTAAAACCTGAAAATATATTGATTTCAGGAGATTGGTCTATTAAATTAACGGATTTTGGGTTGGCAACTGACCAATTAATCTGTACGGATTTTGATGTTGGAAGTGAACGATACATGGCTCCTGAATTACTGGATCACTCGGATATTGAAAGTTATGCTGCAGATAAAGTTGACCTTTGGTCTGTCGGTATTTGTTTATTGAATATTGTTTTTGGTAAATCACCTTTCAGTTCTGCTAGTTCAAAGGATAAAATGTTTTTACACTTTGCTGCAAATAGAGAGACATTATTTGATATTTTTCCCACTATGAGTTATGACCTATTTTCAGTCATGAGACATTCTTTAACAATAGATCCAGCCAATAGGGATTTGGAAATGATTAAAATTACTCTAAAGAATATTGAGGTCTTAACATATGACTTTGAATTCGAGGAAGAAGGCGAAGAAGATACCAAATCGGGTGATAATGATAACGAAATTGAGGAAGAAGTTGATGAACCAAAAACTCCACCAATGGTATCTGCTGATGACGGACATAAGGAAGATGGTATTGCAGTCAAATCTCGTATTACCAATACCATACCGGCTATCGCGATTGAACCCGTTACGGTGAACAATAAAAAATACGCCCCTCCCCATAGAGTCGGTGATGACTTGTCATCTCAAATGAAACCATTACCAAGGGTGGATTCTTGGGAGACTAGAAAAGCTGCGGAACCATTCTTTAGACCTAAGCGTCTTCCAATGGCTCACCGTACACCTTTAAAGGTTCCAGATGTTGCTTATAACAGGAATAGATCACAAAACGGTAAGGTATACAGGAGAAAAACTAATGATATGTTTAAAGATGAAGGCTTCGATTTCAATAGGGAAGACTTTTTTACCCCAAAATCTGTTTTCACACATTATATGGAAAAGGCCAATAGAGGTAAGCAGCAATTACAACAAAGAGGTAACTATTATAAGAAAAATTTGAATACCAATACCGCTGCAGTTTCAAATTTCAACTATAATAACAATAATCGTAAGAGACGTGCATGGCAAAAGAGAAAGAGAAGATTCAGTCATGCTCAAAGCAGGGAATCTTTTAAATCTTCCAATTATCAAGGTCAAAAAAGAAATAATAGAAATAGCTTAAATAAAAGATTGAGTATTGAACACAATCAAAGTAAAGGTTCTAGTAGAAGAGGCTCCCATTACAGCTCAGCTGGAATGGTTGATCGTCGTTTATCATCCACTTTACGGGCTAAACCGTCATTTTTAATGACTAATGAAAACGCTTCTAAATATGTTCCACCAAATTTACGAAAGCAGTCTCATGAAGAAGCTGAATATCCATCTGTGTTTTCTGAGGATGAAGAAGAGGATGTTTTTCTTTTTGAAGAAGCAAAGTCTCAACTGGAAAAGGAGAAAAATACAAAGGTTGTTAATGCTCTCAAGAATCCTGCTCCTTTTGTTCATATTTCCTTTGGTAGAAGAGATGATATTTTAACAAGTGTTAATAACCATTCCATTGGAGGAATGACCAAACAATTTACTAATACAAGAATTTTTGATGATATCAGTTTTCCAAAATCCAGAGAAACTTCACTCACTACGAGCATGTCCAATAATTTTTCCTCTATTGGGTCTAATATTACGACAGCATCAACCTATGAAAAATATGTCCCACCACATCACAGGCGGAATTCTCATTCGGCAACATATTCGACTAACGGACCTGGTATCCTAAAAAAGCCTGTTAATATTCCTCATTTAAACATGAATACGAATATTGCTGTTGACAAGAAACAAGTTAGAATTGTCACACCCATGTCCTCTTCAGCTCCTACCAAGAAAACAGACTGGTTTGCACACTCCAAATTCATTGGTAACTTGAAAGATAGTGATAGATATGCTAATAATTGGTTAGCTGATAGTGATGATGAAGATGATTTATTTGAAATTGAAGAGGGTAATGGTTTTGCATACGATAAAGATTTTGGTATTTCTGTTATTAATAGAGATATGGGGTTTACACAAGATATTAGAGCTACTTAATATTTTTTTGTGAACAATTTTTTTTAACTTTTTTTTTGGATTTTTTTAGATTAATGCAAATTTATGAAATCAGATTTCATATGTCTTATTATAAATCATACTCTGGTAATAAACCTAAAGTCATTAAAAATATTGATTAATTAAAAAATGTTACATATGTATTATACGTCTAGATTTTTTTCATTAAATGTTTAGCGCCCATTGCAACATTTGGTGAATAGTGTTTCTCAAGTAAAACATTCTCCCAAAGAACTGCAACCTCTGTATTTGCTCTTTCAATCTCATCTGCTTCGGGGTGATAAACACCATTTTGAATTCTATCTTCAGTTGTATATAATCCTTTTAACTCATCGTATCTACCTAATAATTTATCTATGAATTTTAAAACTGCAACAGAAGTCTTTTCCGGAAATTGTAGTAGAGCTAAGTATAGTCTCTTTGTAAATGCAAGTGCCCTTTTTTTTGAACCACTTTTAGAATTAAAAAAAATAGCATCCAGGCATCTCAATAATAACTCGGCTTTCGTGGAAACATTAACTGATGGTTTCATATTTAATTCGGAACTCGCTAATGGATCCATTAATCTCAAAGTTTTGTGAGAGAATTCGATATCGGTATCCTGTGAAAGTATTGGCAATAAAGAATATAAATAATCAACAAATCTGTTTAAATCAACGGAAACTTTTTTCAATGGTAGATTTGAAACCAATGAAAATGATGTGATAATACAAAGTAAAATTTGTCTAACTTGGTTACCGTTTAATGACCCCTCGATTAGCAAATCTTCTGATATTTCTCTTAAAACTTGTAAAAAATCGCCCATCAAATCTATGTTGACCATATGACCAAATTTGGATAAACTTTCCAAAACGGCCGCCATTAATTTTTCAGGTCTAGCTTTCAAAATTTCAAGATAGAAAGTAAGCAACATTTTTAATATTTGAGCTTGATTTCTTTCTCTTTCTTCAGCGGTAATCGATAATTCTGCCCTTTTCATCTCAGATTCAATTTCTTTTCTTTCTTTAAATTGTTTTCTTTCTTTTTTACTCAAATGGACTCTATCTTTTTTCTTTAATTTTGGAGTATCTTCGTTTGAATCATCATTTGGTGCATAATCGCTTAAAATGGTTAATGATAGAAATACATTGATCACACTTTCATCGACCTTAAACTCTCTTCTCTTAATACTCTTACAAATTAATCGAGTTATATCAAAAGAAATGTCTCCATGTGATGCATCCTCAATCAACAAATCCTCAATAGTTTTAACACATTTTTTAAAATTTTCAAACTCGTATTGAGTTTGTGGTTTTCTCATAACTCTTCTAGTAATTATTTGAAAAACTTCTGATCTAAAATTGAAAAATCGAAGTGATGTGGCTAATTCGCACGCAGCATTACTTGCTAAAATACCCATTTCGGCATCAAATTCTGAAACTCTCGGCATACTGATAAATTTACTGGCTTTTGATGATAAAAATTCAATATAATTTTTATAACTTAGCACCAAGTGTTCTTCAAAAAATCTTAATTTGGCAATATTTTTAGTAACCTTCTCCTTTTTTTCTGCTTCGGTTAATGGTCTAATATAGTAAGATGGTGCAATACTTTTAAAGACTGGAACTAATGCCAGTGTCGCAAGTTTTGCTGTTAACGAATTCTTTGAAGTTGCCATTCTTCTTAGACGTGAAAGTAATAGGACATTCTCTTCCGGATCTTCTATTAATTTTTCAGCCATATCAGCAATATCTTCTTTAGTTTTAATAATTTTTTCTTCTGGTGTTAAATTATTGTAAGCTTCATCTTCCTCTTCATCAAACTCCTTTTTTTCATCATCATCATTTTCTTCCTTGATTTCTTCCTCTATTTCTTCAGGTTCGGATTCGGGTTCTTCTTCCGTTTTGATAGGCTTCTTCATAACTCTAGTTATAGTACCATCCATCGAACGAATTGGTAATCCTTCAATTCCTTGTTCTTCAGCATTCTTGAAAGATCTCGGACGTCTTTCATATTCTTCGACTCTCTCATCTTGTTTCTTATTTTTAAATTGACTGTTATCATTATCAGACGTATCCTCAATATCAGAAATATCATTATTATCAACTTTACCGAAAACTGACGATTGAAGTTTTAAATCTTCATCCTTTCTTCTCTTATTCTGTCTCAACTCTTGAGATCTAGAAATCTTTCTTTTAGCCATTGTCTGCTTATGAGAGTTCAGTTGTAGATCATTTAAAACAATAATATCTTAACATGAAAGTGAAAAAAATTTTTTTGGACCCCATAGATAGATTGAAAAAAAAATTGCATCGACTCGTCGCTAAAATAATAGTAGCCCACTCGGAATAATTTATCCCGACTAGTCGCACAACTTATCGACTGATCAATATAGTAGTAACTTTCTTATAATAGCATCCTTTTTTTTATTCAAAGATTCATTGTAACATAATGCTGAGATATTTGACATTGCAAAGAGCAACCAGACAATTTGGTTTAACAAAATGTAAGTAAACTAAATTTAGGTGATTTTTCGGAGGCTTTTACTGACAAATTTAACTTCAAACAAAATTGTATAATAGTCATTCATTCTTCAAGATCGGCACTTGCTGCTAAAATTTTTGACATGCCAGCTATGTCACCGACCATGGAGGAAGGTGCAATTGTTGAATGGAAAGTCAAAAATGGTGAAAATTATCATTCTGGAGATACCTTACTTGATATTGAAACCGATAAAGCCACAATTTCTGTTGATGCCATCGATGATGGTATCATGGCAAAAATTTTAATACCAAATGGCACCAAAGATATCAAAGTCGGTACTCCAATTGCATTCATTGCTGAAGAAGGTGATGATTTGAAAACTTTAGAATATCCAAAAATTGGCGAAGCTGCTGCTCCAAAGAAGGAGACCAGCGCTCCGGAACCAAAGCCAATGTTAACATCTGTTCCACCTCCAGTTCCTACACCAAAATCAACTTCATCAAAGTCACTTTCCAGCAGTACTAAGCCAAATCCTAAACAACTGTTTTTCCCTTCAGTTGAAATTTTACTTCATGAAAATAAAATTTCAAGAGAAGATGCAATTTCCAGAATTCCAGCAACTGGTCCTCATGGTAGAATTCTTAAAGGTGATGTTTTAGCGTTTCTTGGTAAAATTTCACAAGCTGGTAACTTTTCCATTGCTGAGTTTATTGAAAAAAAATCACACTTGGATTTGTCCCATATTCAACTAAGAGAACCAAATAAAGAACCATCATCAGCGGCATCACAAACTTCAACTACTGCCGCCCCTACTAAACCAGTTAAAGAAGAAGTTAAACTCACGCATGAGTTTGTGTTATCTAATTCAATTCCATCCGAAATTCTGTGTAAATTAGTTTCGAAAGCTATTGAAAAAGCTCAAGTTGATTCATACGCATCTAAAAACTATGAATCATCTGATCTAGCGGATCCAATTTTTGAAGACTTGATTGCGCCACCAACTAATGCTGAAAGATATAAACTATCATATAAGATATCCACTAATTCAAATAAAAGTAATGAAGCTACCTCATACATTGATGATTTTGATTTCGAACCTTATGAAAAACCACAATTATCGACACCTGCAGAGGTATTAACTACGGTTGATGTTGAATTGACTTTAAATGATAAATTGTTTGATTCAAGACATAAGGCAGAAGTCTTTTTAGAAAAATTTGGGAAGTATTTATCCATTATCGCTGAAAGATTTGCTTGAAAATGTATAGCAAGTAATTAATTGTTCTATGTAAAAGAAGATAATAAAAGAATTTCTTATAATGAAGATATGAACTGAACTCTCCATTAATAATATTGTTACCTATTGCTCCTCATCTGATCGTTAGCCTAGTCGGTTTTCACAATTCAACTTCTACAAATAGGGAATTTCACTTTACTATTGCTTCTTTCCAACCGCTATAAATATCTGAAATTAGCAAAAAAGAATTTGCAAATGCTTTTCAGACAGTTTTATCTTACAGCAAATATGGGAAGGGCTCTGAATCATATGGTTGATGTGATTGACATTTCAATTATGCCATCCGTTAATTTTTTGCTTTGCGGTAGACCTTAAATAATATCGAAAGCAGCCTCCGAGGGATGCTCGATATTATCTCCTTGACTAGAATACTGACACATAAACCTGGCAAGTACGAGCTTTGATGTAACTAAATTTAGTAATTATTTGAACGGAAAATACAAGGTTTTCGATAAAGTTACTAGGATACTTTACTAAAAACTTATACAAATCAAAAAGTAGTGCAGTTTTCCTTTCAATATGTTATCTCAATTTCAAACTTAAAACCAAAGAGTGGAAGATGTAAAAAATCCAAAGCTTTTATCAACGCGAAAAGATATGAAAAGAATTCATCGTCAATACAGCGTCAATTTTTGATTGTTAAGGATCTATAATGTATGATTCACATTGTCATTTGTCACCACGTATAACGGAACTACGATTTCAACAACTGCTGCCACTTTTACAAAAAACACATGTGTCATTGAACATAATGTCTACGAATCATATTGATTCTAAACTATTGTTAAAAATAACAAATATAAATGATAAAGTTATCGCTAATTTTGGCATACATCCCTGGTTTTCACATTTGTATAGTTTAAGACCGATTCCTCAAAACCCTGAAGATATTGGTACTTTTAAGAGATTGCATTATGAATCTGTTCTTAAACCATATAGTAAATCAAATAAGGAACAAATTATACCTGATAAATTGATGAATACTTTACCGCTGCCAATGTCACTTCAAGATACACTATTAGAATTTGATAACTTATTTTCAGAAAACACAGTAACGCTCGGAATGGGCGAGATTGGTATTGATAAATCTTTTAGATTACCTAATTCTGGTTATCTTGGTAATCCACTGCAACTGGAAAATACCGGATTATCTGATTTTAAAGTTTGTATGGAGCATCAAGTTTCTATTTTACGTGAACAGCTTAAACTAGCAAGAAAATGGGAATTACGTATTTCATTACATTGTGTTAATGCACATGGTATATTGTATGAGGAATTAAAAACTTTGAGTAAGAATATTAGGATTTCGATGCATTCTTATTCCGGATCAATAGACCATGCTAAAGTACTAATTAGCAAATTAAATGTTTGGTTTGGTATAAGTTTTGTAATCAATTTGATTAATGATCAAAGCATAAAAAGGATTATAAATTTAATAGATGTTGGTGCTAAGATTCTGATAGAAACTGATTTAGGATTGGACGGGTTAATGATGAATGAGTATAAAGAACTTTTTAACGGTAATCATGAAGACATGTTAAAAAAGATTGTTTTAGTTTTAGAGGGCTTAGGAATCACTAAACAACAGTTGTTCGATAATTGGAACCAATACTTAAACATAAAACCATAATAGTATTTTTCATAAAATTTATATAGAGAAACAAAAAAAAATTCAAACCAAAGAAAAGTAAGTAGATGTATAGCAAAAAGGAAAATTTATAAATCAAAATGGCACATCGAAAAACACTAATATAAAACGAAAAAATAAGTAGTCACAGGTAATATACATTGGTTTTAATTTTTCACAAATCTAATCAAAATAAAAGTATCACCCAACCCAAGGTAATGTTTTATTTCTACATGATTTCATACATTTTAACGCAAAAATGAGCTCTTTGTATTTCGAGTTAGGTTTATTGTCAAGATTGTTAACATTTAATTTATCATCGCTGGAGATTTCAATCGAATTATTTGAATCCGAATTTATTGAGTGGATTGGAGATAATGAAGTTGTCATCATTGTAATATCGGTTGCAGTACTTGCATATCTTTCCATTGTAGAGAAAATCGAAGTTGAACGTGAATTTATAGAAAAAGCGTTAGAGACAACTTGTTCTGCGAGAGGTAATTGATCGATATCTCTTAAAATTTCTTCTTCAAAAATTGGAGTTTGTTGTATTTGCATATGTGAAGGTGAAGGAGTGGAAGGTTGAATCAATTGCCTATTGGCCAGTTCAATTTCAAATCCGTCATCCAATTCATCATCCTCATCATCATTTAAAACATTCAAATCATTAGTCATTGTTCTAGTTGCAGAGACTAAGGAACCACTTCTAGATCTAGTTGAAATTCTTGACACGGTATTTGATCTGGTTCTATTCATTGGATTTAAGTTTGAATTGACTCTTCTTCTTCTATTACGACTTCTTCTGGGAACACAATAATCAATTGGTTCAGCAATTCTTAAATCAAAATCTAAAGAAATCTCTTTGGCAATATTCAACTTATAAAAAATTGAAGCAAAAGTATTGGCATTATAAGAAACCAATAAAAATTGATCTGCTGGGAACATTAATCTCAATGTGAACGGTTTTTCGTGGAAATCATAAGCGTTACCAAATTTGATCAGTTCTTGCAATGAAAAAGACTTAAATTCTTTCAACTTAAAAGAAACAATTTGAGCTTCTTCAGGTGTAAAATCAGGATCAAAGATTGAATTAATATCAGGCTTGCAGTTCAATAATTTTTGAATATAGGTGGAATCAACGGAAAATTTATCCTCCTCTTTTAGTTTGATTTTTTCATAATTTATTTCCGATTTCTTAATAGTATTGCTATTACCGATATTATTGATTGACAACCTATCAAACAATTTATTGAAGGTAAACGAGTTTCTTAATCTTGAAGAATGTTTATCGAACAAAGAAGAAGTAGAAGACTTCAAAGACGATGATGAGTTTAAGGATGATGCCATAGAAGCCAAGTCGGATGAAGAGTTTGAACATGAAGAAGGAAGTGAATTGGGGATGATCTCCTGCTGACATTGAGGTAAAAACATTGAAGATCCGATACCCAGCCCAACACAGTTTAATTTTGCCGGTGATTTGGACTTAATATTTAAATTTGGATCAACAAATTCTGAATTTAAATCATTAAAGTAATGGGACACGAACTTTTCATAATGTTCGTCTATTTTGTACAGGTTGATTTGAGTCGAGTTCAATTCAAAGATCACGGGTATAAACAAAGAATTATTTTTCAATGAAATATGTGATTCATCTTTATAGTAACCAAATGAAATATGATGAACAGCAGATGTATATGGAGGAGGGGGTAAAGATATGGGTATTGAGTTATAATTTGGTGGTGGATCGTTATCCATGACTTAGTGTATATCGTGTATATGGTATTATGGTCTTAATTTAATTGTCCAAAAAGATAGACTGAGCAACCAACCGATTTTAATAGGGTATCAAATAAATCGAATGGAAGATTGATCTACTTTAATATATAAGCCAAGAGAAACAGAAGAGCAAACCAGTATACCAATTTTACTAAAATCATACATTTTTTGTTGTCAGATAAGATGGCTTGCCAAACCGGGTGTCCTTTTTGGCTACCATTTTGCCCCTTTCGCAGTTGAAACGTTAAGAATTCTGTGTTTTTATTTAAGTTGCCGACTAACGCTTTTTTTTTATCTTGCTTTACCGGATCGCAACATAATATGAGTACTGTAATTCTCTGGTTGTAGGATACCTATATCCACAAGCTTGCTACATTGAATAAAAAAAACAATTATTCCGATAATTACGAAAGTTAAACGTAAACAACTTGTTCTAATTATATCATGAGAAACTTGCGATTAATCATAATATTCTAAGAGTAAGCCGTTTGCTTTCCTAAAACGCCCATAAATATCATTTGCTGGAGTCTATGATGGGTGGATGAAGTGTTTGTGTATCAATTACTACAAACACCACCACCACCACTGTCACTAGGTTTTCGGCGTCTATTGTGCCTATTGTCTTTACAACGCAAATCATAGAACAACACTCTTGACTTTCTCTTGAAATCTCTGATTTAACGGTCATAAACTATAAATTTGGTTGCTTTGCTTATTTCACCCCTTTACCATAATCGCTACGCTATCTCATTTGCATAAACATTAAGTGTTATGTTATGTATAAAAAGTGATGCTCATGTATACAATTATGTTTTGATCCGGCATATGTAAATTTAAGTGTGGGCGTGTTCACCCACACGTGAATGATGCGATATTCAAGTAACTATAAGTCTGTTCACAGTGTCAGTTTCATCCATCTTTCAGCGTTTGCTCCAGGACTCTTTTATGCTGTATTAAATTGCTGACCTGTATTATTACATTACATTTAATTTACATTAACCAAAGCAGGTTGATTATTCTATGTATATTGTAAAATAAACAGCGAGAAAGTTGAAGATTTGAAAACATAGCCTAAGCGTTTAAATTTTTTGACAATTTTCAACCTTGTTCACGCAGTAATTATAATTATATTTGTATTATCTTTATAACTAGCTATGATATCCACGATAAAGAAAGCTTACGAATCTTGTCCGATAATTACCTATCCCGCAGAACAACATATAACTCCCTTTTCTGATCGTCAATATTCCTTACCTTCAATTTCTAGCACAGAATCTTCCACCTTCAACTTAGGTGTCTATAATTTACAACCTATAGAAAGTTCAACGAGTTTAATTCCGGTAGATCCGCCATGTTTAACAGCATTATTTGCATTAGCTGATAAAACAAATTCAACTTTTCCTTCAAAAGATAAGCAAAATATTCCAAGCAATGGTAAAATTTCAGTACTTTCCTACCATTGTTCGGTTGATTCACAGCTTCCGGTATTAATTGAAGATTCAAAAGATGATAAAGTTAAAGTTATTAAACGTAAGATAAGATCATCAGAACTAATAAATGTTTTCAATAAATCAAGCTTGTCAACTAGAGATTCTTTGGTCGTCGATTTAATAGATTCAAGACTATTTGATTTTTACAACTATTCAGTGCTTAGCAACTCATCGGATGACTTATTAATTAAATTGTATTCACTGAATAATAATGAACAATTAAATAAAATCAGCTTTTTGTTTACAAAATCAATTAGATCTCATCTTGTTTATCGTTCTGATTTTAATTTGCGTAATCCTTCAATATCTACAATAAACTCCGAGACTTTTTTGTGTCCAATTATACCAAAATATTTATCAAAAGCTGCTGATGATGAAGGGGAAAGAATTTTAGTAGAAGGTGAAAAGCTTTTAATTGATTTAGAAAATTATTTCAAATCAAATAAAAATTGGTCCGGAAATGAATCTCCAAATCTGATTGATTTTAAAATTGCAAGTTTTACTATTTGTATGTCGAAATTATCCAACGATGTATTGGCATTTAAAAATATTTTAAACACAACTCCAAATTTGGTTTCTCATTCTAATCGTATTTTATCCAATGTTCTATAAAATTTTGTGTAAATAAAATAATTCTTTAAAATAATTTTCCCACGCCTACATGAATTCATGATTTTTTATTGAAGACATATTCATTTGTAAACTAGGGATATGCCCTTAGATAGTACGACTAAGACTTTCATAGAACTACCAAATCCCATACCACTACCGCCAAAAACAAATCAACCGCCTATATCATTCCCATATTTAGTGACATGTATTAATGAAATCAAACAGTCTGAATTTCAATCACAAACAGAATTGTTGAGACAACTTCTACGAAGGCAACCATTGGCTCATATACTTCCTATAATTAAATTACTTCTACCAACTAAAGATTTCAAAAGTATAGCCATACCTGAACATCAATTAGTAAGATGCGTTAAGAGATATTGCCAAATTCAATCCTCAGGCGTATTGTATAACGAATTTAAAAAAATTGACGTTAAATTAAGGCATGATTATATGATTGAGGATATATGCAACGTAATAGCATTATGGTGGAATGAATTAGCTATTACTGGGCATCGTGTTAACGGTGGAAAAAACAAAAACTGTCTGTCCATAATGGAATTAAATAAATCATTGGACAACTTGAAAATGAGTAAAAATAAGAAAGATGATAATATTTATAGTTGTTTTGTCGAATTAATGGAATCAATGAATGATTTAGTTGAGCTAAAATTCCTAATCAGATTATTTTTGGGTAAGAATACATTAACTGACAAAGTTGTGTGGACAGCAATTTGTCCAAGTTTAGCATCAAAAGTATGGAATGTTAGAATGAATTTAAATGATGTAATTTATGGGTTAGCATCATTACCCAATGTGGGATTTTTAACTAATACAAAGCAAAATATTAATACTATTATTGATGTGCGGGTGGGAGAGCCATTTAAGCCCATGAGATGTGAAAGAATTCATGATGATTATAAAATTCTTGCCTTAGCATTATCAGACAATGATGAAAATTTAGGGTTTTGCGTTGAAGAAAAATTGGACGGTGAAAGGTCTATGATGCATTTTTGGAGAGATGGGGAAGATATTTTAATCAAAACTTACAGTAGAAATGGGAATGAGCAAAATTGGTACGGTAGCTATGTAGGTGATTATAATGGTTGTATTAGTAAATTTTTGAAACGTGAATGGTTTGACGGTATTAATGAGTTAATATTGGATGGTGAAATGATTGCATGGGATTCAAATACTAATAAAAGTTTGACTCATGCTGAAGTTAAATCAACTGCTGAAGAAACATATAAAATGATTAAAGAAGGAGTCAAAAATGATGACATTTTGCGGAAAGCTCATAACATTTTTTTTGCTTATGATTGTGTTTATTATAATAGGAGCTTGATTAATGAGACTTTAAAAGAAAGGAAAAATTATCTGTCCAAATTTAAAGAAAATATCGTTCAATGCCCAGTTCTAAAAATTAATAATTGGAATGCTGGATTTAATTCAGAAGATATTCAGTATGCCATGACAAATGTTGTCAGCAATGATTTAGAAGGTATAGTTTTAAAAAAATTGAATTCTTTATACGATGCTGGTAAAACAAGTAAAGATTGGCTTAAATTGAAACCCCACCACTTAGTTGAATTTAAAGAAACTTTAGATTTGATGATTATGGGTAGGGATTCTGCTGATAATTTTATCTGTGGTCTCAGGAAAAATGATGAATGTTTAAGTTTTTGTCTAGTTCATCATGGACTCAATGGAAATATTAAAAAAGAGATTGAACTAAAAACAAATGGAAAATGGAAACCGATTAGTCAATTAAGAGAAAATGGGGACAATGTCCTCAAATTTGGCAGGGTCCTTCCCATTTGGTGGATCCATCCACAAGACTCTGTTGTTATTAAAGTTACTGCACGCAATATTACCAGGAAAAATATTCACAATAGTTTTATCTTAGACACTTGTTTAAGGAACCCCTACTGTATTTGTGTTAGAGATGATAAAGATTGGAGCAATTGTGATACTGTGGAAAAATTTTTGTTTTTGTCAAATAAGAATAATCTTGAGAAATCACAAACAATTGAACGGCAAAGAAAACGACAAAGATATACAAAAAGAAAACAGAATTTAAAAAATGTTAATGCAATGATTGTTAAACCAGAAATCAGGCAAAGTGATTTGTTTAAAGATTTTTCGTTTTGCATTAAAACCGATTGTGAAGTTGATGGAAAACTTGTTAGTATTAAAGAATTGAACGGGATTGTGGAATCTCACGGGGGAGTGATTCTAATCGAACCAAAATATATCAAACAAAAAAAGTTAATTGTAATTGGTGAAATTAATACCGCAGTTATTAATAGCTATAAAAATAACTACAATATTTTTAAATTTAAGTGGTGCAATGATTGTATACGAACCAAAGAACTTGTACAATTAGATAGATCTCATATTTTCTCGGCAGATGAAGAAATAATGGAACTGTGTGATAAGAATGTCGATAACTTTAAATGTAATGATACGATACGTTATAGTGAATACGAACTATGGAAATTGGTGAGTAACGTCAACCAGACTTTGAAAGAAGAAATAGTCGAGGAGGCAGAAAATGCAATTTATGACATCTATGTTTTTTATGGCTTGAAATTCAATATTTTTACTGAAGCTGGCCATGAAATACAGGAAAAATTGTTGAGTATACAAATCGAAATGAACGGTGGAGAAATGTGCCAATATGTGTCAGAGGCTAGTTTTATTGTAGTTGTCGATGGAATGATAAACAAAGATAGTATACGGTCTCTAAGAAGCGAATTGGCTATTATAAGCCAAACTCGAGCTATTCCTCGTATTGTTACACCCCAGTATGTGGAAAAGTGTGTGAAAGAAGGTGTTATAGTGGATGCTGAGCGGTTCAAAGTGGACTGAAAATTAAATAGAGCTTTTTTTCTCTCTTAATTATGGTTTTTATAAACATATACCCAATTAACTATGATTAGATGTAACAAACAGGTTCTGAGTGGATTGCAGCATATCAGATGCATATCTATTCAACAACCACATTCTACGCCAACAAATCAACCTGTTGATCTGACTGATTCAAAGGCCCTACCAAATATTGACAACCTTCCAACGACAACTACTCTAACACCTTCACAGAATTTATCTGACCCCATCTTCAAATCAATAGGTACTCCACAATCGACACTGTCGGTTACAATTCCACCTTCTGTTCCTGTTTTCATTAAAAAAGGGTCGTTAATGTCAATTTATTCGTCAATTACCTCGACGACCACATCATATGCAATGTCTAGTAAACTAGAGTTAAAACAGCCAATTCGCCGTTTCTTATTAGGAGGCTTTACTTCAGCATATCAAAGACTAATTTCGACTGTTCCGGTCCAAATTTTGGTATCCGCTTATAGCGGTGGGAAGAGGCAAGTTAAGTCGACCAAAAGCTTTTGTAATTTAATGTTAGATGGAACTGTTGATTGGACAATTTTTAAATCAAAGGCACTACATGTTTATGTTGGTAAGTCATTGAACGTGAGGAATCATAGGTTACCAAAGAAATTAAGTGGTGGATTATTCAATGATAGTAAAGGGTATACTTTATTGAACGGCAGAGGTTGGGCAAGTTTAGTTGGTAATGGTACTATTTTCAAAGTTGGATTAGGTGAGGCAGAAGAGATATGGATTAGAAGAGGTAATCTACTGGCATGCAGTGTCAAAGATACTGTTGAATTGTCACAAGATTATTTTAGAGTCAAGAATATGGATAATGGTGAAAAGTTCTTCAACGAATATAAGGAAAAAGAAGTTAAATTAGTTGTCAATCCTGACGAAATTACTGTTAAGAAATGGTATTCTTATTTAATGGAATATTTTATTAAATTTACTAGAGTTTTGAAACAAGGTAAAGATGGACTATATGACACTATTGTTGGTAATGGAGAATATGTATTAATAAAAGGACCAAGGATGGTATTGATTGAAACTGGAAGTGGGTTAGATAAATTTGTTTATCAGCCTTATGGTAAATCAATTTTCAACCTTGAACAGTACATTAAAAAAGAAAACAAATGGAAGAAACCACAAGTTGAAGCTGGAGACAATTTAAGTGTAGTGAAATTTGAAAATGGTAAGATAGAATATAAAAACATTAAAGACTTTGGTGATGAGGTGAACCGTATTGAAGGTCTGATGAAAAAAAATAAATAGTTCATTAGATATATATACAGTTATTTATTTTTTTATTTTATTTATTTGTTTATTCATTATAGAACTGGAACGAAAAGCTAAATTGACAATCTCTCTCGCTCTTATCAAAAAAATTACGAAAAACACATTCTAGAGGTCAGTTTTCTTCGTTTTATTCCTATTGTAACTTATCAACGATCAATAAATATAGAATTATGTCAGGACTTGAAAGTATGTGTGAGAAAAATATTAATCTGTAGATAATAAAACTTAATAATTCTTTACTAACATCTACTTTTAGAGTCTCTTTTTCAACTGAAATTCACGGCCAAACAATTGAATAGGCAAGCTGCAAAGGCGGGTAAAGAAGAAGAAGCTGAAAAGAAGAAGGTCAAGAAAGCTTTGGTTCAAGGTAATAATGATATTGCGCAGATATATGCACAGAATTCTATTCGTAAAAATCAAGAAAGACTAAACCTACTTCGTTTAGCTTCACGTATCGACGCAGTTGCATCGAGAATCCAGACGGCTGTCACAATGCGTAGTGTTACAAATAACATGGCATTCGTCGTTAGAGGTATGGATAAAGCAATGGAGACTATGAATCTAGAAAAAATTACAATGGTTATGGATAAATTTGAAGATCAATTTGAAGATTTGGAAAGTTCGACGAACTATTATGAAAATGTGTCTAACCAAATGAACGCGACTAGGCAACCACAAGAAGAGGTTGACTTATTGATGCAACAGGTTGCAGATGAAGCCGGTTTGGAGATGAAACACAAAATTGGTGATGCTAAAGTGGAAGGTTTGAGCATTCCAGAAGCTCCAGTTAAGGAAACAGCAAACGAAGATAAGTTAAGTGAAAGGTTGAGAGCTTTACGTAATTAAGGAAATATGATGAATTTACTAATATATAATATATATATCGTATAGTAATAAATTTGGTGACTGTAACAGTTGTTTTTAAAAAAGTAGTGCAATTTGATAAAAATGATAGAAACTCGGTTTTAATTTCAATTAATCCTGTTTCAGCTTCTAGCAAAAACTAATAAAATTAAAACTGCTATTCACATCTATTCTCCTTTTTTGCGAAAGTAGCATTATGGATGTTAATATACCTGATGGAGAATACGACTTGGATTTATCCAGCTTGTTTTCATCTTTCCCATCTGATGTTTTCGGTATTCGATGTATGTACTCCATGGCAAATCTCTGATATCCTTCATTTTCACAATGTGCATTGATCTTTTTCATTTTTGCTAACTAACACATTTTTACTTCATAATGCAGATGGTTTTCGACCTGATACAATAGATCAATCTTATGCCTCACATTTAGTTCTTGATAACGATAATGATACTTTTATTTTAAAAACAGAATCTAAGGAAAATCCAAAAGCTGTCACTTCTACTGCCTCAGAAATCAACCAATTTTTGTTTGAAGGTAAACTACCCATTTCAACTACAGGATTAGGCATTACATCAAATCATAATAATAATAATAATAATGGTAATACAAGTATTATTAACAATAATAGTAATGGTGCTAACAATATGAATGAATTTGTTTTAGTTTATGATCATATTCAAAAATCTTTCAAAATGGATAAATTTAACGGAGTAATTAAAATGAACAAATCAAGAGAATTAGAAAAAGTCAACAATAGAATGGAATCTTTACAAACGAAATATGATGAAGAAAGTATAAATCTGACATCAACTGGATCTTCCTTTATTGATGACTTTTTGATGATTAATAAGCGACAACAAAGTAATCCATTGTCATACCACCAGACGATCAGTGAAATATCACCAATTAAAAAGAAAAAGAGAGAAGGAACTCCAAGTGTATTGTTATCGCCTAAAAAGTTATCAGCAGCGATAAACATCAAATCACAACCACATTCACCATTAATCAGAATTGCGTCGCCTACAACTGCAACTACTCGATCGCTATCCCCGGTCGGTAGGTCTACTAATTCAAGTGCTAAAGCTGTAAGTATAACCAATAGTGTGGGGAAACAAAAGAAATCAAAGCTACTGAGAGCTGCTGAAAGGGTGGTTGGTAGAAAAGTAAAAATTACTAAGCTTCAAAAACAAGATATACCTAATTTAAGAAAAGAAAAGGTCACTACCGCTAAATCTGATAATAATATACTCACAGCTACAAGAGTTATGAAAGTAGCTAAGCCTGAAGATACAGCTTTCCAGATCAATCTGGTGCAGCCGGCAAGAAATGCAAGTGCAGGGCTGCCAGCTAAAAATAAAAGCGCAACTAGTCATCTTGAAAAGACAGCTGAATTTATGGGAAATCCTGAAGCTGAGCACGTGATCCAAGAAAATGTAACTAAACCACTTACCATGGTGTTCGATGAACCTGCTCCCTTGACTGAGGATGACATTGAAAGTCTGGCGGAAGAGTTAGAGGAAGAAATGCAACAAGATATTAGGGAAGGCAACCATACTTTACAAACATTTAATAAATCCGAAAAGTCGGATTTTGAGACGAATGATGAAATAGTATCCGATGGCGATGATTTCCCGATCGACTTTTCTGATTGGGAAGATTCTGAAGCTGTTGAAATTCCAGATAAAGATAATGGCGACGAATTTCATGTTATTGTTGACAATAACCCTTTGAAATCAAAGATGATGGCCACGACAGAAAATAAAGTAGAAGATACTAAACCTATAGACGCTACTGTAATTGGAAAGAAAGATGTTGAACTGATAAATAAACCAAAGACCAAACCAAAACCAAAACTAAAACCAAAGCCAAAAGTGAAAGCAAAAGCAAAGACTAAAACTAGGGATAAAGCCAAAAGTAAATCCGCGGCTGAAACTGACAGTGATGTAGATGATATGGATATTGATTTGGACGAAGAATTGGATAAAGCATTTGATGATTTGGAAGAAGATGAAATCGAACCGGACGAGGAGGATATGAGTGAAGAAGAATAACTCGACTCAATAGATAACTATTTTGGTTAATATACACACATAATTATAAATATAAGTAAAATAGTAAACGAAATAGAAAAGGCGCAACGAGCCATACGAAGGACAGAAACAATTTTTATTTTTCAGCTTATTTGTTGGTTTCTATTTTGTTGAAGACAGTTTTTTTTTATTCCCAGTAAACCAGACAATCATGACTGATGTTATCAATCTTAATTTAACGGACTTACTGATACAGCTGAATCATACTCTCCAAACGATGAACCTAACGGCTCATCCACTACAATTGCAGATGCCACAACAATCAACATTTCCAATCCAGATTTCACTGTCTTTACTATTAGGTATCCTGCCAGTTATATTCTATATATTTAGGAAGACGCACAATAGAGTTGAAAAGCCATTAAAGTTTGATTTGCCTTTTCCTGAAGCATCTCAACCAAATTGGAAGGGTAAAAGGCTAACTATCCCCGATATTTATCAACCTGAAGATCCAGATAATATATACTGCTATTGTCCAGCAACTTCTCAGTTTTTAGGTAAATTCAAATCACATAGCAAAGAGGATATTGATTTATTGATTGAAAAGGCAAGAGAGGCTCAGATCAAATTTTATAACGATCCATTATTTTCGTTGAAGAGGAGAAAGGTTTTACGGACATTGAGTCATTTCATCATTAAGCATCAAACTGAAATTGCAAGAGTCGCATGTAGAGATTCTGGTAAAACTATGGTAGACGCTTCAATGGGTGAAATTATGGTTACTTTGGAAAAAATTAATTGGCTATTGAAAAATGGTTCGAAAATTTTAAAACCAAGTAACAGACCTGGCCCAGCCAATATGCTGATGAAATATAAAAAAGCGCAAGTATGGTATGAACCATTGGGTGTTGTTGGGGCTGTTGTTTCTTGGAATTATCCATTCCACAATTTGATGGGGCCAGTGATTGCTGGTATTTTTTCCGGTAATGCCGTCGTTGTTAAATGTAGTGAAAGAGTTAGATGGAGTAGTGAATTTTTCATAAATATTGTTAAAAGTGTATTAAAAGTTTGTGAAATTGATGAAGATTTGGTTCAATTGGTTTGTTGCTGGGGTAAAGATTCTGATGCTGTTAGTGGTAACCCTGGATTAAATCATTTGACATTTATTGGCTCAAGACCGGTTGCCAAAATGGTTGTGAAAAATGCCAGTGAAGTTTTAATGCCTGTAGTTGTTGAACTAGGTGGTAAAGATGCTTTAGTCGTTTGTGATGATTACATGAAAAGAAAGGGGATTGATGGAATTGCCAGTATTATCATGAGAGGTACCTTTCAAAGTGCAGGACAGAATTGTATTGGTATTGAAAGAGTAATTGTTTGCGGTGATAGAGAAAATTATGAAAAGTTGGTTGAAAAATTGAAAGATAAAGTGGAGAGCTTGAGACTGGGATCTGATATTGATCAGAGTGAAGAGATCGATATGGGTGCTATGATTATGGGCGGTTCCAAATTTGATGAATTGGAGAGCTGGATTTCAGAAGTTGAGCAAAAAGATCAGGGTAGAGTTTTAAGTGGTGGTAAAAGATATTTCCATCCTAATTATCCACAGGGGCATTACTTTCAACCAACTTTAATTGTTGATTTGGACCCTAAGAGTAGGATTGCTACAAATGAAATATTTGGGCCAATTCTGAGTGTTATTTACGCAGAAAATGATTTAAAAGGTATTGAAATTGCTAACTCAACAGAATACGGATTAGGCGGATCAATTTATACAACGAATACTAAAAAAGCATTTGAATTAACCAAGTTAATGAAGACTGGTAATGTTGCAATTAATGATTTTGCCACATTCTATGTTTGTCAATTACCATTTGGCGGAATTAAAGGTTCTGGATATGGTAAATTTGGTGGAGAAGAGGGATTGAGGGGTTTATGTATTGAAAAGAGTGTCTGTTTTGACAAAACAAGCTTTATTTCAACGAGTATACCTAAAGTAATTGACTACCCTATAAGGGATGGTAAAAAAGCTTGGAGTTTTGTTTCATCGATGAATAGAGCGGCATATGATTATAGTATTTGGGAAAGAATTAAAGGAATTTATAAATTAGCCAAAAATGCTAAATAAGAAAAGACAAGAAAAAAACTTCACTTTTTGTATGTACAATATATACAAGATTATAAATATTTATTATTCTATTATTTATATAGCTCATTACAATAAACTATGGATTAGACTATTTGTTCTATTTTAAAGATTTTTCAGCATTTTTAAAAACATTGGATAAAGTTTCAGAGTATTTTTTGAAAACAGAATCTATTTCTGTGGTCAATTTTCTAATGGAATCTTTTGACCCTTCAACACCTTTCAAATCCTTCATAAATTTAGACCTAATAAACATTAAACTTGATTTATTACTTGCACCACTTTTATAGTGATCTAGCAATTGTTTCATTTCTTTCAACTGTTGAGCTTTCAAATCTTTGGTAGAGTTTGGTAACTTTATCTTTAATAATTGTTCATTTTTAGGATCAACTTCGGGATTTAAGTTCAATTTAGAGGCTAGAATAGCAGAAACAATCTTTTTAGTGTTACTAGGATCAAAAACAGTAACATTTAAAAAACTTGAACCCTTCATTGTAGTTGTTGCCAATTCAGGAAAACTGGCTGTGTAACCATCCTCAACTTTTATCTTGATAGAGTCGAAAATATTTGGGTTTGCTTTTCCCATTTTTAACTCGTTTAGTTTCTTATTAAAAACTGTTACTGTGTTATCATATTGTTTGTTTATATCTGATAGTATTTGTTTCGGATTGAGCTCTGTAGTCGGTTCTGAATCTTCCTCTTTAGCTTGTTTACCTTTGGCCCCAGACTTCCCTTTTTTGGCAAGTGAAATTGCAGTTTGAGAAAAGGTTCTCTTAAAAGTGAATAACTGATTTAATCTAAGCATTTTTTGAGTACTACTATAAATAATCAAGAGAAGAAGAAGGTGGTGATGGTGATGACGATGTTAAAAAAAGTACAAATTGATCAAAGCTATTTGGTGCACGGATGTACGTATTGTTTTTATTTTTTTTATGTAGTAAAAGCAAATCAATTTTGACTGATATCAAGTGTTTCCTAAGTGTTTTATGATTTTTCAAAACTGTTTGTCAGTTTTATATATAATATACCCTTATATCATTCTTTTTCTTTTATTTTATCAATTACGTTCATTTTTATTTCTTTCCTTTTGAAACTCACCATGAATTCCGATGATTTTGTAACGTTAAGGTCTCTAAGGTATTCCTCTGATGATTTAATTGATCTATCACAACAGCAAAACAACAAAACTAAGGCAATTACATCAAAAAGAATTAGCAATAACCATCTTACAGATATAAATACCAATAATCAACTTTATTCAAACTACATTAAAGTACTATCCGTATCCACTTTGGGGGATATGAACAATTTTTTTTCAGATTCTTCACAAATTACTGACATCGAAGATACCATTCAATCAAATAATAACAATGATTTAGCTATTGATCTCGAATTGGATAAAGAGTTGGATCTTGATCTTGATTTTAATATTAATTTGGATGATTTTTCTTTGACTTTTGACAATAAAAGTAACTCCGGTCCTCCGTTGTATGATGCGCATGCAAAGCAACCTATGAAAAACAATAGCCCATCGGACCTTTTGACAGCTCATTCAGCTAACAATATGTCAGCAAATTTTTTGCAAGATAAAGATCCTGATTCAAAAATTGTTTTGAATAGCGATCTGTCAACTGAATTTATTAAAAGATCATTTGCAAGACAGAAGCAAATAATTGAAATCATTAAAACTGAAAAAGTTTATCTTTGTTCCTTGGAAATCTTAAAAAAAGTTTATATTGATAATTTTATATCTGACATTAAGACTCCAATATACTTTCAAAGATTTGATGATTGCATTAAAAAATTAATTGAAAACCATAGTAAATTGTTGAACGAATTAAATGCAATTTATGATCATTACTCAATTTTTTTCAAAATAAATGATGGAACAAAAAATAATGATAGAACTAATAAATTATTGCCTGATTCACCACTTTTTAATTCTTATAATCCTATCAAAGATGAAATGAATTTCATAAAACAAATTGTAGAGTTAATTTCAACTAAGTCCATTGACGTGGATGTTTATTCTACGTATTGTTCATTGTTTAATAGGATTCTAGAATTTTCAAACAAAAATGGTATTGAAAATTATAAGAGAAATTCAATTATTATTTTAAATGATTATATAGTTGAACACAGAAACTTACAAAAGTCGGATTTTTTTATTGATCAAAGAATTGATACCAGATTCATTTCTGTTGTTCAAATGCCGACAAATAGAATTTCAAGATATAAATTAATGATTCAATCCTTAATTAAAAATATAGATCTCGATGAAAAAAATATAGAGGTAATTGGTTATTATAATAATTTAATTTTTAAATTAGGGGAAAAAATTGATTCAATTAATAAAAGTGTTGGCTTAAAGAGCAATAAAAATGACAAAATGAATTATTTTAAAAGCTTAATCAGCAAAGAGAGTTTTGATAAATTACATGATAAATTATTTTTAGAAAATTTAAATTACATGGAACTAGGAAGTTCCTTTGGCGTGGTGTATGTGAACAAAAATAATAAGTATATTTCATCTGATTACCTTGTTGGATTCCTTTTTGATACACATTTAATTTTATTGAAACCTTTGAACAACAACAACACTGGCAATAATAATAATAACAATAATACTATGCATAATCATAATCATAATCATAATAATAACAGTATTAATAATAATAATAATAATTATAACAATAGTAACAATAATAGTAGCAATATCATCAATAATAATATAAATTATTCCCAAAATAATAATAAACTTGAAATTAAATTAATTATTCCATTAAACTCAATTTTAAATAATTTTAATGAGTCGGATGTTGATTACAGGTTGGCAACAACTTATCCATACACTATCAACCTGATTTTTGAAGATTTCTTTAGACAGCATGAAATTGTTTTAGTTTTTCCTGATTTAATGGAACAACAAATCTGGTTTAATAATTTAAAAGTAAAAGTTGAAAATGCAAAAAATGGAAATAATGAATTCTGTTCAAGTGATTTTTCATTTTCTGTACTAAAGGAAAGAACTTCAAAATTTGACATTGAAGATGACTACGAAAAATTCAAATTTAAATCTTTGAATCAATTGAATATATCTTCATTTAAAAAAGGTGGTAAAAAGAAACTTTTTGTGGATAATAATATTAGAGTCTTTCAAGTCAATCATTTTGATCCTTCAGATGAAAGGAGAACTATAACTAACAACAGTAATAATAATATCAATAACACAAAATATGATTTAAATGTCCCAACAATCAAGATCTCCCGACAAGAAAGAGTTTATGCCCAAAATTGTATTGGAAATAAATTATGGTCAAACCAATTCAAAATGTATCACTTATCATTATCCATGACGAGATCTTTATCAAATTTATTTTCTCTGACGAAAATTTCATTAAGTTCCCCTACTACTCCCTCATCATCTGCCTCAAATTCTCCAATTTTATTAAAATCTGCATCAAAATCATCAGCAAAGTCGTATAGAAATTTAAGAGATCAATCTTTTCAACCACCACCATCGATTCCATCTTTGCGTTCAAGTGGCAGTTTACTAAGTGTACATAGCGATGCAAAGTCTATCAGATCTATAAGATCTATCCAAACTAATGCTACTGATAGTTCGGCTTCTGGTCGGTTGGGAAGTTTTGGTAGACTACTAAAAAGCATTAGTGTTTCCTCGGGGTTGAATGGTGTGTTCAATAACAGCAAAAAAGCCAGCTAACTAGTAAAACCAACACGAACTAAGTTTTTAATTTCTAATTTTAAGTTTTTATATTTAGCTTTATTTAATTAATACAGTGTCATTTATATATAAATATCTAATATCATATATATTTTATATTATTCATAAATCATAAAATTATACTATTATTTTTTTCATCTAAACTGGATATTTGCCCTTTTTTTCTTTTTTAGAAGCGTGTTGAAATTCGCCGTGTTTTAAAATGAAAGGAATAATATCCGTTTCAACATCTTTAAAGTCACCAAATTCTTCATTTAATTCTTGATTGCTTGCAACTTCTAGCATACCTTCAGAACCATTACCGGTAATATTTCTATAAACATCAAATCTTGACACAACATCTGATAATGAGATAGTATTATCATTATTATTCAAGTAATTTTTAACAGCATCTGTTGAATCGACAAACAAGATAAAATCTTGAGTTTTGCCTTTGTAAAACATTTTTAATTGATCCGACATTGTAGATAGCTTGGTATATATAATAAGGTTCCTAATATATATTTAGTATTATATAGTTATAAAAACCATTAAATGTGATATAAAATTGGGAATTGTGTGCCATTTTATACCCCTATAGAATGCTCTGGAAAATAGCAATAAATGGAAACCAACTGATCAATTACACCAAAAAAATAGGTAACATGATTAGTCTAAAACGTCATAGTTTGGAAATTGCGACTACACCCGTACACGGATTGTGCCCGGTTTCAGCTTTGTATTTCTTTAAGATTTTTTTTATCTTATGATTTGCCTAACATGAATAAGGGAATTTAAAAACAAAAGATTGCTTGATTTTTTTTTGTTTATATACCGAATTATGATAAAACAACCTGTGGGATATTTTGGTCTACGTTTGCCAATATCTAGGAGCTGTAATAAATCACAACGGGTTCTGTTTTCCAGTTTATTGTCCAGAACATATTCAAAGAATATATTATGTTTAAACGATTTGCGTACAAGATTAGTAGTTAGGAATATTTCATCAATATCTAAATCTTCGTCAATACGCACGTTCTCATTTTTCAGCGTGGGGAAAACTGTGCTGAAAGCTTCTAAGATACCTGCTTATTTAGGCGGAGGACTAGCAGCTGCTGGTTCGTATGTTATGTATAAAGTTGATGAAGCAACAGCCTATACTTCGGATCAATTGGGTAAAGTTAAGGATTTTGCTGGTGAATTAAAGGATGGAATAAATGGATTTCTAGATGGTGCCTTCAGTGGTGACGGTCATCCTTCAGGAGGGGGCGATGGAGGTGAAAATGGTGGTAACGATATTGCCGCTGTTGGATCCGGTGCAGCTGCTGCTGTTGGATTATCTAGTGGTGATGATGATGATAGTAATGAACTAGAGGATGAATTTGAGGATGAAGTGGATGACAACGAAGATAATAAGCAAAGGGAAATATTAGAAGATCAAATGTTGAATTTAACAAAGCAAATGATTGAAATTAGGAATATATTATTAAACGTTAGCGGATCAACAGATTTAAGATTGCCATCTATTGTTGTCATTGGTTCTCAGAGTTCAGGTAAATCATCTGTTCTAGAGTCGATCGTTGGTCAAGAATTTCTTCCAAAAGGTTCTAACATGGTTACAAGGAGGCCAATTGAGTTAACTTTGGTTAATGATCCTTTAAGCGCCTCTGAAATTGCGGAATTTCCTGCTTTGAAGATGTATAATATGACTGATTTTCAGCAAGTTCAGAAAATTTTAACCGATTTAAATTTGGCTGTTCCTCATGACGAGGCAGTTTCAAGTGATCCAATTCAATTAACTATCAAATCTCCAAGGGTTCCTGATTTGTCGTTAGTTGATTTACCTGGTTATATTCAAGTTGAAGCTACTGATCAACCAACCACTTTAAAGGCGAAAATTAGGGAAGTCTGTGATCGATATTTGCAAGAACCAAATATTATCTTAGCTATTAGTGCTGCGGATGTTGATCTGGCAAACTCAGCTGCCTTGAGATCAGCTAGAAGAGCTGATCCAAAAGGTGAAAGAACCATTGGCATAATTACAAAGTTGGATTTAATCGATCCTGAAACTGCAAAATTAATGTTAACAAATAAAAAATACCCCCTAAAAATGGGGTATGTTGGTGTCATTACTAAAGCTCCTAGTACTGGCTCATTATTTCATAAAAAGACAGGCACTCAAGCTTATATTGCACAACAGAATTTTGAAAAAAAATATTTCAAAGACCATAAAGAAGATTTCGTTGGTACAAATGTTGGATCTAAAATTTTAAAGAAAAAATTAATGAGAGTTTTAGAAAGATCAATGGCAGTTGCATTAAAGCCAATGCATGATATGGTTTCGGCAGAATTAGAAGAAACCAGTTACAAATTTAAAGTTGAATTCAATGATAGAGATTTGACAAGTGAGAAGTACATGGCACAAACGATTGATAACTTGAAAATGGCCATTAAAGAATTTGGGGAAAAATTTGGTAGACCAGAACTAAGATCTCTATTACGCAGTGAATTAGACCAAGAAGTTTTAGATTTATTGGCTTTAAGATATTGGAATAAGCCTGAAACCAATAAAAATAATTCCAATTCAACGGATTATGAATTTGAGGAACCTCCGTTATCTGATTTATCTAAAGCAAAAAGTGATGATACGTTCTGGCATAGAAAACTGGATTTAACAACTTCAAATTTAACTAAACTTGGTGTTGGACGGTTATCGACTACTTTAATAACGGATGCAATATTAACCGAAATAGGAGTCTTAGTCGATAGTACTGAATTAAGGACACATCCAATGATTAAGGGTGCTATTAAAGATGCAGCTATCAGTGTTTTAAATCAAAGATATAACTCTACAGCCGATCAAGTTGAAAATTGTATTAAGCCTTTCAAATATGAAATTGAGGTTGAAGATAGAGAATGGACTTTAAGTAGACAACATTCGACATTACTATTAAAAGAAGAATTAAGACAATGTCAAGAAGTTTATGATCAAATTAAAAAAACTGTTGGTGGTAATAAATTGAAACAAATAATGACATATATTGAGAATGAGAATAATTCAATTGGAAAGAACATTGAAAGAGAAAATCTTGGATTTTCACCCGGATTGTTACTGCGTGGTAGAGAAGCCATGTTCCTTAAATATAGATCAGACTTGTTATCAATGAGAATAAAAGCCTTACAATCGTCGGCTTGTAAATTTAAAGAAAACAAATATAAATGTCCAGAAATTTTCTTGGATGTTGTCGCAGAAAAATTAACGCAAACTGCAATTTTATTCTTAAATGTGGAATTATTAAGTGATTTCTACTACAGTTTCCCTAGAGAATTAGAAAAAAAATTAGGTTCCAGTCTGACAGAGCAAGAAATTGAGAATTATGCTAAAGAAGATCCTAAAGTTAAAAGACATATTGAACTTCAAGAGAGAAAAGAGTTGTTGGAATTAGCTTCATCAAAAATTGAAGATGTGATGGCAATCCAAAAAAGATTTTAATTGTGTGTATACATTTTCTAGTTTCTTTTTACCCGTTTTACTTCGTTACGAGCTTGTTAATAAAAAAATTATATGGTGAGATTCTAGTTTTCAGAAAAACAAAAAAATAGACATAAAAATCTAGTACATGAACTCTTATGAATTTATGAGATTGAGCACAGAGAAACAAAAAAAAAAGATAAAAAATGGAAGCAAAGAATAAGAAATATGAATGACACTAAATATAAAATTAGATATAAATCATACGATCACTAACATCTTTATGAATACCTTCACCTAATGCTTGATTTGCGGCTTCAACAACGTTTCTGGATTTACCTAAGAAAGAATTTTGAATAAAGCAAGTAGCTCTTTCACATAGTAAATCAGCATAGTATGCTGGAGGAACAACTCTAACCGATTTGGTAGCTCTACCGAAAATGCTACATAAGTTGTAGGTGACCTTTTGTAGTTCATCAGGAGTCCAGTGGTTTTCATCATATAAAACATAGTAGTGGCCCGGAATTGCAGTTCCTTGCAACGCTTGTTGTGATTGTAAGAAAAAATCATATAAACTGATCGATGTAACACCTTTTTCAATAATTGAACCCGGCATTGCATTGTCTTGAGCAATGACAGCAACTTCTTTACCCTCAGCATTCTTCGCATTCTTTTCCAATGGGAAAAATCTTGTACTATGGTTTTTCAAGATTGTGATGAATGTTAATTTAGGTTCAAATTTAATATCAAGTTTATTCGAAACTTCTTTGAATGCATTTTTCACACCGGTAACTTCTTCATCTAAAATGGTATTGAACTGACCATTTGAAACACCATCTCTATACATTATAACAACTTTTGGTAATTTACCAACAGACTTGAAATAAGCCAGAATTCTTTCAACGCACATTTTTGACATGTCAACAATTGTTTCTAATCTCGGTTCTTGAACTGAAATGGAGCCTGGGAAACTATTAAAAGAAGAATCCACAGAACCAACAACAGCGGCAACAGAAACATTATTACCAGTATTACTGGATGGGTGGGTAACATCAGCACCTAAAAGAAGCGCAGGCAACGCGTCAGAAACAAGCCTTCCAGAGGATTGAGGAGACAAAACGTGGGTAGTACCACCAAGTTTAATGCATGCTTTCATACTCATTAATGCATACATCTGGACGTCAAATTTACCAAATTTTCTTTTGGTAAATTTGTTTCCAATCGTACATTGATTCACAATACCTAAATCGATATCAAGGGCCTTTTTAACGCTTGCATAAATGATTTTTTCCTTCTGATTTAAGATTGTCAAAATGTAATCGATTTTATTTTTCAGCGGTTTAACAGTATTCACAATATCTTTGGATAATGATTCAACTCTAGAATAAACAACCGGCTTAATCATGAAGTCTTTTGAAAAACTGACACCATGCTTAGCGACCTCAGCAACATATTCGGTACAAGCCTCCTCAATATCTTGTTTACCCTGTTCGTTCAGTGGCCTTCTATCGCTTATTAAGACTAAAACACACAATTTTTTAATACCTTTAACCGGTTTATAGAATTCTTTGTTAATTAAATCCCAGGAACCCTTACTCTTTTCAGATTTACCATCAGCCGGTTTTTTAGTGTATTTAACTTCCGTATTTTTATATTTCAACACAGGAGCATCGAGAAGTCTTGAAGGGACAACCATTAACTTAGTACCGATTCTCTGCGCATCCTCAGAATTAATATTTTGGGCCAATTTTTTAACACCATCTTGTTGAACCAAACCTGCGATAACATGAGGTCTATGTGTGCTAAAGCTTAAAACACCTCGAACATCAGAAACCTCTCCTTTAAATTCTTGGCCTGGAACAATCATACAAGCTTCCATTGGAACAAAATTTGTACCACCTAAATGAACTAATGGCATATCCGGATATTTCAATTTCATATTATATTTAGAAGCAAAATAAGATGCAACAGAAGTCAGTTTACCATCACAATCAAACTTATAACTATTGGCAGTTTCTGATCTACTAATATCAAATATACCTTTTGGTCTTGACTTATGACCCAAATAAGTCCTTTGAATTTTAATTCCTTTGAAAAAATATTTCTGGGCAACAATTGCAGAAGGTGAAACTTTATTTAAATCGGTTTCGCCAAAATAATCAGCGATAAGGTCAGCAACATTCATTTGAGAACCATTCTTATTGTGAGATTTAAAAAATGCTCCTGCAACAGGTCTAATATTAATTAAGACGTTATCAAAAGTAGGAGTAATAGATGCATAATAACCATTTGCAATATAAAGACCCTTTTGGAATGATTGACATTTCTGTGGGCTCTCGATAAAGAAAAACTTATTTCTACCGGCAAGGAAAACATTTTGACTTTTAGCAATTTGATAACCTAAAACAACGTTTAAAGCATTGACGTAAGCATTTGGTTCAATATTTTTCTTATCGTTAAGTGCGACGTAGTTATTCAAATCATCCATAGAAAGTGTATGTATAAATTCTACAGTACAGAAAATCTTTGGATCGTCACCATTAGAGGCTGGAGCATTTTTATTCGATCTTAATGCAGACATGACTGACGCAGGTATGATACCTCTATAATCTTCAGGTTCAAACAAGTATTTTTTTTTGTCGTTTTTTTCAATTGGGAGAGGAACTGAAGAATAAATTGCATCAGAACCATTGTGAGATATTTTTTCTCTCAAACCTGCAAAAGGATTTTTACCAATTAAAACTTCTAATAAATCTTGTTTAACCTTTCTTTTAGCATCAATTTCAGGTTGAAAAGTAACATGATAATACCAAAACTTCATTTGAGAGACATTGAATTTGACATAATTGGTACCAACTTTAGTTTTAATACCAACTGTACCATAACCAGGTCTCTTAACTAAAATATATGGATCATCAGGTTTTCTTTCCATTTCTTCTTTTTTGACCAAAGCTTTAATTTTTGGCATAGCATCAGCATCAAGTAATTTCTTTTCATATTCTGGAGTAAATTTGTAATCGGGCTTAATAATTTGAGCGTCATCTCCAAATCCACCTCTACCATTAAAACCTCCTCTGCCTCCTCTACCTCCCCTACCGCCTCTATCGCCTCTATCGCCTCTACCGCCTCTACCGCCTCTATCGCCTCTACTGCCCCTACTGCCACCACCTCTATCGCCAAAACCACTTCCGCCGCCTCTATTACCTCTACCACCACGTCCGCCTCTATCAGATCCAAGGCCTCTTTGACCACTAAATTAAAAGAAAGAATGATTTTTTGTTAGCTATCTCGAAAACCGATAAGCAATAAAAATAAAAATAAAAATAGTCATAAAAATGTTCATTGAAACCAATTATTATATCTAAACATACCCTCTATTATCTCTTGATGACATAAGTTATTGGACTGTACTAATTTAAATTGTTGTTAAGGTAAGGTAAGAGAACTAAATAATTCGTTTCTATGCTGAGAAGAAAAATCTGATTAAGAATGTAGTTCCACGCTTCAAATTTCCGCAGTTTCAAATATGTTAAATTTTTAACTTAAAATCTGATGTGTCATATTTCTGTGTAAGATTTTTGTGTCAGATTTTTGTGTATTAAAAAATCTAACTATTTTTAACTCATCGATATTATTACATCTTTATTCTTTTCACTTTTAATTAAAATAATTAAAAAAAAAGAAGAAAATATTGGTCTAGTAAAAAGTTTTGATAAAAATAATAAAAAAAATAAGTTTTGCCGCTCCCAGGAATCGAACTTGGGTTTCATCGGCCACAACGATGTGTACTAACCACTATACTAGAACGGCTTTTATGTTCCAGATTTTGTTTTTGTTTACTTCGTTGCATTATTTTTATTGACATTGTTCAAAAATGAGCTTATCTTTCTTGTTTATTGGTGCCGTCACAATAAAATTTTATAATTATTGTGCTAAGCTGTTGTATATAAGTATAAATGTCAGAACATAAATTATCTGTCATCAGTTAAAAGAATATTATGACATCAATTTTGTTCCATGGCATAAATAATTACCAGAACATATTATTTGATATCTACGATGTAAATTTATCTTATCTGTCAGAACATCAACATAAATTGTATGTCATAATTCAATATATATTATGTCACAGAATTGTGTTGTGTTGATTAGCTAATCCAAGAACATAAATACAAGACTCGGCATTACATTTGCATAATGCATATAATTGCCGGCATTGTTATGGTGAGGCTAGAGTTGATTAAGATGATGATTGGTCAAATCATCAAGTGGCTGTTCAACTGCTGGATGGACGAGATTGGACAAGTATAAGGACGATTCCGCTTGTATTTTGTATTTCATATGTTTAATGAGAGATTCTTTTGAGCAAGGATTCCTATATATATTCTATTAATATATTTTAGTAAATAGTTCAGAAGACAAAAGTCACACTTAACCTAAGATTAGCACCAACTATCAATAGTAAGTAACTTGTTCTTTACTTACTAAGTAAGACCTTTTAGTTAAGGCTAGGGGGGATGCCAAGTGGCGAAGAAACCTGTATTATTGAATATAAGATTAAGATTATACTTAGGTGTTGAATACTATAACTTATTCTTACATAGTACTTAAGGTGGAAGGTATCCAGGAAGCTAACCCGTCCTCTGATATTATCAGAAGAATTGTTAATAAAAAACAAAGATATTATTTCATCTTATTAGAAGCTTAAAAGTGAGATTGATAAGTGTTGATAATATAACTAATATGGCTATTATACATGAAATTATATTTCATGTTCGTCACAATTAAATCCCACAATTATTGTGTTAAGTTGTTGTCTATAAGAATAATTAATTTTCCACTTTATTTGTATATCTTTATATCTTGTGTATTTTATTTTAATATTAAGGATTCATTATTAAAAACTAACAACTCAGTAATAGTTCATACGACTCTAGCCACACATATATTTTACATTAGCTATTACCAGCAACGGTAAGTACTGTTACTTTATTGACGGTTTAGGACCTCACAACCCGAGGGCTGAAAGAATGTCCCGTGGTACCTCTACCTGTACTATCTACTTCCTAACTGGGCCTAAGGTAGGACGTACCTAGGTTGGCTAATTTGTCCTCTAATAATAAAAAAATTCCGGTTCTATTCGCATGTTTTATGTATCTTGTTATCTTCTTTTATTGAGGATTCCACTGTTATAAATAACACAACCTAGCATTAGTGTTTAAGACTTTAACGGGAAAATTATGCTTAATTTCGAAAAGTGTAACAATAGCAAATGTTTGAATAGCTGAAAAAGAGTCAACTATTTAATTATTAATTAAAGCCTAGAATTCAGTAAAAGGCTATGGTTATCGAGTTGGCCCATGCGATAGGAAATTACCGATATGTTAATTTATCAAGATAGGTTATCAAGATAATAGATCATAAATGAAGGTGAAATAGCCAACCATATCGATGAAAGGTCTGGGCTGACAAATAAAATTTTATATTTAAAATAACATAAACAGGACATGGTTTATGTTTATTAACTTTTTAACATTAAATATTTTTATAAGATAATAGAACATTAATGACCTGAACCTTTTGTTTAAATCTTACATCTGCACCAGTAGGAAGATAAATTTTTGTCGTTCTCAATATACAAATTAAGATTGGAATTATTAGAGAAAATATTCTTTATTGGGATGTTTATTTCGTAATTATCTTACTATTGAATTATGGTTTACGTCAAATTTTTATTTTGATTTTTACTGAAAAAATCATGAGACAATTAATCATTATGCGCCAAGGCTTATGTTAATGATTGATAACGGTTAATGTAGACTAAAAGTGAAATATATTGTCATAGTTATCGTTTTATGGTGATTTGAAACAAAGCTAATGAATATCCTGCTTGCATAAAAGGTTGATTTGACCTCAATTTCATTCATAAATACTCAAGTACCTCCTTTTCATATTTTACAGATCAATACATTTTATCATTCTGAAGAGAAGAAGATTTTTTATATTTTTTTATAATAAAAATATTCTATTACTTTAATCAACTTTCGTCCAAGACTTTATCAGTTACTGTATTCCTCTCCACAGGAGATTGAAGGTGTAAAAGTTAATCCACCTTCATCTAGTCTCAGCCGTAACTGAACTATTAGGACATGAAGGATTTTATATTGAAATCCCACGCCTCCCCCAGTAGGGTGAAGTGTTATATGTAGTCATCTACTTCCAACATATATACGTATTATGATGGGGATAACTGTCACAGGAGGAACGATTACAGGTGTGGTCCCTTAGATAGATACGTGAATACTTGCTATTAGTGATAATATAACCGATTTTAACTCAGAGGTTGTAAATAAATGTAAGAATAAAGTATAATCAAGTTGTATTCAATTTTTATATAAAGATCTCTTGCTAAAAGAGAGAAAAGAAAGAGGTTGCAAAACAAATAGAAACTAAAAATAAGAAAAAGCTTGTTTATATAGCCAATTCGGATTTAATTGTGATTAATTGTATTTGTTCATCTTTTGTCTACACAACATCGCAATATCCAATTACGTGAATGTAGCATTATAAACATTATCGTTGGCTCTAATTACTTCGATTTCATTGATTTCTTCTAAAGGAGTTATGGAATGGCTTTAATCAACCATAAAATAGGAACCAGATTAATTGACTAACTATACAATTTCTCCAGGTTCCAACATGAACGGCATGCGGAGGATTTTTTTTCAATTCTCTACTACCATATCAGAGTATGAATTACTGACAGCGATGTAGCGTTTCAATGCAGAGTGCTTTATGTTCTAACATTTTTGATTAACCTTTTTTAAAATAATTCACTTGCAAGCATCAAATTTAATGTAGAAATTTCAAATTTTAAATATTTAAAAAATGAAAATTACTGAAAGAAAATTTCGTTATTAGTTAGGGTATATTCCAAAATATATATTTAATCTCTGTAACAAAAAAAAATTGTAAACTATGTAAAACTAAGTTAAAACCAAGAAATTTTAGAAAGTATCAACACTAAGAATTATTAGTATTGTACTAGGCCAATAAATGAAGAAAAAATTAAAAAATCAACTGTGCAAATGTACGCATACATCTACATTTTTTTTAAATTGTTTGTGTGTTAAAAATCCCAAATTAAACTATTCAATAAAAAACCGTGATAGTTTAAAGCCAAAAAAAATTATTATTATTATTATTATTATTATTATTATTATTATTTCCCTCCCAAAATGCCAAAAATGTTTTTATATTAAGATTCCACTTTTATTCTATTCCATTTCATTTTTTAATACCTATTCCTCTCTTTTAACTATTGCTTACATAAATGCCTTGAAATATTTTTCATCAAACCAATTGACTTTTTCAAAAGAGGCAAATAATCTACTTGCTTTATTAACATCAATCTTACAAGATTTTTGAGCATCAGTTCTTCTAAAAGGTAGATTATTTCTCATTCTTCTAACTTTCTCAGAAAAAATCCTACGCTTAGAATCTAAATAAACATGACAAGGTAATCTTAGAGTTGAAGCTAATAAGACCTCCGCTGGATGTAATTGACCAATTAAAGGGTCATTTGATAAATCCATTGATTGACCTTTCCAATCAGTCTTTAAACATTTAGTACTGTTTGGCAAGGAATCCAATGGCGGTGAAAAATCTTCAATTTGTCTGTAATCATAATTATAAACTATTGAAGGTGTTGAAGTACGAGACCTTTTCGGTGACGAAGCGTGATTTGACAAATTTTCAATTTTCTTATTGATAGGTTTTCTATTCCTAACGGGAGTTGATGATCTACTTATAACTGAAGTGGAAGAATCTACATCAGACTCTAAATCAACATGATTTTGACGAACAAAGCGACGGGTTCTTGGTTTTTCAGGATCTGACTTATCATTATCAGAAAAGTCACTTCTAACTGTGTCGTAAGTATTACGAACTGCGGACCTAGTCAAAAAGTTTTTGATCGGTATATAACCTGCATTTGAATTATTTGTCTTTAATTTTTTGAATTGATACTCAGACAAGAAACTCATTTGACGTTTTTTAAAACTAGGTTTATTTAGATCATTAAATGGATTGATAGTTAAACTGGAATATTCAAGATTATCAATTGGGAAAGATTTTTTACTTGAGCTTGGAGCTTCTTTGATATTATTATTAGGATTATTCTCGTTATCACTGTTATTTTTTTCAACTTCCTCTTCAGCTTCAACATTGTTTTTAGTTTCAGTACGGTCAATACTGACATTATTCAAAATTGGCTTAGTAGCTCTTGGAATGATCAATTGAGTAAATCTAGTTTCACTTTCGTCAAAATTTCTAGTATATGGAGACAGAGGTGGTGATGGCATAGTATCAATTGGACTGCTTGGATGACTGAAATCTATAGCATTAACAGGTGTGATGGTTTCACGTTCTGCTGATTTTGAATCAATATTTGAAAATAAATATGGAGTAAAATTTTTACTCTTGTTATCATCGTTTGATAAGAGTAATGCAGACATTATTAATTGGATAGAATTGAATTGAGCCAGGGTATTGAAATTAGCGATATGAATTAAAATCGTATGTGAAATTGTTTATAAATTAACGTAATGTAAATATACCAAAGATTATGCGAAATCCCCTGGTTTAGTAGTTGTATATTGTAAGTAATTGAATTGATGGATAAATCCGGGGTAATTGAATTCTATACTATAATCCGATAAAATATTTATCTATAAAAAGCAAAAAATTATTTGAAAGGAAAAAAAGAATAAAGATAAAAAGATAAGGAAATTTTTTAAATTGGAGTCATGAAGATATTTATAGCGGAAAGTTAATATATCACAATACTGTAAGATAAAAAATTATCATAATAAAATGTAAAAAAATTTTCCTCTCTTTTCTTTTTTTTTTTTTTTTAATTTTTAAATTTATTTTTTTAGAATTTCTTTTCCGAGCCGTCCACCGCGTTAGTTAAATTTGTAGAGAATATCAGTTCCCGTTTGATTCAGAGAATGCTTAGTTCAAGTGATTCATATTTGGTTAATGTAATAGACAGCAACTGAATCAATATTACAATTCAATGTCAACAAGTGGATATCATAACTTAATGACTCAGTCACATAATTAGCTCTTATCGCCTTCACTGTACATACGTCTTATATTTGCCGCACAGACACCGTGACACTTTCTCAATTAGGAAACCCACACCGGCACCTCACCGTTAGTGCCGGAGTCATGCAACTTTTTGTTTCTTGTAACGGTATTTTTCCAAATATGCTATTAGTATTTGCAATTAAACCATTCCCATTAGCCAAAGTTGATGGATTGTAGTGGGTGGTAGTGGATAGTTTATACAAATTTTGTATTTGGATTAATGTAGTTGGGGTTGCATCAAGTTAATAGTGCCAATGAGCCACTTTCAGATTTGCTGTTGCTGTTGCTACTGTTATTATTGTTATTATTATTATTAATTATTATTACCGATACCGATACTGGTACTGGTACTGATACTGTTACTATCAGTGCTGATACTGAATAATCAAAGTAACCCATAATGGCCCACTGAATTAATATATTTTAATTTTTACATTTGTTCTAATTTACCGTACAGTTTTTATATAGAATGCTCAAGTACCGAAATCTAGAAAATGATACTCATAGCAGCAGTTGAGTAATATATTTTTATCACTCACATAAAATAATCGCACTAAATATTATTGATCTAAAATTTCAAATTCTACTATGCGCTTTACTATATATTTTTTGGAAGTGATTTTCACCAGGTAAAATGTCTTACAAAACAACATTGGCACAGCTATTAGATTCAGACGATGATGCGCTAGATGAAATCAATATTGAGGAAGTTGATAATAATAATGAAGATAGTAATATAATTGACCCAAAACTCTGTGTTGACTGTCTACAAATGCCAAAAGAACTGCTTTGTTTGGAATGTAATGAACCGTTCTGTAAAGTTTGTTTCCAATTTGCCCATAGAGGTGGTTCAAGAAAAAAGCATAATTTTAAGGAGGAACCAAACAGTGAAGATAATGGGACTAAGCAGGATGAAAAAGAAGATGAAAAAGAAGATGAAAAAGAAGATGAAAGAGAAGTTGAAGATGATGGGGGAGAGGTCGAAGTGAAAAAAAACGAAGAGGAGAAAACGAGTCTACTTATTAATGGTCCTATATTAAATAACAATCATGTCAAAATAATGGAAAAAATTAGAAAGAATATCAAATTCATACCTATGAGACTAACTTATGAAGAAAGACAATTACTTAAGTTATTAGAAGCAGCATTGACAGTTTCTGAATATACGGACAAGGTTGACATCCTTTCTTATAGTTCGAAATCGAAAAGAATCATCAACCAACTAAGGGAAATTTGTTCAATTCTAGCTGGATTGGTAGTTTCCTCAAATATTAAACTAGGTAAACAATTGATTGAAAATAAAAATTTTGTTGATAATAAAGATTGGTATAAAAATATTTTTGAAATTGGTAGACGTTATAAGGTTATGAATCCTGAACGAATGAGAGATACTTTTGGTAAATTATGTTACATGATAATGGACTCAATGCTACCGCAAATTAAAGATTACATGGAGTTTGATTTTTATAAACCAATTCTAACAATTGAAAAATTTATTATTGAAAATGATGAAGAAAAGAAATCCCTCTTGATGTTTAATGATCCAATGATATTAGAAGCGTGTGCTGATATTCAGCCTGAAAATAAATCTAGAGGTCTAATAAATAAATTAATTAAACTAAAGGAAAATGCAATTGAGAAATTAGCCGGCAAATATTCTAGTCGTGGTGGTCTGAATAAAGATCAAATCAAAAATATTTTATATTCAATAGGAGATTTTAACTCTTATACAAATAAAAATAGACTCCCAGTTAACAACATGATCAAAAGTTTGGAAGAATATTTTAGAAATCCAGAGGATGTAAAATTTTCTTTAGGTATTAAATATGGTAAAAATGGTGCTAGATTGACCCATGACCATAACAAACAATTCCTTTATGTTAAGCAGGCACTAGAATTATGGAATCATGTGATGAGAGATTTAATTGAACTTTGGTCTTTAGCTGATGATGATTTATTTAATGGCGATAATTATAAGCTTTCTGATACTGGCCAAGGGCTACAGAGAATAAAAACTTGTCCAAAATTATACAAAAAAATGTATTCAATTTTGAACGAAGTTCAATTAAAGTTTGATTATTGGGTTGGTGTGCCAATTATTCATCTTGGTGATGATGCAGTTCCAAATGCGTTATTTTTTTTGGATAAGTATATTCAAATTCCAAGTATTCTAATTCCAATTGATAAGTGCATTCAAGAAATTGAAAAATTAGCTAGAGGTGATAAATTTTTGAATAATTATTTTGAGGACCAATTTGACAGTTTTCAAGATCTGCAAAAAATAATTCTTTGTGATTATTTCAAACATGGTTTTGATGGATCAGGCGCTGATAACTTTTATTTTGCCGGTTCTTGTGTTGACGCTTCGTCAACTTCATCCTGTGAATTCTGTAATAATATTTCAAAAAAACCTTACTTTAAAGTTTTCTTGTTAACGGGTTTTACGAATTTTAATGGTGAAGGTTACTAATAGCTTAGAGTTCAAACTATATAGAGGCTGTATACCTTTTTTATTCCCTAAAGAAGATAGAAACCATACTATCAAGACGTATTAACAATCACTCGCCTATGAAAATACACGAGTAGATTAAACATTCATCATAATTTGTTTTAGATAAAGAATAAATGTATCTTTTCTTCATTCTTAATAGATTAGAATTTCGTTTTCCCTTATTTCTTAAAAATCCTATACATGAAATAATATAAATGAGCGTAGGCTATTTTCTTAGCGGAGTTTTATCCCACAGGCCGAGATTTTTATATTTTTTATTTTTAGGCCCTGATAACTGAATGTTTTAAAAATTTAAATTTGAACTGTTTCCCTGTCTTTTTATATCAAGAATGAAACATTAAAAGTCTTGAGTTCCAAAAAAAGAAATGCATTTTAAAACTTTATTACAACGAAGAACTTTTAGTAAATTAACGCAAGCTCAATTTCAATATTCATCAAGGAACCTGAAAGAGTTGAAGAGACCATTGCTTGAATATTCGAACTATGATTCCCTAAAGATTTGGTTTGAATCATTAACAAATTATGATCAAGGAGATCAGGATTCCCAAGATGATCTACTTACATATTATTTGCCATATTATAACAAAGAACCATTGGTTGAATTGCCAAAGGATAAGATTATTGCATATAATGTGAAAACTCAAGTTAAAAACAATGACCCGGATTTTTTTATCAATGAAATCAGAATTGATAGATTCCCATTGACAGAAAAAAGCAAGCGGGTGAAAAAAAATCACTTGGTAATTCTTCATGGATATGGTGCATCAAGCGGGTGGTTTTATAAAAATTTTAATGGATTAATTAAGAGTGCCGATTTTGTTGATAAAAGAAATGAAAGTTTCCATATTCACGCGATTGATATGCTAGGCTTTGGACTGAGTGGCAGACCGATGATCAGATTCAATCATGATTCGGATACAAAACCCGCATTAGATATCGAATGTGATTGTATTTTCAAGAATGATAAACATTTGATCTGTGGAGAATGTGGCGGACATCTCGATGGTAAAGAAAATAGAGACTGGTGTTTATGTGAATTTGGTGACGATTTGAGCGATCCGAAACACAAAAAAGCACATGTTTGGATCAGAAGTGAAGACGCCATTGAATACATTAAGAATCAACGTAAACTTATTAGTGAAGTTGAAGAGGTTTACGTTGAAAGTTTAGAAAACTGGAGAATTAAAAATAAAATAGAGAAGTTCGATTTAGTGGCACATTCATTTGGTGGATATATGTCTGTTGCATACGCAATTAAATATCCAGATAGGGTTAACAAGCTGGTTTTAGCAAGTCCAGGAGGAGTTGAGCGGTCACCATTCAGTGTAACGAATCCAAAATATCATGAAATATCAAAACTAAAAGAGGAAGGTGTGAAGATTCCATCTAAAATTGGCATGGTTGTTTCAAATAGTGTCTTGAACTATGGATTTCTGGGCAGGTATGGTACAATCAAAGAATGGTTCAAGGATATATGGAGGATGAGACTTTCAATTTTTACTTTTTTACGATGGTTAGGACCCGTTGGGCCAAAGATTGTGTGTGATCGCAATGTCGACAAGCTAACAAGATCAGGAGCAATCAACGACAAGCAAGAGATTGATTTGTTTATAAAATACGTCTATAACAATTCCTTGAGATCTTCGTTTTCTGATACCACCATTACCAGGATTTTCGATTCGTCGATTGTTGCAAAATATCCCATTTTGGATAAGCTAAAAGATCTAAAGGTTAAAGACACGCTGTGGATTTATGGCCAGCATGATTTCATGTATAAAGAGGCTGGCAGGGCAGCTGCCAGGATCTTAAACTTAAGGCAAGGCTACAATGCAAAATTTGATACAGTGAGTAATGCCGGTCATAATTTATATTTGGATAATTATGAAGAGTTTGATAGGAAAGTAGTGGATTTCTTAAAATCAAATAGGTGAGGAAGGTGGAAGATGATGGATGCTAGATGCCAGGGATAGTTGATAGATGATAGATGATAGATGATAGATGATAGATGATAGATGATAGATGATAGATGATAGATGATAGATGATAGATGATAGATGATAGATGATAGATGATAGATGACAGATACTAGATACTAGATAATAAATAATAAACCATACTCACTACACGACGCCTAGTACTCGATTCGCGACACTCAATACCCACCAACCAATACAAGACCCAATACAATACAATACTCAATAACATCCAATACATCATCCAATACACCCAATACCAATACAATGCCAATACCATTCACGTGGCAATCAACTGAACAATGTGCCGTGTTAGTAAACAAAATTTAAACCACACGCGTAGCACTGCTTGTTTTTCGGGTAACTCCCTCGGTACCTTGTGCACCTACCAGGCGGAAAAACTACCCTCATTTTTAGTACACTAATTGTTCGTTAGGAACCATGCATATTATTCTATAGGTATGAAAAATAAAATAAACGTATGTTTTTTCCTCAGTGTGGTTGTAGATGTACTAAAATTTTAGTGTGAATTAACTTGTACTACTAGGACGTATATTTGCCTACTTTTACAACGGAATCTTTCACGTTTGAACAAGAGACCATATAGAATGATACTTTGAAGATCAGCTTGAAGATCGGCTTGACTATACATGGCTGGCTCTGTTGAATAGCTATAATTAGTACGCAGTTTTCAACCAGCGCGTTGGGCTCTGCGGAAAACCTGTATCTTGTAGTATGACGATTACAGAAAGTAGCACTGGACACTGGGGAGTAGTTTGGCTGTATGATGTATTGTGTATGGTGAACAAGTGTGTTGTATATGTAACAAATAGTAACAGCAGCACCAATAGACAGCACAGTCAACCTCCATCACAACCACCACCAACCATTCTTCGTCACGCTTTTGCTGAGAAAACAGCAAAACGCGGTCAAAACATGGTAGTGCAACACCCAATATCTATAAAAAAATTTGATTGACAATTAGCACACGTTAAACAAACTTCCTTTGCGATGAACACGTCGTCGTTAATTCACAGCAGAAAATAAAAATAACATTAAGATATTCAAAACATAAATATACGCTCTTTTTCCCTCTTTTCATTCTTGATTCTTTGCTCTAATTTTAGTTTTAATTTTAGTTTTTCTTTGACTACATTCAAGTCTCTGGTATTCCCAACTACGTCCCCTCTTTATACGCATTACATATACCCAATATTTAAATAATTAAAATGAAAGGTTTAATTTTAGTCGGAGGATATGGTACTCGTTTGAGACCATTAACATTATCTTATCCAAAACCTTTGGTTGAGTTCGCAAACAGACCAATGATCTTACACCAAATCGAGGCTTTAGCCAATTCGGGTTGTACAGATATTGTTCTGGCTGTCAACTACAAACCAGAAGTGATGGTTGCAACCTTAAAACAATATGAACAAGAATACGGTGTCAACATCACCTTCTCTGTCGAAGAAGAACCATTAGGCACTGCTGGTCCATTAAAGTTGGCTGAAAAAATCTTAAAGAAGGATGACAGCCCAATTTTCGTTTTGAACTCAGACGTTATTTGTGAATATCCATTAAAAGAATTATTAGAATTCCATCAAAAGCATGGTGGTGAAGCGACCATCGTTGCAACCAAGGTCGACGAACCTTCTAAATACGGTGTCATCGTTCACGACAGAGACGTTCCAAACAGAATCGACAGATTCGTTGAAAAACCTGTTGAATTCGTCGGTAACAGAATTAACGCTGGTATCTACGTTTTAAACCCTTCAGTTATCGATTTAATTGAAATGAGACCAACTTCCATTGAAAGCGAGACATTCCCAATCTTAGTCGAACAAAAGAAACTTTACTCTTACGATTTACCAGGCTACTGGATGGATATTGGTCAACCAAAGGACTTTTTGACCGGTATGTGCTTATACTTATCTGCTGAATCAAAGAAAAACAACCCTGCTTTATGTTCGGAAGAATACGTCTTTGGTGGTAATGTTTTGGTCGATCCTTCTGCTAAAGTTGGTAAAGGCTGTAAAATTGGTCCAAATGTCGTCATTGGTCCAAACGTTGTTATCGGTGACGGTGTTAGAATTACCAGATCAACAATCTTAAAGAATTCTCAAATTAAGGATCATGCTTTAATCAAATCAACTATCGTCGGTTGGGATTCAACTGTTGGTAAGTGGGCCAGATTAGAAGGTGTCACCGTTCTAGGTGAAGATGTTACCGTTAAAGATGAAGTTTATGTTAATGGTGGTAAGGTTTTACCTCACAAATCTATCAAAGATAATGTTGAAACTCCACAAATTATTATGTAGATTTGATTAGTTAATTGCTTTCGTTATTTTGTTTTCGTTTCTGGACTTTTTCCTCAATTCATTTTAAAAAATTTTCATCTACACATGTATACATTTTTACTATCATTGTGAGTTATTTTATCTATCTTTTCTGTTAAACTACCTATAATATAGTTTTGTGCGTTTAAGTGTCCTTCTTAATATACTAACTTGATTTCGAGTCCATCTTTGCACCCTCATTTTTTTTTCAATTCAATTTTCTGTGACGCTCTAGCGATCTATCAAAATTTTTTTCCCTACGTAGACAAGATAAACAATCTGTTTATATACTGTTCCCCTATTCTATATCACTAGAACGCTTCAATTTAGTTTCAACAAAAGCATGTCGTACGATGAAATAGAAGAGATCGAATTAGAGGTTAGTAAATGAAAAATTTCAACGTTTTTATTTATTTTATTGATGATTACTAACATTAGTTGATTAATTAATTAATTAATTAATTATTAAAGGAATTCGGTTTCCAAGCCAGAAAACCCATTCAATTATTTACAAATAATCATGAAGCAGTAAGAGAAACTATTCAAAATCAATTTATTAATTACTTATCCATATCTTATTCAAACAAGGTCATTCTAGCGTATTTGAACAACGAATTAAAAATCGTTAAAATTGATGAAATTTCCAAACGACTTGAAGAAGTAGAAAAGGATGGCGATGATAAACCTATTATTTTAAAAAACACAACAAATTACAAGATTGACAAAAGTATTACTCAACTGGTCTTAAATGCTGATGAAACACATTTATTATTGGCTTTTGATGATAATTCCATTGGCTCAGTTTCTTTAAATTTATTAATTAATGATAAATTTTATAATGATTCAATTGATTTAATTCATTCCTTTAACTCAAAAATTATTAACTTTTTACCGTCCAAAAAGTTTTCAAATCTTTCTTTGGTTCTATTAGAATCAAACGATCTTTATCTAATTGATTTGCAAAACAAATCTTCAAATAAAATTCTATCAAATATTTCAGCAGCAAATTGGTATGATTCTTCAATTTTGATTGGTAATTCAAATGCTAATAATAGGATTGATATTTATTCAATTGAAGATTTTAGTCAACCTTTTAAATCAATACCAATTAATTCGTTTGATGAGACTCCCGATATTTATTCCTTTAAATTTATTGATGATAATACATTATTAACAGTTTTGGGCGATTCCTTAAATTCTGCGGAAACGGGCAATTATCAATCTTTAATAATCGATCTCAAAAATACTTCAAATATTAAATATACCGATAGAATTTATTCCCCATTTGGTGTTATACCAAGAATGTCAAGCTTTTACGCAGTTACCTTGTCGCATTGGTCAGAAAACTTCTCGAATATTCTATTCGCAATAGGTTCAAAATCAATTGATTTTGATACTTTAACTCCAAATCTTTTAATTTCTCAGCTTAATGATTCAGATCGTGCTTCAATGCCAATGGATGATGAAACTGATGATGATGATACTCCGCTAGGTTTTGTTCTCGATTTACAAGCGACTGAAAGAGTTTTAGAACCCTGTAAAACACTAGATTCTTGTGATCCCCTACCAAGATTTATTGTCTTAACAAATAGAGGTCAACTTTTGTCTTGGAATATTTGGTACACCAAAGATATTTCATTAGATCAAGTAAGCTTATTGAATGCACTAAATTCAAAAGTCAAAAAAATTACATCATCTACAATCAAATCGTTTTCTACGTCTTTAAAAAATGATTCCCAAACGTCCTCTTTATTTTCAAATAACACAACATTAAAGGCTGCTACTCCTACACCAGATGTAGCTCAAAAAAATGCAGAACCCACATTCACATTTGGTAAATCAGATAATTTAGAATTAAATTCGAATCCATTTGGTTCAACAAGCGCTTCAGCTTTTGGAAATTTCGGTAGTAAGCCAGACTCAACAACTTCAGCCTTATCATCAGCCAGTGTCAGTAACACGTTTAAAAATATTACTCATTTAAAGCCTGAAACTTCACAATTTGAAGAAAAGAAAGAAACAACTCCAGCTGAAAAACCATTTGGTAATTTTTCATTGGGAAAAATCTCCTCAGAAAATGCTGATACTGGAATTGGTGGTAACGGTTTTGGTCAATCTGGGTTTGGATTTTCAAATACCATTGGGACAAATAAATCTACCTTTGGACAATCTGCTTCTGAATTTTCCAATACTTCAGCAAATACCACTGAAACAAATAAAACTGCTTTCGGACAATCTGGGTTTGGTTTTTCCATCAATTCAACAAGTAGTACTGAAACAAATAAAGGTGGTTTTGGTCAGTCGGGATTTGGCTTCTCGAAAAATCATACTGAGACGAATAAAAATGGATTTGGCTCATTTGCAAATACTGCAGGTGGATTTGCTGCATTTAGCGGGAATTCAACAACCTCAGCCTCACCGTTTTCAAATTTAACCAAGTCGTCAGAAAGAAAAGATTCAGTTTTTGGTGACATTGCCAAAACTATTCAAAGTAATTCAAGCGAAGCAGACTCTTTCAACAAATTTAAAACAAATGGATTTTCATTTGATCTACAAAATAATTCAAATGCTTTTGGTAAAACAGGCTCTTCATTTGGACAGCAAAATTCTGGTGCTTTTAGTAACATTTTGAGTAACAATAATGATAAAGTTTTTAAGCCCAGTGGATTTGGTGCATTTAGTGGAAATTCAGGAGGCAGTTCTCCGTTTGCAAATCTAGTTAAAGATAATAAGTCAAATGATGATAATAAACATTTATTTGGTAATTTAAATGAAAATGACTCATCGTCTATTAGCAATGAAAGTAAAGGATTTAGTTTTGGCAATTTTGGTAATTCGTTGAATGAAACTAATAATGAATCAAAGATCAAAGAGCTTGAATCTGACGACCAAGATGAAGGAAGCTATGAAGATAAAGATGAAGATGAAGATGAAGATGATGAAGATGATGAAGATGATGAGGATGATTATGAGAATGATGAGGATGAAGATGATTATGAGAATGATGAGGATGAAGATGATTATGAGAATGCAAAAATTGATGAGATTGAAGAATCAGAATCAGAATCAAAACCAGAATTTGAGAATGAAAATCAAACTGAACCGCACTTAATTTCTAACAAAAAAAGTCAAATTCTACAACTACAGAGCCAAGAAGAAGAGCCACCTTCAAAAACTAAGCAAACAAGTGACATTTCGGATTTGCAGACATCTTCAGGCTCGGCATTTGAAAATTTCGATGCTTCTAAATTGAATAACTCAGATAATTTTGTTGGAATTGAGAACATTAGAGTTGATCAGTTAAGCTTAAATTCAAAACATGATAAATCAATACCAAAATCAAGACCAATGGTTTTCAATAACTTAGATGTTCATAAAGAAAATGAAAAATTAAAAGTCAAAGATATTATTGCAAATTTTAATGTTGACGATGAAAAACCTGAAAGAATCCCTGAGAAAATTCATATAAATTTAGATAATACTGAAATTGCCAAAAAAATGGCTCTGTGGGAAGAAAGACGCCAAGAAGAAGCAAAGACTAAAGAAGAGGAAAATAAAGAAAATGAAAAGGAGTTAAATAGCAAAAATCAAGACGAGAAGAAGAAAACCGAGACACAAGAAAAGACTAATGAACTTTCAGAGGTTGAAACTGAAAAGAAACAAGCTAAAACAGAAGAAAAAAAGGAACCTAATGATGAAACTCCACAACATACAAGTGAGCCAGGTGTCAAAGGTTTATCTGATATCGATAATGAATCGAAGGAATCGTTCGAATTGATTGAAAAGGAAAGCTGTATATCTGATGATGAACCGCGGCAGGGACCATATGTGAACAAAAATGTTGAAAAGGAAACAAACGCAGATCAAATTACCGAATCAACTCAGTTACCAGGTAAGGAGAATTCTAAGGAAACAATGATTGATAATGAAATTGAAAAGGAATTGGCCGAAGAAACCAAGGAGTTAAGCCAATTAGAAATTGTTGATGATGTTGCGCCCGAGGTTACTGAAAATAAAGCAAATAACAAGGTTGAGCCACATTTCACGGATAACGATCTAGAAAAAAAGTTAGAAAAAAATCCTTATGGGCCTGACAATGCTACAGATCAAGGTTCTGGTAATAAAGAAGTCAAAAAAAGAGATACTATGGAAGATGAAAAGATCAATTTGAAAGAGAAGCAGGGTATTGAGATTCCAAGAGGAAGTACTATGTTATCAAACTCCCTTCATTCTAGCAAATATGCGCTTGAAGGTGATAATCGTGAAACAAAAGAAAACCAAGGAGAAAAAGAAAAAGGTGAGGAATCATTTTCTTTTGTTGGGACGGATCTTCCAACACTAGAACCTAAGGATACAAATGACACCAAAGCTGTATCTATTAGACCACCATATATTAGTTCAAACGTTTCAACTGATCTTCCTTCTACAACTGCGATTTCTGCAGATCCTAAATATATTGATGCTTCAATGGAAATTGAAATTTCTAAGGAGATTAAATTACAAAATTTTGAAGATAATGAAGTTTATTTCAGTAAACTATATATTCCTAAAAGTACTCCTATTTTAATATCACGTGGTAATATTGAGTATCCAAAAGTCACATCAAACCTACCTCCGATGTCACAAGAAATGATGAAGATTATCTATGATGTTTCTGTGGAGTTCGATGTGTTATATAAAAATATTACTCTGTTAAGAGATTATTTGTCAGATCAAATGGATGATGAAATAATTATTCATACATTGGAAAAATCACTGTCATTTCCCTCATTTTGGCGATTTTGTGAAGTGGAAACAATTGCTAAAGGTGTTGATTTCGAGTTTCAAGAATTTGAAGCATTGAACAACTATTTTACTGATTTGGAAAGTAGTGTTAACACTTTACACCAAGAGATTTTGAAAGACACTAAAGATATGGTGTCAATTGAAAAAGAGATTGTCATGACGAATGATAACTTTGACAGATCCCAGCTTGAAATTTTGAATCCTGACACACCATTATCATTTGAAAATGTCTATAAACGTCGTTCATTAAGGGATAAAATCAGCAACATTCAAAAAACGCAAAGGAAATTACAGTCTACCGTGTTGTTCTTGAACAGTCAACTGAACCCAACTAAATTGATTGAAAAACCTCAAAATTTAGAAATCATTTTATCTATCATTGATTCTAAGATTAGAAATCATCTCGATACAGTTAAGGAATTAAAAGAAAGCGTTGGTTCAACTCTTCCTCATGTGGAAAAGAAAGTCTCGGTTGATCTTGAACAACCATCCGAACTTCAACAACAGTACTCTTTAGTTCTTGCAAAAAATGATGCTAAGAGTAGGATGGCTTCTATGATTACAAGAATCAATTCCAGAAGGTCGGTTGCCGAAATATTGTCTGATAGACAATTCAACCTATCTTACTATTCATTGTAATGATTTTACCGAATTTTATTTTGTTTATTCTATTTCTCTCTATATTTTGTTTGCCTATGATAATATATTTTGGTTTTTAATTAGTTTACTTATCTATTGTAGAACGGGCGAGCTTTTTTGAAAAGAGCGACAAACTGAAAAATGGGCTTTCATTTTTCCTGCTTAGTTTGTAGCCGAATCCTTGATAAATCACAAAGCTAGTTAGCCTTGCTCAATTAACCGGGAATGCAGAAACAAAAGAGATTCAATATAGATTTTACAGGTTCAAGAAACCGGTTTAGCCAAAGAACCAATGAGGCAACTTTAATTGTGGGGAACAAGAGCTCGGATATAGACAAAGCAATCAAATCGTTGAACACTGACACAAAAAGTTTAAATAAAGATAGCACCAGCCAGAGAACCGAAAACAAAAGAGATTCGTTAGTTAGATCAAAAACAGTATTAAAATCTCAGCCTCAATCAACTCAGCGAAGTGAAGTTTCCGACAGTAAGAAAGGAGTCTCTGCACAAAAACCCCAGAACAAAAATGAAATGCAACAACCACAGCAAGAAAGGCAGTTTAATCAACCAGTACAATTGAGCATAAAGTTTCATGAATTCAGGTCTTCTTCTGATAATGTTGTAGTTGATCAATCATTAATACCGGGTGTTATAGATGGATCCATCGGTGAACTTGAGTGTCTCCAGGGTTCTAAGAAAAAACTTTGTTTTCTCTTCAAAAATCAGCCTTCAAACAGTTCAAGTATAGCAACTAATAATATTCATAGCAATCAAAATGCATCAAGTAGTAATTTTGTATCAAACCTAGGCAATAATAATTCGACAAATACCAATAATAACTTTATTTCTATACTATCGGGACCATTATCCGCATTGATGGAATTGAAATTGAGGAGCCAAGTCTTGGTGACAGTAAGACCAAAGGAAGCGGTGGAGGCGGACACAATTGAATTATTTATTAAGGATATACATTTAGCAAGAGGTGATATGTGGAATATCTCAAGTCTACTAATTGATACATGTTTATATAGAGGTGAAAAATTATCTTATGTAAATGGGTCGATTAGAGCAGTTGTTCATAAGATTTATAGAAATGGGCATAAATTATTTTCTTGCTATGTTGGTAAAAACACTAAACTTGTTTTTAGATCGGAATCTGCAAGATTGATTGTTTTTATTCAGATTTCTTCAGAAATGTGGCACTTCGAAGAAAGTGGTCAACAAATGTTTCACAAATTGGTTAACTCTTTATTTCCTAAGGCATTTCAAAGATGGAAGGACTTAGGAACCCATCATTTAATTACAATCATTCTATTCAGTAGTGTTGACCTTGATGGTGATAAATCTGTTAAATATACAGCAGGTGAAACACCTCCAAATAAGACAGATTATTATAGGGTAGTTGTTGATCAAGTCAGTATATTACTTTGGAGTGAAATTATGGCAACCTTAAGATTAGAATTTGCCAATTTTAAAAAGGATATTCTTTTACATCAGAATTCAAATGTTAATATTAATAATCCACAAGAATATTTAATCCAGGGTAATATTCTTCCTTCTGTTAAGGGTAATCTATTGGAGGCTGTTAACCTAGGTATGAGCCTTGTTTGCGATGATTTCAAAGATCCTGATTTGAGGCAAACTACAAATCACTTCATTGTGATTACTGCTGGTACAGGTATCTTTGACGTCACATATGATATGCTAATAAGGACAAGTAAATTGATGTCAACCGTTGACTCAACTATTGATATTATATGTCTCAGCCAACCACCCCTACATGTTGTCCCATTAGTTAGATATTTGGACAATCAAAAAAAGTTAAAGCACTGCATTCCAAATTGGCTGGATATCTCATTTTGGAGTGACTCTAGTCAAGCAGTTCATCAATGGTTACCACGATGTAAAATATATGAATTGCAAATGATGGGTGTCATGGAAAATGAATTGACAACCATTAACATTAATGAGTTGGGTTTTTCGAATTATAAGTCCGCCTATGATGCTATGGCTAGTTATGATCAAAATGTTTTTCTATCTCCACTACGCAGAAAAAGCAGCAAAATATTAGGTAACAAGAAAAATAGACCTAACTGTGAAATCTCGTCGTTTCCATCTTCGATGACTCCAAAAAGTGGAGGTATATCAATTCCAAATGCTAATGAAATGAGGTCTGTTAGCACTGCAAGTAATAGTTCAGGTTTTCAACCATCTGAACTAGTAACCTTTAAGACCTCATCACCAACTACATCTAATGCGAGGGGTGTAACAACCACTTCTAAATCCAACGTTTCTGCTTTTTCATCTCTTCTATCGATATCACAAAAAACGGACAACAAAAATAACAATTCTAATGCTTTTGATTTTGTTAGAAAAATTATCAGATCGCCAATGCTAAACCCACTTTCACCTAGTCTCAATTCAATTAAGGAAGATAATATGAAAACTATGGCTGCTATCACGCTTGCGGACCCAAGAGGTGACGATAAGAATATTTTGATTGATAAAAATTCGACTGTAAGTGATGCAGTTTCCGATAGTTTATCTGATAATACCAGCAAACCTGTATTATCTGTACAAAGAAACAAACGTTTAAGAAGAAAATCCTCTGGTAAAAAGGCTTCATTACCGGACTCTAATAACATTTTAAATAACTACTGGACAAACGTTGAGAACCCCTCTAATGCTGTTACATCTGAATTATTGGGAATGGTTTCATACGGCCGTTGGAAATTTGTTTTCCCTCCAAATATTAGAAGAAGAACAATTAAGTGGACTTCGCTGACATCCCCTGCCTCATTACCCATCATGACTCCAAACTTTCCAACTGTGCAAGATTTTAATCAAAATTTCACCTTTAGGATATATGATGTATTTTTAAACCAGGATAATATTAGTGCAAATCAATCTAGTGAATCACTAATGAGATCCATGATTTCATTACGTCTTTCATTAGGTTTCCAAATATGCATTGGTGATAATGTTGCAAAGGTTGAAAACCAAAGAAAGCCTAATGGTGATGCTAAAATGCTGGCTCAATATTTAGATAAGAACAACTATTTGGGATCCAGGATTTATTTAAGCCTTGCCAATGAAATTCATAGAATTTGTTGTGATTATAATGGTTTAGTTAATGTTCAAGTTTACAAACGTATTTCTAGTACAGATGAACTAATGGCTTTATCAACTGACAAAAAATATATTGAGTTCATTAAAACTAGATATTCTCAAGATTACTTACCTGTTACAATAATAAACTCAGGATCTGATCCAAGAAATTATAATTGGAACCAACTTGATCAAGTTTTGGCAGGTTATGATGAATCAATCGATAAACAAAAATATCACAGGCTAAAGTTTGTTATTCTACCAACAGATATTCCTGAAAACTCTTATAAAGTTTCGAATGAAAAATTAAGTACCGAAGAAATTCGACTAGAAGGCATTAGATCCTTGATTATGAGTATTAATAAAATTTGTTTCAGATCTTCAGAAGAGAGAAAATTAAAAAAGAAAGTTGAAATTTTACCAGAAATTACCTTCTATACAGGGAACTTATTTAGATTCTTGAAGTTTGCATCTCATGAGTTTTCCAGTGAACAAAGACATAAATTATTATTTGTGACCCCAAGATTTAACAAGAGCATTAATCTTTTTATATTAGCTGCCGCCCTACAGAGTGAAAAAGGCATTAAAATTGTGGATAGAAAGTGGCATCTAAGAACACATTACCATTGTTTTTTGGGCATGGAACTTGTCAGTTGGCTGATTGAAAATTTTGAAGATATTGATACTAGAGAAGATGCTGTTGAATATGGTAACAAATTGATGGAACAACATTTATTTTCGCATGTAATTTCCAAGCATAGATTTTTAGATGGTCATTATTTTTATTCCATTAATAAACAATATTTGGATAGCTCACCGAATGTTCAAGCGGCATCTGCTTTTTTACGTGATTCGAATGAACTAAATGAAGATTCCAATGTCAAAGACGGTTCTAGAAAAGTTAATGTTGATAATTCTTCGCAGAGGGTTTTTTCTAATGAAACTAGTCCTGTACCATTTCACCCTCAAGATGAAATGACAAGTAACGATTATTTATTAAGAGAAAGATCCAATTCGAATGCGCCTTCGACAAATAGACATCCTAAAAGTCTTCATTCAATTTATTCACCAAGTATTTCCACGAATCACGATGAGACAAGAACAGTTTCATCACGTAGTAATAGTATTCATACAACTCTAAATACTCAATTAAATACGGCGGTAAACGATTCGAAATCGACTAATTCTGAGCCAATAGCTAATCAACGTCGGACAATTGTTTTAAGCCGTAAAGTTTTATCTGATTTAGATCCTAATGGGCATTCATGGCAGCCTGAACTAGTTAATGTTCATTATGATATAGTTCATAATCCCGAACACTGTTTTCATATTCGTTTGGAATGGCTGAGTACAACCTCGAAATTAATTGAAGATACTATTAGTGGTTGGGCTAAACATTGTGAACGTTATGGTTTATCTTTAGTTGAAATTCCATGGGAGGAGCTGTTTACATTGCCAATCAGAAATCCATTACACTCTACAATTGAAATCTCATTAGTTTTTAACCCTTGGATTGATTCCGAGTTTGGTAAATACCGTTCGATATTTGAGAATGAATTATATTTTTTCCATTTGTATTTACTTGAAAAATGTGGATTTATGTTGGATAATCGTACTGCAACTTATTTTAGCGATGAGAATTTTGATGTTACATATAGTTGGGGTAAACCAATGTTTAAATATGCACAGTTTATTCATTCAACCGGTGCGTATATTGCAGAACTGAGAGAAAATGGTGATTTCTTCTTAGCCCCTAACAATGCCCATATTGCTAGATTGAATTTGAATATTGGACAAACACATTTATCGAACAAAACTGCGGTTTATTTTGATTCACAAAGTGTTATGTTAGAATTTAGGTCTATTTGTCAAGATGAAGAACAATTACGAAGCGTTTTCAGAGAAGCTATCATGAAATATGAGGAGAATGATGATGATATTGAAGATTTTTTAGCTGATGGTGATATTGCAACTCCTAAAGAAAAGGGGGAAGATATTGACAATTAAAAGTGTAACTGTATGTATTTTATTTTATTTATATCGCTTATTACAAGAAAAAGACTTATTACCATTAATATAAATATAAAAGAATTCATTTATGGATAGATTTATTTTGCAATTCTTTGTGCAATTTTGATAACGTCACCTAAAACACCCATTGCGGTAACATCAGCACCTGCGCCTGCACCTTGGATAATTAATGGATTTGGGTATCTTTCGCTTACAATAGAAATGACATTGTCAGAACCTTTTAAAGAGGCAAATGGATGAGAATAATCATATTTAATAATTTCAACGGAAGCTTTTTTGTTTGGAACATCAACACTACCAATAAATCTTAAAACTTTTCCTTCCTTAGCAGCTTCAGTTCTCAAAGACTCCATTTCATGATCGAAGTCTGGTAATTTTGACATATATTCATCAGCAGATTCAACAGATTCCAAATCTTTTGGAATTAAAGATTGAACTGGAAAAGAAGTTGGAGATTCAACGGGTAAACCTGAAATTCTTGCTAAAATTGTAACTTTTCTTGCGACATCCAAACCATTCAAATCGTCTCTTGGATCTGGTTCAGTATACCCTAACTCCTTGGCAATTTTCACAACTTCTGAGAACTTGGTTAAAGATGGTTGGATAGTCGAGAATTCATTAAAAATATAAGACAAAGTACCAGAGAAAATACCTTCAATTTTCTTAATTCTATCACCAGTTTCAATCATTTCTTTTAATGGAGAAATCAATGGTAAGCCTGCACCAACTGAAGCTTCATGATAAACTAAACCTTTACCTGCTTCACCTTCTTGTTCAAAAATATCATTCCATAATTTAATGACACCTGAAAATGCCTTTTTATTTGGAGTTGCAATAGAGATACCATTTTCAACAAACTTAGGGTACGAATTTGCTAAAGTTTCATTGGAAGTATTATCAACTAAGATGGTTGGTAATGGGGATTTCTTTAAATATTCAACTAAATTATCGATGGATAAGGAAGATTCATTGGTTGAAGCTAGATCAGACTCATATTTGGACAAGTCCAAGGGAGTATAATTTTTACTGACCAAAGCCTTTTTGGAAGTTGATAAAAGAATAACATTATATTTAATGGATGATTTTAAGTTTGTCAATTGGTTAATAAACGCTTTACCAACGACACCAGCACCTATAATAGCAATATTGACAGAAGGCATGATAGTTCTATACTTATGTGAATTTATTTGTTTATTTAAACAGAACTATATAGTTGGAAAGTCAAAATTTAGCGTGAAGAAAAAATTCGTAGAAAAAAGTGAGAGACGGAAATGTTGTGTCCTCGAACGCGAGTTTATTGTTCTAATAGATAGATCTCTCCTGTTTGTCCATTTCATAGTTCCACCAGTTAGTAATGCAGTTTTGATCCTTTAAATGAGGGAAGGTGAAAACTCCAGCATCACATCCGCTACATTTGTCCGAGTTTGGACAATTTGTATAGGGGTGGTGTCTATAACCGATATCTCTGAACCAATGGACCTTGTGTTTGTCTTCAAATAGTCCGACACCAACAGAATGAACAGGAGCATCACCCCAGCGTTCATAATAGAATCCACCCTTTGATTCTAAATAATTAGCCCACGAAGAATACGCTTTCGATCTGTAAAAATCCATGTCGGCAATTTCAAAATTTGACCAAAAATGACAAGTTGAATACCCTTTTGCACCTTCTGTTTTTTGTGGATTTTGTAAATTTTCAGTTAACCATTCGAAAGCACCATTTGGGTTAACATACTCTGGATGCTTTTCAATAAATTCCATTGTTGTTGTCCATAAAGATTCAACGGTCTGTTCAGCATCGTATAAACTTATAACAAATCCATAAGTTTTATCATTATCTTGCATAAATTTGAAAACATCATAATCTAATTCACAGAAATAATCTGTACTCGGTTCAAATCTCCAATAATATTTGAATTGTTGCATTCTTGGATGATTGTAAAAATTGACACTGTAATATCTACACATATTATGATAAGAAACTTTTTTAGCGTATTGAATACCTTCATTATGTAACTTATTCATACCGGAATTTTGCTTAACTTTATCTATCGATTCCGGTTGATTCCAAATATCCGAATCAATTTTTTCAAAATAAACTTCTCCAGATGCAACTTTTAATATCTTCTTCTTAAATAAGTCATTGAAATCTTTATCATTCAAGAGAACATAGGGATAATGAAATTTTTTATTAAATTTATCTTCTATTTGTTGCATTGTATGTAATATAGATCTGATATCACTATTTCTAGCTAAAATCATTAAAGTTGCATTTGCACGTTGATATTCTGATTGAATTTTTGGTGGTCTAACTAAATTTGGAACCTTCGGTTCACTTATTTTTTCATTTAGAATCGATTCTAGTTGCAGGAAATTACTATCCACAATTGAATCTCTTGAATTTTCAGATGTATGCTTAAATTTTATTAATGATTTGACTTCAGCTGAGTCAAGCGATTTAAGTTTCGATGTCCGTTGTGTTCCTAGTTCTGGTTTTAGTTTTGAATCAGATTCTGTTAATAATGAATTTTCTGGGGAAAATGTGGAGTAAGCAAAATAATATATAAGTGACAAAGAAAGTAACACTATACTTAATCTAAATACTCTTTTAGGAACCGAAAGCATTATGTTATTTATGAATTCAGAGGAAAGAAAGTGATAATAGCAAGTTTCGACATTGTCTAAATTTCATTGCAAGCCTCAAAGGGACTTGGCGTTTTTTTCTTTATTTTTCAAGTGGAAGAATAATTTTTGTCATTTTCTCCTAAGTAGTCAAATTGCTGTCAACTTCAATTCCTAAAATGTCTCCTACACTTCAGCAATTCTTAAAATGTTCCAGAAGTATATTTAGAAGTTCAATCAATGATCCAAGTAAAACGTTTACGTTTGTTACCGGTAATAGTAGTGCCGACTTAGACTCCGTTATATCGGCCATATCGTTTGCTTATTTCAAATCATGTCGGGATAAAGATTCAAATATTTTCCCCTTAATTAATATACCAAAAGACGACTTAAATTTACGTAAAGACATCTTATTTGTATTACAAAAAGCAGCCATTGATAAGAATGATCTAATCTTTACAGATGATTTGCAAAAAATCTCGGAGAGTATTAATCACAGTATCAACTTTATATTAGTTGATCATAATGTACCGCAAGGAGATATCGTTAAATGCATTATATTAAAGTATAATTCCAAGATTTTGTCGATTATTGATCATCATAATGACGAAGGTAAATTTCTAGATGCAGATCCAAGAATAATTGAAGTTTGTGGATCCTGTTCAAGTTTAGTTTTTACATATTTTAAGGAAACCATCAAAAATATCAAAAACTTGATTAATTTGGAAACCTTGAAACTGTTCTGTTCACCAATTCTAGCGGATACTTCTAATTTGGAATTCAGGACTGAACAAAAGGATATAGAAATCATTAATTTTATTAAATCTGAAATTTATCCCATTAAAGAGGATGATTTATCGGCATATGAGAAAGAAATCAAACAAGCTAAGGAAAGAATTGACGGATTATGTTTCAGAGATTTATTGAGAAAAGATTATAAGGAATATCAATTTGGTAATTACAGAGTTGGTATTAGCTCAATTGTTAAACCGTTGGCGTATTTATTAGATTCTTTTGGGGAAGAAAAGATAAAAAACGGACTCAATGATTGGAAGAATGAAAGAGGTCTGGATATAACCGTTGTTATGACCAGTTATGTTGATTCAACAGATCATTCATTTAGTAGACAATTAGTCTTCTTTGAAAAAGATAAGATAGTTGAAGAAGGTGTTTCGTCTTTCCAAAAAGAGTTGGACTTAAAGCCACTCGATGACATTCTGGGTATTTCGATGTATCAGCAACTTAATGTTGCAGCTTCGAGGAAACAAGTAGCTCCAATATTAAAACACTATTTGAATTCAAAGTGATAAACAAAATTAAGTTATATAAATTTTACCCTTATCGTTATAATTGCTTAATTAAATTATCATTTGCCTTAGCAAACGACTAATAACGCAAACATAAATTATATAATATATACTTGAACGTTGTGCGTCTTGGCTTAATTACACACACACAAGCCACATATATTTCATCTCCATCGAACGGCAATTATTGGAGTCAAGAAATATTTTATTACTCTTCTTGCATTCATAAATTTTTTAAGGATTTATTATCCCTTTCAAGGAGGAAATTTCCTTTCCCAGGGTTATTGTCTGTTTTCAGAAGGAAGTTTCATTATTCCTGGCTACTCCCGCGGTCTGCCACTTATCACGACCAATTGAACTCCAATATTCTAGCCTTGCAGCTTGTTACCGCCACTACAATCTAGGCAACAATGTCGGAGGCGAAATACCGAAAGCGATAAGAGAGATCTGATGGCCATCGCATCAAGTACATGGTCATCTTGGATGCTATTGTGGCAATATAATAGGTGCTTGTTACTGTGCTGAGTATATTAGAGACTTTGGAGGCCTTCTCGTATATGTAGTTTACTATAGAAATCAACATCTTGATAAGTGATAAATTAGGGACGAATAAAAAAAACCGTATGTGGTGGAAGACTTGACGATAAGTACGCACATAAAACGTCGATGATGTGGCAACTAAGTTTTTATTTTACCTGAACTTTGTCGTTTTACATCTGAAATAACTCTGGCCGTCTTAATATTATGTAATCTTATTTCATTTGAAGACAGTAATCAATTCTTGGGGGATCGCTGAGATCGCTCTTGGTCTTTCTACTTTGGGAACAGTGTGACGCTTATCTTACAATTTATTCATTGAGACAGATATTTTCTTGAAATAATTCACAAAACGATGAACATAGATAATTCAATCTATTCTGTTTGATTGAAAACTGATCGGTCTAAGCTTAAATATACCTCAATATCCTTAAAATGAAATAGATTTGATCCAATTTATCATTCTGATTTTTCCATTCTTCTACCAACTAATCCAATCCGAAAGTAAACGAATTTCGCAATGTCGGATCTCCATCCTATAAAATCCATGCTATCACCTTTGCATTCACGCATGAGTGTTATTCAATCAACTCAATCGCATTTACGTGAAATTGATCCAAAAACTGCTAAAAATGATGTTGACTTGTTGGCTGAAATTGGTTACAAACAAGAATTAAAAAGAAGATTTTCAACTTTCCAAATTTTTGGTATTTCTTATAGTATTATGGGTATTTTACCTTCTGTTGCTTCAATTACAGCAACCGGTTTAACAGCAGGTCCAGCTGGATTTTTATGGTCTTGGTGTATTGCTTCGTTTTTTATTCTTTCAATTGGTCTTTCAATGTCAGAATTAGCTTCCGCTATTCCAACATCCGGTGGTTTATATTACTGGACATTTTATTATGCTCCTGAGAAGTATAGAGTTCCAGTTTCGTTTTTAATCGGTATGACAAATACAATGGCTTTAACTGCAGGTGCAGTTTCTGTTGCCTACGGTAATGCTGTGGAGATTCTAGCTGCAGTTTTTATTAGTAAAGATGGTGATTTTGAAATCACAACTGGTAAAACCTATGGTGTTTTTGCTGCTTGTATTATTTTCCAAGGTCTTGCAACTTGTGCTTCATCTGCAAATGTTGCTGTATTACAAACGGTGTCTTCTGCTTGTCATACAGGTTTATTGGTGCTTTTTTTAATTGCTGTTCCAATTGGTACTAAAGTTAATAGAGGTGGCTTTAATGATGGTGCTTTCATTTTTGCTCAAGTTGATAATTATTCAGATTGGCCAAAAGGTTGGCAATTCTGCTTATCAATGATGACTGCTGTTTGGACAATTGGTGCATTTGACTCTTGTGTTCATATGTCGGAAGAGGCTAAAAATGCAAGTTATGGTGTTCCAATTGGTATCTGTGGTTCAATCATTGTTTGTGGTATTTTAGGTTGGATTATCATTATTGTTACAAGTGCTTGTATGAATCCTGATGTTGAAGCAGTTTTAGGTACTTCAAGTGGTTTTCCAATGGCTCAAGTTTTTTACGATTCATTGGGTAAAAGATGGGCGGTTGCGTTGATGGCATTGATGGCTGCTTGTCAATGGTTAATGGGTTCTTCATTAGTCACAGCTTGTTCAAGACAAATTTGGGCGTTCGCAAGAGATGATGGTTTACCTTTATGTGATATCATTAAAGTTGTTAACAAAAAATTAAGAGTTCCCATTAGAGCTGTTATTTTGTCAGTCATACTATCTTTAGCATTAGGTTGTTTATGTTTAGCTGGTAGTGCTGCTGCAAATGCTTTATTTACATTGTACGTTTGCGGTTGTTATTTAGCTTGGTGTACTCCAATTTTTTTCAAATTAACAACTGGTAAACATAAATTTAAGCCAGGTTCGTTCTATCTTGGACCACTTTTTTCCAAAATTAATGGTTGGATCAGTTGCTCATGGGGTGCTTTCATTATGATTCTTTGTAATTTCCCAGCAATGAAACATCCAATGAAGACAAACATGAATTATACTGTTGTTCTTTGTTGCGGAGTCTGGATCTTAGCAATGACATTCTTTTTTACGTACAAGTATAAATTTTTCCATGGACCAAAAACTAATTTGGAAATTCCTGATTCAGATGATACGGAAGAAATTAATATTCTTCATCACGAAAAGGTCTAAAGTTAGTCTGTTTTGGTTTTGCTTGTTATTCTAGATTATTATTATACAATCAGTTTTATAATATATATAATATTCTCGTTTTTTTGTTTTGTATACTACCCCTTTCCTTTTATTCAGGTAAAAAACTTATCTTCCAATCATTAAATAATTTTTGCTCTTCGGGCAATGAATCGTGATTCTTTTTTAAAATATTGATAAAATCTTCGTAAACATCATTGTATTCAATTTCAATCGTTTCAAATTTATGTAATTCATTCATTTCAACATCTCTAAGAAATCCTTCAATTTCTTCATTTCTTGTATGATATAATATCTTAATACAATTTTTTAAAATTTTTCTATTGTTGCTTAAGGTCACATTCAATCCGAAATTAAAGCACCAAACTAAAATTTGACCTCTTGATTTACAGTGAATAATATAAAATCTAATTGCTGTGGAACCAGTCTCTTCAATAAGTTTTAACCATACATACAAATAAGCAGGAAATTCAGAGATCTCATCATTTTCCATCTTTAATTTAAAACACCATTTGAAAATTTTAAAATTACTCAAGCTTTGATCAAAACAACCCACAGTAGTTTTACAGTTCCCACATATGACATTCTGATTGATAATCACTAAATTTTTCCAATCATTTGGATTTATTATAAAGTAATAAGAACCGACAATCAAATCATTTTTATTTGGGATAAATTGACTAAATCTTCCTGCAATTTTCTCTGATAAATATTTTTCTCCTGCATTAGGCTTATGGCAATGCCAAAATTCCATCATTTCAGACCAAAATTCCGATGGCATTGCATGTATTTTACGAACACTTTTTAATTCAATTAAATTTTGGTTACATTTATCGCAACATAAAACAGTAAAATCACGATGTAAATTATTTATTTCTTTTGCTGTCCAACGATATTGATCTTGTTTGGTTAAACAATCCTCGTTGGATATATTTGCTGTAGATTCTAATGGCCTAAGTCTTAATGTTAATGTTTCAGCTGGGGGAATTGAAATCAACTCATTTGGCGTTATTGGAATAGGTAAGGGTATTGTAAAGCATGTTTGAGGGGCCTGAACTTGTATTATTAATTCATTACCAGTTATTGAAGATTTAATACTTGCTATCGTTGATGGTGAAATTGAAATTATGACTGAAATTGTATTTAGTCTGGGTAAATATTCAGTGAAGTACTTGGGTGTCATATCTTTATCAATTTTGTTTCGGAGTGTCTAAAAAATGTTCAAACATGCTCAAAAACTGAATTCGGTTATTTCCGCATTGCTGAATTATACAAATATTTTTATCTTCATGAACCCCGGTAAATTTCGTTAGCATGTATGAAACTTTTCCTTGAGATGCTTGATGTTCTTAAAGAAATTTATTCTGCTTCTAAAAGCTGAAAATGTTGTACCCTTGTTGATAGGAGGTGAAAAGAATTACCCAAAAATTGATACAATAGATTGAAAGCATGGCCTAAGCTATCATTAATTGAAAACTTATCGAAGGATGGTCAAGAATTTAAAATGATAGTAAGGAAGATTCAACCCAAGCCCATGCAAAATTGGGTGCTCAATCAATCATTGAACCATTGGCAGATCGGTGGTCATTGTTAAAGGTAGTATATTGTCACCTACAGTTTATTATCTTTTAGTAAAATTTGAATTAATTGAAGGTACATTGATCTGGTAATTTACAATCCAGGTTAATGCAAAAGGATTGTGAAGTTTTTGTTGAAAATGATAGAGTTTGTAGAGTAGGATTTACAGGAAGACTAAAAATTAGAAATTACTGAAGGATTTTTAAAACCAGACTACTAACACAAAATGATGTAAATGTCCAGTTGTTACCTATAAGTTATACATATAATACTTGAGTGTTAAACGTGAACGATTTTGCATGCATGTGACCCACTTTTCATTGATGAAGAAGTTTATGATGATGCCATCAATTAAAATTACTCATAGATGGCATGAACAAAAATTTAGGTTTAGTTTTTGATGTTCAATAAAAGAAGGAAATTTATCAAAATTAAATTCAAAATTTACTCTGACAGCATAAACAAGGGCACTATATTATCATCTAAAGTTCCAAAGGCTAATTGGAGATTAATGAATCAGTTTTTTTAGTAACGTTACTCAAGTTATGCAAATTTATCATATAGAGGTATTTGGATTTGTTCTATCGAAATATACCATTGAACACTATATCAGAAGGTATGATTCGTATGGATCTGGATTAAAGTGCTCAATTAGGACTAATGATATTGTGCAGGGTTTAAATTTTGTCTAAAAGATGAATGCCGTTTTGTGCCCATTCATGAAATAACTGTTAGTATCAAGGAATTCTCTTTACGGAGGAGAAAATAAACTGTAACAAGAATTAAAATCCCATTGTGGCCTCTATTAATCCATTTAATAAACTTGTAATAAACAAAACGATATATAAAAGCAATAATGCCACAAAAAATCGATTTCATATCCCTACAATTGTTATGAGAACACTCGCGTTAGGATGAAGTTTTCAACTTGTCATGCCATTCATGCCTAGGTCTTTCCTTTTCAATATATATCTATACCCACAGGATGAATACTTTTGCAAAGGCTGTCATTCCATCTAAAATATCCTCTTGTGGATATCGTAGGTTCTATCATTCTTTTTACCACGTTAACCTGCCAATTATTGATTCAACTACTTTTGAGTCCAAGATTTTGTCTAAAGCGTACAAAGAGTATGTTCCAACTTTAGGTTTCAAATCCAAAGCAATAGAAAATGCAGCAAACGATTTAGGTTATAATGCTAATACAATTGGTGCTGTTTTCAATTTTGCAACTCCATCTAAAGATTTAACCATGGAACTTGTTTTATATCACCTTAAATATACAAGACAACAAATACTTGACTTAAGATCCGAAGCTGATGCCTTACCCAATGAAACAGAAAAAGTGAGGTTTTTGGTTCAGCAAAGATTGTTGATGAATTCACCAATTATTCAACATTATCATGAAGCTTTGGGCCGTATGATTTTACCTTCAAACTTTGTTAATTCATTAGAAGAATTACATAACTTATCTGACGATATTACCTTCTATGGGGGTGATAGATCAAACGATTTTGCATGGTACTCAAAAAGATTTGCATTAAGTGGCCTTTTTATCCAATCTGAATTATTTATGCTGAAGGATACAAGTGAAGGTTTCAAAAATACCTTAGAGTTTGTCAATAACCGACTATCTGAAATTGAAACTACAGGTTATGTTTACAATTCCATTGAAGAATGGCTAGTTTTTAATGCCTACAGTGTCGTTAATTTGATTAAAAGTCAATTAACGAGAGGTTAAAAAATATCAAATTTTTTGAACTGGTGTAGATACTTAGAATGAATGAAATTTTATAACGAAAAAAATATATAGGACTAAAATTATTATATTAGAAAAGATATTAATTTCAGGAAACTGTAGCTGGATTTTGAGCATTATACATTGCAGTTCTAATTTCAACTAATGAAGATCTTGTTTTCTGCAAAGAATCCTGAGTTGACTTGATATTTTCTTCTGCCCTAGTGATTTCTGCATTGATAAATTCCAATCTTTTTTCAATGTTCGATTTAGCTTCTTCCTGTTCTTGAGGTAATAAAACAGGTCCTATGAGCTTATAAACTTTGGCATCTTCGTTTAGCGTATCGAATTCTTCTTTGACAATTTTATTTTCCTGAAACTGGGTTTCTAGTTTCTGTCTAGTTTGGACAAGATCGCTAAGATCATTTTGCAGTTTTGTGAATGTTTTAGAAAGTTCTTCTATACTTGACATTGCTGATGAAAGAATCTATTCTTGACAGATTAATTTGATATTTAAGTAAAAAATTAACTTCAACATGACTTTTTTTCAGCGAGACATCAAATTTTGATTTCCGCCTTCACCTCTACAATCGGACCCTATAATCAAAATATTGATTTCTTAGCAACAAAAATAATCGATAAATATGGTCAGTATATCAGATCTAAAAGAAAACGCTGTTCTTTAAAATTACTAACATTTAATAAAGTTTAAACCATTTCAAGAATACGCAGTTCCAAGACATATTCTTCAGCCTTCTCAGTTTGACGATGAAGATGATGAATTTGAATCAATTATAAAAGAATCTCCCATTCCAAAGGTTACATTGACTGATAATAAGGAACCCCTTAAACAATTTAAATTCCTATTGATTGTTCCGGAAACCCTCTCTATTTTGAGTCAATCTATTTTAAAAACATACGAATCTGAAGTTTTTGCTTTTGTCAATGTTTCATATTCTGACGAATCTAACGATGAACATGTGAATTTTAAGGATGAAGAATTCGATGAAGATGAGCAATTATATTTCAATCATTCCACTTTGGAACAATCTGAAGATACAAAATCGTTTCCAATTGAAGAGGTTAAAGGAACTTTTAATTCCTTATTGGTTGTCACCGTGCCGAAATTCAAAAATAAAATTATTTATAATATTTTATCAACAATACTGATGGGACTAAATGCAGAGAATATAATTGTTTTAGGAACTTCACAACTATCCGATAATTCAAGCATTTGCAAGATAACATCAAATAACTTTGATCATCTGAAAATACTATCGCAGGTGAGAGAAATACGTCCTCCTGAAATGATTACCAGTATCGGTGGGGCTATTATATCATTGTCAGTTAGGTTAAAAAACAAAGGCTGTTTGGCATTAATTATAAGAGCAAGTGGAGCATTCATTGAAGATTTTGAGAAATGTAATTGGACGGCGGTGGAAGAAGCCATGTACGTCCTTCAGGATATTTTAAAGCTTAAAAGTGAAGTGTCTAAAATTACGGAGAAGTATGTGAAAGCCAAAAGAGCTGGTAGCGGTAGTTTATACTTGTAGTTATCTAATATAATTAGTTACATTGATGGATTATTAAAATAACAAAATTACCCGGATCTGTGAATTAAATCGACGCGCCTATTACATATCTGTCATTGCACGAGGAAGTGTCAACTATTAAAAGCAAAATTTTTTTTTGGCTGAAAAAAATTTTATTTTTTTTCATTTTATTCTAGTAATAGTCTGTTTCTATTAAGTATACCTATTAAATAATCTTAACAATATAACAATGGCGGGCTTAGACTTTCTTCTTTTTGAAGAACCAACCGGTTATGCCATCTTCAAAGTCAAGCTTCAACAAGATGACATTGGATCTAGATTGAAAGATGTCCAAAAAGGTGCCAGTGATTTGGCAACTTTTTCGAAAATGGTTGAATTAGCTTCCTTTGCTCCTTTTAAAGGTGCAGCTCAAGCGTTAGAAAATGCAAATGATATTAGTGAAGGTTTAGTTTCTGACTATTTAAAATCTGTCCTTGAATTAAATATTCCAAAAGGTTCGTCAAAAAATCAAATTAATTTAGGTATTTCAGATAAAGCTTTAGGTCCATCTATTAAAGAAGTTTTCCCGTACATCGATTGTATTTCTAACGAGGTTGTTCAAGATTTATTGAGAGGTATTAGATTTCACGGAGTTAAACTCTTAAAGGGTTTGCAGGAGGGTGATTTAGAAAGAGCTGAACTTGGTTTAGGTCACGCTTATTCAAGAACCAAGGTTAAGTTTTCAGTTCAAAAAAATGATAATCATATTATTCAAGCCATTGCATTATTAGATCAACTTGACAAAGATATTAACACTTACTCAATGAGAGTCAAAGAATGGTACGGTTGGCATTTCCCTGAATTAGCGAAAATTGTTAACGACAACCATATCTATGCTAAATTAGTTTTATACATTAAGGATAAAACTTCTTTAACTGACGATAGTTTACATGATATTGCAGCTATAGTTAATGAAGATGCTGGGCTTGCTCAGCAAATTATTGATGCTGCTAGAATTTCTATGGGTCAAGATATTTCTGAGCAAGATATGAAAAATATCTTATCATTTGCTCAAAGAACAGCCTCTATTGCCGAATACCGTAGTAATTTGTTTAAATATTTAACTGACAAGATGCATATTGTTGCACCAAATCTTTCTGAATTAATTGGAGAAGTTGTCGGTGCTAGATTAATTTCTCATGCAGGTTCATTAACAAACCTTTCAAAACAGGCTGCTTCGACTGTTCAAATTTTAGGTGCTGAAAAAGCTTTATTCAGAGCATTAAAAACTAAAGGTAACACTCCAAAATATGGTTTGATTTATCATTCTTCATTCATTGGTAAAGCAGCTCCAAAGAATAAAGGTAGAATTTCAAGGTATTTGGCTAATAAATGTTCAATTGCTTCAAGAATCGATAATTTTGCTGATGATCCAAGCAATATTTTTGGTAAAGTTTTGAAACAACAAGTTGAAGAAAGACTAGAATTTTATACTACTGGCAAAGCTCCAATGAAGAACTCAGATGCTGTTAAGGAAGCATTAGCTTTAGAAGGTGGTAGTGATTTACTTGAAACTCCAAAAGAAGAAAAGACAGAAAAGAAAGAAAAGAAAGATAAAAAGGAAAAGAAAGATAAGAAGGAAAAGAAGGAAAAGAAGGAAAAGAAGGAAAAGAAGGAAAAGAAAGAGAAGAAGAGAAAACATGATGAAGATGAAGATGAAGATAAGAAGGACAAAAAGAAAAAGAAGAAGTCCAAGGATTAGATGGTACCCTGATTAAATTCTGCTTAGCTATTATATTTTAATACTATTTTTTGTTTTTATTTGTTTGATAATTAATTTTTATATTCTTCGTTTAATATAGAAAAACCATTGGTATGAAAAAGAAAAACCACTGATCGCGCGATAAGGAAACAGAGAACAGGGGTGGTCCCAATAGAATGTTAAATGATTCACACTCTTTCTCTTTTCGTAAGCCTGTTTCTTGTCAGCTATTTCATTTTTTCCCAGAATAAGCTAATATTACTATTAATTGGGGATGCCCTATTATACCGATACATCTCCTCAGTCCGTTGTCTGGAGACATTCTTTTCAAAACAACAAATCGGTAACAAAACACAATGATTACACTCCAACCACACAAGCAATGCCACAAGGCATCCAAAAATCAAGAAGAAAATCATCGTTTAACACATATTCTTCACCACATGCCAGACGTAGGTCTTTCTTATCAAGAACAATGCTAGAAAATGACACTTTTCAATACTATGAGTTGTCATCTTATTCGAATTACTCTTCTGAATCCTCATATTCATATAATAATTCAAACGCAGATAGAATCCCATCCTTTTCAATAAATTTGTCTGAATCACAAGGATTTATATGGAATCAAGATTTGTTTGCGACAAGTTATCAACAAGCTAGAGCCGGTGTTAGCAGTAGTTTAAGTATGAGTGAAGGTACTCAAAATCCGGTTGAGGTTGTTGATATCATTGTGGGTGATGGTGATGGTGATGAAACTGAAGATGAGGTTGTCTATGAATTAGTCAAAGTCGAAGATGATTTTGACAGAGATTATGACGATGAAGTTGATGATGATGGTGATACTGATATTGATGATGATGACATCTCGATGGACGACAATGATGCTAATAATGAGAGAGTTACAACTATTAATGAAATTACGAATCAAAATGATAGTAACGATCAGGAAGATGATGAAGATGATATTTTTGTTTCCGACTTATGAATTTTATGATTACACACGCTGCTCGAAGCTACTTTTTTTATTTTGGTTATTAATTGGAAGATTAATTTAAAAATCATTTACACGTTGATTTTATTATGGGAGTTTTTGGTTTTTTTTTCCGTCTATTTATATATCGTTTATCATTACCTTGCAAATATTATAAGCGTTCTGCAATTCTATTATTGAAATACGAAATAAAAATGGTAATTAAAAGATTGGAGAAAAACGAAATGTCACTTTTTCTGTAACCGTGAGCAGTAGTAATGAACAAGAAGGCTTATGCTAATCTTATTTGAAATAAAATGGTTTTCTGGATATCTCATATCTTTAAGCTACAATCTAAGTACAAGCTTTTTCTTACTTTATCATACCATAACTCCAATCTTTTTCGCTGCTAGTACAGGTTGATTTGCCGTTCCCTCCTCCCTATCTAAAGGCTCTGCAGAACAAGAGCAAAATACTCACCAGTGGTGAGTGTTGTCAATCTAACTAACACTACAGTATTTTCTTTTTAAACTAATACTAACTTGTATTGCTGAATTCTCTGTAAAAGAAAAAGACTGAATTAAAATGTCTCCATACTTACGAAAAGATCAAGCACACTATTTAGAAGCTTCCTTGATGGTGAGTCAATCATAATCTTACTTCTGGCATGCCACCGACATGTATTTATCAGATTTGTGTCGCAATTATATGTGCTAGTGCGATTTCAATATATCCTCGGTTTACAACATACCCTTTCCGTTTTAAAAATGTCTAATAAATAAACTATCAAAATCCTTGAATGTTAAAAAATATTTAGTCCAAGATTTTAGTCACCATTTAGGTTACTATATTAGTTCCCGTTCTGTTGTCCTTAAATGACCTCGACAATTAAGAGTACCCTGAAGACACCAAAAAGGTTAGAAACTGGAGAAATTGTATAGTTAGTCAATTAATATGGTTCCTATTTTAAGATTAATTAAACCGTTCCATTGTTGTGTTACATGCATAACTTCTTTAGAAGAAGCCAATGAAATCAAAGCAACTAGAGCTAATGATAATATCTATAAAAAATATTGCTACTACATACATTTAATTGGATATTGGGATGTTATCTGGACCAAAGGTGTACAATTACAATTATTCACAGTTGGATCCAACTTGACTATATAAACAATCTTTTTTCCTACCTTTTAGTTTCTATTGTTTTACGACTGTGAAAATTGGAAAAAAATTTACAGAAGATATAATTAGAAAATATTAATCATATGATGATAAGAAATATGAGGAAATATGAAAATGAATATACTTGAATAACAAAGAATATTCTGATAATCATGATATTACTAAAATTTGTAATAATGTGATAATTTATGTTATAGTTTTTTATAAATGAATAACACAAATAGGATAGCTTTTCCTCTATCTGATTTATGAACTAAATAGATTATATAAATTACCAATTCTAATACAGAATAGTTGAATATCTAATTCAATACACTAAAACACTCTTATATTAAATATAATAATTAAAATTCAATCAAAACATCAACATTTTTCTTTTATCTGTCTTAGTAAGAGATCTTCATATAAACATTGAACACAATTTAATTTTACTTTGTTCTTACATTTATTTACAACTTCTGAGTCTAAATTGTTTACATGATTTCTAATACTTAGTTTTAACTTATCTATCTACGGGACCACACCTGTAATCTTTCCTCCTTTGAGAGTTATCCTAATCATCATATGTTGGAAGAGGATGATTTACAAATAACACTACATATTAAAAGAGGTAGTGTGGGATTTCAATATAAAATCCTTCATAACCTGTATATCTTCTACCTTAGGTTAGGCACAGTTATAAAATAACTAATACAGATAGATTAGCCATATGACATCCCCTCTAGCCTCGGTTACGAGGTCGTAAACCGTTAATAAAGAAACAGTACTTACCGTTTTTTTGGTATTAGCTAATTTGAATATGTATGTGGCTTGGGTCTGATGAACTACTTACTTAGTTGTATTATTTCTAATAATGAATCTTTAATTAAAAGAAACTAAATAGGAAATAAGAATATACAAACTAAGTGGAAAATTACACATTCTTATAGATAATCATTTTTTTATCACAATCATTATGATCAATAAACTGTAATGCCAATGATAAATATGATTATCATGTTTTAAGATGCCAATAGTGTTTCAGATATTAAATGAAACATATTAATGTTTCATATTATGTTTCATATTATGTTCTTGTAATTATTTATGCCATAGAGCAAAATTAAAGTCATAATGTGTATTTAAATCATGACATGTATTTGAACATTAAGAATTTTATATTGAAATCCCACACCTCCTCCAGTAGGGTGTAGTGTTATTTGTAATCATCTACTTCCAACATATGATGATTAGGATAACGCTCACAGGAGGAACGATTACAGGTGTGGTCCCGTAGATAGATAAGTTAATACTTACTATTAGAAATCGTGTAATCGATTTAGACTCAGAAGTTGTAAATAAATGTAAGAACAAAGTAAAATTAAATTGTATTCAATTTATATAAAAAGATCTCCCTCTCAAGAGAGAAAAGAAAAAGGTTGTGAAACAGGTAGAAACTAAAAATCGGAATAGCACATATATATAGGTAAATTGAATTTAATTGTCATTAATTGAAATTATTCATTTCTTTGTCTAGACTTCATCCCAAATATCCGATTAAATGAATG